>JAUIMM010000626.1:5420000-6020000 GCA_031769625.1 Taudactylus pleione | reverse complement strand
CATACAGATATCTAACCAAAATTTAAAACAACAAACATTTTAAAAAGGCACAGACAAAGGATTACATCAACACATTTACATTAATAAAAATGGATAAAAGGGAAACATACCGTTGTGAATGACGGCTGGCCCCAAAACCACTCCATCGTCCTCCTCAGAGGTGGTCACATTTCCCAAGGAGGTGGGAGGGGTTATCACAGATTCTGGAGATGGGGTGGTCAAGAGAGGAGTGGTTTGAGGGGAGGGGGAATTGGGATGGAGGGGAAATGGGCAATAGGGATGGGCGACAGGGTCTGGGCAGGTTGGGGAGGAGGGGGAATTGTGGGAAATTTGGAGAGAGAAGGTTTGGCTGGGGGTTGGGGAGAGGGGACGAGAGCACTGTCTTTGCCGGCGATGACACCGTAGTCTTCGCTCAGCCCCTAAATGATCGGAAAAAAATGAGGTGAGTTTAGAACATCACCTTGCTAAACGCTAAATGTTGAACACAAAAAAAAGAAAACATGCACACGCAGATAGGAGTGCAAACAAGAAACAGGCCAAACAAGAAAACATGCACACGCAGATAGGAGTGCAAACAAGAAACAGGCCAAACAAGAAAACATGCACACGCAGATAGGAGTGCAAACAAGAAACAGGCCAAACAAGAAAACATGCACACGCAGATAGGAGTGCAAACAAGAAACAGGCCAAACAAGAAAACATGCACATGCAGATAGGAGTGCAAACAAGAATCAGGCCAAACAAGAAAACATGCACACGCAGATAGGAGTGCAAACAAGAATCAGGCCAAACAAGAAAACATGCACACGCAGATAGGAGTGCAAAGATAAACAGAAAAACCACAATAAAAAAAACTTACTTTCCGCTATACGCATGCGAAAGCATACCAGCAAGCGGGGCGTCCACCGTTGAAGGTCGGACCACCTGCGCTCCAGCTGGCCGATGTGTCGGCATGAGCCGAATGAACGCAGGTGTCTGTGAACCTCCGCATAGGCGGCACGCTTCTCCCGATTGCTGATGGGGGGAGGCTGGCTGGTGATACGCCTGTCCATCACCTCTATAAGGACCAGAAGCTCACGCCTGGTGAATGCAGAGGCTCTCATGATGGCAATGGTGTATTTTTAATAAAACAGTTTTAATAAAGAGCAGAAAATAATTTTGATTGGCTAATGTAGTTGGGAAATTAACAGGAACCATTCTATTGGTTAGTGTATGAGTCATGTGTTCTACAGTCCCAAAAATCTATTGTGAGTTATGATAGGCTTGATGCAGTGACATGCGTAAGCTAATTTAAATAAAGAAATGAACCCAGTAAAATATGCGTGGGTAAAAACACGGAAAACAACTGGATAATTGGTACAAACAGCTATTTTGAATTAAAAAAACCATTGTTTAAAACGTACGTATTCTGCGGGTAAACAAAACACGGACAAGAGTAAAGTTTATTGAAAAATTTAAAAAAACGAAGTGCAAACATGTGAAGAGCAATTAAGCTAATTGATATATTGATTGGCATGAAACGATTGAAGTAGGTAGTGAGTTTACCAATAACTTGCGGCTTATTACATTTACCCCTGTATTTGGCAGTGACACCAGGGTAACAATGGTATAACGGAATCTATACCCTTTCATCATACAGAACAAATCTCATTTGTCATGGCCCTTCCCCATGAGGACATTCCTCTATTTCAGGCATGCATATTATGTACCTATTGGAATACTTGTGTGTGTGGGGGGGGGGGGTGGGGTGCCAATGCTCTTTCTGGCCCAGGCACCATATAGTCTAGCTCTGTCACCGAACTGTGACTTTCAATGAACTGAAATTAGTTTTAAAAATGCACAAAGTCTCAAATGAAGCACAAAGAAACTTGCACACAAATGTACAAGTGTTTCATATAAATGTAATCAGTGCAGTATTGTATAGTTGTTTTGTCACATGCATCTAAGGTGCACCTTCAAACAAAAAAAAAAAAAAGATGTGTAAATGATGTTCAACACAAGCTAAGTCACACGGGACCTGGCACCCTGAGAAGAGGGTCTGTTTGGAATGACTGCAGCAATACTCTATGAGGACACATCTGTAGTCTTCAGCATTCCCCTATGTTCTATTGTTTATTCCTGTGTGTGACCCTGACTTATTCCTGACCTCTCACTAGTTATATCCCTTGGCTCTAATCTGTACTGCTCATTTTTTTTCTTGGCTTGTGACCTGACCTTCCTTTTGATAGATCAATTTGACTTTAGCATTTATTTTCCATTACCAGATCCAAGTCCTGATATAGCAGCCGATGCAATACCGATTTTTACACAAATTGAGCGATTGTTATACAGTACACACTTGTCAAAGTGAGTGACAGGTAGCCAGTATTTGTGGGAGGTAAGGAGGGTGTGTGTGTGGAGGGGTTAATCAAATGCAGATGTAACTGAGCATTCAAACACTATTTCATGGGAGTGCATTAGGTATTGTGATCTCCTTTGCAGCATAGGGTCTCTGTTAGTTTTTGCAGCTGGTCAGACCTGGCACAAGAGCAGGATGAGCATTGATGGTACTGATATTTATCATGGTGTACAACATCAGATGGATATGAGAAGGCAGTTGGGAGTTCCTATGCTCGGGTAAGTTTTGGAAAGCATAAGCATATTTTTGCAGTTGTGTCCCATGTGTAATCACAGTTGAGGTTGCATTAGCATCTGTTGCTGAATCAGGCACCCAGTTTGCTGACTACTGTTTGCTATTCTGCTTGGAACCAACTTTGGCAGCAGCATCCTATGTACTGTGTGAATCAAAGTAAATTGCTACTTGTGTGGCTCCCTGGTGAAACCCCCAGTATTTTGGACTCTATACCCCTGTTATTGATTGTATCAATCCTATTGGTTCACTACATTCAACATATTAGTCTATAATCATGACAAGGGAGGGAACTGCACAGCGTTGGTTTAGCCTGAACAATTCAGCAATCATTGGGAGAGAATAACAGGCACAGAAATGTGTGGGGAATAATGAAGGGGTTGAGTTTGAAGTTGTTACTGTAATTAGAAAAGTGATGACATTTGTTAATGGCTTTATATGTTAGTTGAAATATTTGTTATTGCATTGATAACTAATGTAAGTGCTACTATACAAATCTGTATAACAGAATATTTTACAGTGAAAATTAACAGCCAGGAAATCTGGTAAAAGTAATCTCAGTAGAAAATGCAATGCAATAGTCAATGAGGGAGCTTGAAATGGAGTAACCATAATAAAATGTATCTCATTTAATTTCACACATTACTAAATAATTAATAGTAGTTGTTCCTCTGGTCTGGTATTATAATACAAAAACTGCATTGCATAGGTATAAGTAAATTACATGACTTCTATAGTTTTCAAACAATTGAGGTCCACACTATAATCCAACACAGACCCACATTATCACACAATGATCTGCTTAAAATCAGAGACATCCCTATATTTTTACAGTATGTTACTTACCCTAGACACACTGATCTTTGCTCATAATAAGATAAAACCCAGTTATTACATGTAATTATTCCACCTATAATGATGTGTCCATCTTTAAAATATTTATTTTCAAATATATATTTAATCATCTTAGAAAAATGACACCCAAGTGTTGGGGTCTGTGCATCAGACGAGTAGAGCATGATGCTAAGGACACACAGCCAGATCATTTTATATGGACAAATGAAATATAATATTTAATGGTAGAAATTTATTTTTAATTTTGTCCTCTTCCTTAAATCACCTCAGTGACAGCTGCATAATTGTAATAAAAAAAAATAACATTCAGGAAACTCAAAGTTGTCCTGTTACATTTACAGTTAGTCTGTGTAACAAATGTTGCATACAGTAGGAATTAAAATATATTTTGCAGATCATAGCACCTTTAATAGACAGAAAGGAAACATTCTTATGCATGTACATTACGGTAGTTTAGATAATATTGCTCATGACCAATGCTGGCACAATTTTTGCAGTTGACAATGATGACTTGTATATTTTGTCAAATTAAAAAAAGTAAAAAAGGAAATACAGATATGTATGTTTGTATATATTGCACAAGCACAGTCATGTTCTTATATTAAGGCAGAATTTAATAATGGAAAGTTAAAAAAAATTTAAGTGTCAGCTTTTATGTTCCTCTTCCTGTTAGGATAAAACTGGCACTTTTCTGCTTTAATCTATGACAGATTTTGAGAGATTTTTGGTGAAGTTAAAACTCAGGGTAGAGGAAAAATTCAGACTTGGGGTTTATTTTGTTAGGTAACTCATGTTCCAGTTTAGGCCCTTTTGAGTTTAAGGTCCTTGAAAAACTTACTGTTTTTTTTTTAAATTAGCTAATATATTTCCCATTTTAAGTATAGGAAATTCAATTTGTTTTATATATGAATTAGTTTTCTGCAGGGGGTGTACTGTAAATAGCTTCTGTTCAGGGCACCAACTTGGCTGACTTTTCCCCACATCCAGTTTTTATTCTATAAACTGGAGGGGAATTAAATATATCTAAGTGACACAGTCAGGGGGATGTTTTGGGGTTGATAGGCGCACATTGTCACTGTAACTAGCCCTTTCACCGCTCTCATTAATGAGTTTCATTGTCCACTTTCAGAGGTGGTAGAGTTGACTGTTATAGCATGAGCTCATGATGTCACTATTTCATTCATGGCTGGGAGAGGGATGTTCAAAGGTGCTTTGTAGTATATATATATTATCCTGTTGGCTTGGTTGAGCATGTTACTACCTCACATACCATTGGGGCTGCACACCTAACAAGGCTGACAGCATTACTATTCAACCCCACTGAGCTAATTGTATGGCTCACCAGCAGCCCCCACCATCATTCGGTTCTAATTAATTCTGCCACATGCTGAGCCTGCTATTGACATTGTTCACATTCCCTGCTGTAATTTGCAGAGTAGACATTGTATTGTACATGTTGCAGGGCGTCCTGCATCGTCATGCCGTCCTGATGGTAATTCATTTCTGACAATATGGTGGCTCACTATAAGCCATATTGCAGGGGTGAGCTGCTGATCCTGGTGCATTGGCAGGACAGGGCAATCACCAACAATAGTGCAAAACAGTGGGTATACATGGATGCTCGCCATGACATACTACATAAGCATACATTTAATCTGTGGAGATTTGTTGCAGCAGGAGAAAAGGTCTTTATCTGGCTGAAAAGCACTAAATGTGTTCTCTGGAAATTAATTGGTCTTATTAATTTTGGGTGTGGTCAGTGGTGGCCCTCCCCATGCTGACACCCAAGGGGGAGCCTGCTCCTTGATGTCACCCCTAGGCGGGTGACACCCGTGTGCAGCCTGCACCGCCCTTGTGATGCCACTGGGTGTGGTATAGATTACTAAGCACTGGCTGCTAAGGTAAAAGTGTATCTATGTTAGTCTGTATAAGTCCAATTAAATAAACATTGTTTTAATTATTGCTGGTTATTGGAGTGTCACATGAATAAATGTGTTGACTGCAATTAAAGAACAATGTGGTTCAAGAAAACCAGGCAAGTTTGTTCCTGTCTATATTGTGAACAAACAATTAATTTGCAAGACTGTTTAAACCCACTTTAGAAAGTAATAAGCAGTGGTTACTGGCAGCTAGATTATACTAACATCCACACACTGTCTGTTGGTGTATGATAAGGTACATTAGGCCCAATTTTGCTACTTAGTCAACTCAGAGAGGAAGATGGAGGAAATCCTCCAAGCTGGAGAGCAACAAACTGTTGCATACAGAGTTCATTAGCTGTGACTGGGTGAATGCAGGACTGCCATGATGCAGAAGATGACCCCATCAGTCTATGTTGAGGCATTTCTGTTGTCCTTTGAGAGGATGGAAACTTGGCTTAAATAGCCAATAAAGGAATGGGTAGTACAATTGGCTCCTTATTTTTCAGGTGAAGCAGAGCGAGCCTATGTGGATATGCACATAGCTCTGATGGCAAATTATCAGCAGTTAAAAGCTGAAATTCTGGTGCAGGTAGGGGTGAAAGGGCCTGGGAAAGAACATTGTTTCTCCTCCCTTTTGCCTCCTAACTCCTTAAGCATAATGTTTACAACCTCACCACATTTCTTTCCTCCCACTCCCTCCTTGACCCTTTTCAGTCTGGCTTCCGTTCTCTCCACTCCACTGAAACTGCTCTCACAAAAGTCAGCAATGACCTTATTGCTGCCAAATCCAAGAGCTACTACTCCCTGCTCATTCTCCTTGACCTCTCTGTGGCTTTTGACACTGTTGACCACCCTCTACTGCTGCATGTCCTTCACTCACTTGGTCTATGTGACACTCTCTCTCCAGGCTGTCCTCCTACCTCTCTGACCGTTTCTTCTCTGTTTCCTCTCATGGCGACTCCTCCCCCACACAGCCTCTTACAGTAGGTGTTCCCCAAGGTTCTATTCTTGGACCTCTCCTATTCTCTCTCTATACATCTTCTCTGGGTAAACTTATCAGCTCTTTTGACCTCCATTATCATCTCTATGCTGATGATACTCAGATCTATCTTTCCTCACCTGATCTTTCCCCTTCTTTACTGACTCGTATCTCAAACTGTCTCTCTGATATCTCTTCCTGGAAGTACCAGCGATTTCTCAATCTTAATATGTCTAAGACTGAGCTGATAGTCTTCCCACCCTCCCACCTAACATAATGTCCCACTACGTCTTTATTAATAGATGGCATAACTATCTCATCTAGTCCCAAAGTGTGTTGTTTTGGAGTCATCCTGGACTCTTTCCTCTCCTTCAAACCACACGTTCAGAACCTCTCGCAGTCCTGTCATTTCCATCTCAGTAATATTTCCAAGATCAGATCCTTTCTCACCCAGGATGCTACCAAAACCCTTGTACATTTACTGGTCATGTCCAGATTAGACTACTGTAACCTTCTCCTAGCTGGCCTCCCCAAATCCCATCTCTCTCCTCACCAGTCTGTGCTCAATGCTGCTGCTCGGCTCATCTTCCTCTCCAAATGCACTACATCTGCCTCCCCTCTTTTGCAAGCCCTCCACTGGCTCCCATTCCCTTTCAGAACCCAATTCAAGGCTCTCACACTCACTTACAAAGCCCTCACCAATTCCTCTCCCATTTACATCTCTGATCTCATTTCCCTTCACTCTTCTGTCTGCCCTCTTCGTTCACTTATATACACTCTGCCTTTCATGCCAATTGATTACTTCCTCCTACTCCCACCTGCAATATTTTGCCCATGCTGCTCCTCACCTTTGGAACTCCCTCCCTCTCCCCATCAGACTTAATTTAAAGCCTTCCATCTCTTCATCCTTACTTGCTGCTACATCTTCCTTTCTCCCCACCTTCCTCATTCTGTGTCACTCCAGTTTGTCTTCCCCTCCCTTAAAAAATGTAAGCTCTTTGAGCAGGGCCCTCTACCCTCTTGTGCTTCTCCCTACTGTAATTTACTTTATCTCTTACTCCCCACTAGGGCAACTAACACTTGGCTGCTTATGTGGGTGTAAAGGTCACTAATATAGCAATGTTTATCCATGTCCTGTATTGTATTGTATTGTATGTTATTGTAATTCAATGGTTACTTATTTGTCTATGTACTTTGCAAGATGCTGCGGAAAACTTGTGGCACCATATAAATAAATGATAATAATAATAATCAATGATCATATAGGCCGGGGTCTGCAACATGTGCTCAGCTAGTCAAACTGGCAAAGTTAACCAAAAGTTATTTAAAGCCTGGGCAAATACAAGATATGTCTTTGGAATCCACACTAGTATTCAAAATAGTATCAAAGATGAAAAAAGGCCAAGGGTAATTGTAATAGGTTGCAACATTTTTAAAAATGTGAGTTAAGCCCTAAACTCACATTTTTTAGTAATTTACAAATGTAATAGAGTGCGACTATAGCAATATATTTACTATAACTCACTTGCATCCAGATGTTTTCCTATTTTCTAGATAGAACTCGGGCAATGTAAAAGAGTGTGAATGCTTCGCTCGCACATAATACTGCCTGAGTACTTTCAAAAATACAGGTCATAGTAACACAGAACCATACATATAGCCATGAGATATGTGCATATTTCTCTGTATAAATATTTTAAGATGTGCACCCCCTCCACAGAAGCATAACCAGCCATGGGGTTTGTACAGCCTGTCCTGATTCAAAAATTACTAGTGCCAAAATGCATATGGGGCGCCTTTACTTTAAATACCAGCACAGGGCTTTTCTAAGCCAGTCCGGGTCATGTGAAAACAGGGTTCAAAATGGGTAGGGTCCCCAGTAAATTCTATAAACAGCACTCAACTCTTTCTAGCAGGGATAATGCCAAAGCCAGGAAAGCATTTTCACTGGGTTCCCCGGCCAAAGCATTACCCCTGACAACTTGTCAGCCCAGGCTAGGGATCCCCCCTTAATAAAGAAGTCCCTCTCTCCAGAGCATCCCAGTCCTAGGCTAAGCCTGGGGCATTCCTGGCACTCTTGGCCACTGGGTGCTGGGTTGATAGTGTAGAGTTGTGTAAAAATTAGAAGTGAAAATATTGTTTTTAGCTGTGGTACTAAAGGTCCCAGGAAGCCTCCCCTGTTCACACATTCACACTCACTATCACAAATACTCACCTAGTATCTGTGTTGCCCTCATGTCCCCTTGTCCAGTAGGAAACCATAGTGTACCTATAATGAAGAATCCATACTCACCTATCCTATGCATAGTTCATGCCCACTTCAATCTATGTAGGCATCCAGGTGGTTAAAACAAAAAAATGCAAAAACCAAAACCATGCAGCACAGGAGGAATCGTATGTGTTTACACATACCTTTCCTCTGTGCAAATGACTGGGGCCCACGTGTATCCAGTCATTCCAAGAGTATCCAGCCAATCAGCTGGCATCTCCATCAGAGCTGCCTACTGGTTGGCTGTGGGTGGTCAGCCTGTCTCTACCATAGACTTTACTGGTGTGAAATCTCTATTGAATTCTGAGGGGAACCGCTACATTGTATCCAATGTTGTAACCACAAGGTTACTTGAGGTGAACTAATCACACAGATTTGCATAGTTTAGTAGCTTTTAGCTCAAAAGTTTGCAGGCTATTACATTTGCAAGTCCTGGCACCAACTGTTACCTTCCTATAATGCGAGAAAAGGTGAGTTAGATTTGTACTTTAAATTGCAACCTGTTACATTTGGCCCCATTAGTCAAAAAACCAACATTGTCTATTTTAAATAAATATTTTATGACATTTGGTTGGTGGTGCACCCAGAAATTATTTGTGTAAAACACAATATTTTGGTAAGAAGCAGAAGAACAGACAAGTCTTTCTGGAGAACACTTAGATATATGAACATATGCAAATAAAAACTGACATAAAACTTAACATTTATTATAGAAACCCCTAATATAAAATAAGAGTGAAACACTGAAGGTGCATACACACACAATGATTTTTTGAATGATTATCATTAAACAATATTGTTTAATGATAATTGTTTGAAAAAATCATTCACTTTCTGAGTCAAATGATGAATGATTATCGTTCATGCGCGTTGACGTTTGTAGTTTGTAGTTCAACTGAACGATTTTCAAGGGAATATGCAAAAATCGTTTGTAGTTCAAAAAAATCGTTCATTACACTTTAAAAAATCTGACAGATAATATAATAGATAATCGTTCATAAAAATCGTTCATAAAATCGTTGGTAACAAAATCGTTGTGTGTGTATGCAGCTTGAGGGGTAAATTTACAAAGAATCATGTTTGGTCGAGTTTTGCCATTTTTTAACTCAAATCGCCTTGCTGAAACTCGGGTGATTTAAGGCTTCTAAAACAGTCAAATTTACCAAGAAGTGTGTTTTCCAATTGAGTAATTGATTGAGATTTATCACCCAAGTTTACAGTGTCTGACTGCAACCAAACACTCCCGAACAAGCAGCCTGCACATATCAGTGAGATATGTGAAGGCTGCTTGTGTGTTTTAACTAAAAAAAGGGTTATTTTTTTTTAAAAGAACACAACCTATGCCGGTCTGCTCAGCCAGTCCTGGTTCCTAAAAATACAGGGAAAATAGGAATAGGGTTTCTCTGTATTTTAGAAACCAGCAATGGGCTGCTAAGCATGTCCAAGCTTTAAAAATTGGAGAAAAAAACAGCACTGGGCTCAAATCATGCCAGGGTGTAATGCCACAACCAGGGGAACCTTTCACCAGGTAACTCCGACCAAAGCATTATCACCCCAAGCAAGTCAGCCCAAGCCAGGAATCTTAGAGAAGGTGGGGACTCCCCCAATAAAGGTGTCCCCCTTCTAATGTGCGTCACAGGCTTACGCTGAAACCCGGGGCTCTTCTCCGCACCCCTGGTCTGTGGTTGCAAGGGTAATAGTGTTGCAGATAGAATTAAACATTTTTTTTATAGTGGAACTACATATGCCAGAAGGCAGCAAGCACCCATACCCCCACTGTAAAAAAAATTGTTGGGAAACCACAAGACACACACCTTGTAGATAGTACAATTTTATTACATACCTGCCACACTCACGCATACTTACCTGCTGTGGCTGTTCAGATGTAGAATTCCAATGGGTTGCCTGTAAAAAAAATCTATACTCACCTACCTCTTGGCATAGATTTGGTCTTCATCTCCATGTACCATCCAATGGGTCTTGGCAAAACAAAAAAACAAGTGACATATTCCACCTCGGACAAGTATAGGTATATGTGTTATCATATATATTTAAACTAAGTGGAATGAAAGGAGATGTTAATCTTCTTTAATTCTCACAGTCTGCCAGTAAATCAGAGGCCAATCTCCATATAGCAGCTGGTGATTGGCTGTGACAGACATGCCTTTCATTCTTCATGTAATCAAAGTGATTTTTCCTTACCTTGAGTGTCGTAAGTTTCATCACTGGAACATTTGTGATGTAGCCTTAGAAATTCCCCTTTTGGCATATTTTTGATTGTTTGGTGGGAAGTCCCAGCTGCTGTACTATAGCAGACTGTTGGTTAACTTCTCTTTCCTAAAAAAAAATTGCATTATTTGCATTATTTGTCCCCCTATAGATCCTAAGATCTAAGAACGAGATGCTGGTTTTGCTGCTATTATATGTCAATCTCAAATTAAGTTGGTTATTTTTTAGAGAATTAACAAAGTTGTCTAATTCATCCTTTGTTCCATCCCAAATTAACATGATGTCATCAATTTAACGCATTCATGTAATCACATGTTGCATATGCTCATCCTCATCCACTCGGAAAACAACTTCTTGCTCACACCATCCCAGGAAGAAGTTTGCAGAAGTAGGGGAAGATGCTGAGCAATCACTTTACCTCTCTCCTAGATGTGGAATTGTTTGTTGAAGATTAAATAGTTGTGATGCAAGACAAACTGCTAAAGTTTTTAAAAAAATTCTTGGAATGCTTCTATCCTTTCCATCGTTAGAACATATTTAACCGCTTTAATTCACAAGTCATGTATGGTGGACTCAACATCTAGACTTACAAGAAGATATATTTCCTCTAGGAAAACATCATATACTTTGCACAGTGCATACGTTTTGTCTTTCACATAAGAGGGTAGACATAAAATGGTGTCTTAAATGCACATCTAAAAAGCAACTTGTTGCTGGAAGTGTGGCAAAACTTCCTGTGGGCATGCTGCAATTTACACAAGGAGGGGGGTTAACAGCACACCATTACTGGTGCTTGGGCTATCTATCTTTTTTAAACTGCTTTATGTAAAAGTCCACAATTTCCAGAGACTATAGGTCACATTGGGGGTTCAACAGTTCTTTATGAACCTTGGGTAATTAATAGAATGTTATGGTTCTTAGAAATGGTGTCTGTAGAAAGTCATACTCTGTTTTGGTGATGGCCATATGAATGGTCCAGATATATAGATCTTTAAAATCAGTGGTCAAATAATGTAGTATGGTATCATGATGTGTCACTTAGTTATCCATTAGTATCTTTTAGATAAATGTCTAATGGCCAAATTACTTTATTCCCACCTTTATCAGATGGTTTAATCAAAATGTCAATAAGATCACTGATGTGTTAATAAAATGTTGAAGAAGAAGTACAAAGAGCAATGTGTAGCTTAAATGGGAACAGATGCCTTATGGAAAATGCACACTGCAAAGGGGAGGTGTGATTTAGGAGAGAACTAGTATGCTCAAGGAAATGTACATTACACAAAACAACAGAGAAAGAGAGAGAGAGAGAGCGAAAAGGAGAAAAAGAGCAGGAGACACTCAAGGCATTCACAAAAGTTTTTGTTGTAAAATATATGCAATATTACTGTGCAGGCTCAAGAGCTGAGAGACCTCAGTCTCAGAACTGTATGCAAGATATTTTTTTGGCGTTCGCACCAGTATTCAAAATAGTATTCAACATGAAAAAAGACCATTAGTCAAAAAACCATCATCGTAGTCTATTACAGGTAAATCTTTTATGACACTTGGTTGTTGTGTGAAACACATAGCAAAATAATGTCTAAGAATCAGAAGAACTAAAAAGTCTTTCTAGGGCACTCTTAGATAAATATAAAAATATATAAAAATAAACAAACCTAAAACAATCTTTATAATAGAAAACCCTAATATAAAACAAGATTGACACAATAAGTATTCTCTTGGAAGAAAAACAATAAAAATATGTGTCGAATCACAGAGTGAATTCCATATTCTGCACCCCCCATGTCCTATCATCATGTTTTTCACTCCCTCTGTCCAGTTTTTAATATGCGGCAGCTCCAAATATCTTGCCATCATTGTTGCACCTTCTTATCCTGTTAATGTGGCCCTGCACCTCCAATATCCCGTTATTAAATAGTTTAATCTCTCATATCATTTTCTCATTGCCTTAATTGTTTCTCACTGCTTTGCGTCCCCATTTCCAGACTTCACTGCCCTATACCTTATAAAATGAAAGAAAAGTTTGTCAGAGGGTGGTGTATGTGGGAAAATAAGTTATATAGAGGGTGTCATAATAGAATGACACAAGTGGGCTGGGGGTGATTTGTGAATTTTTGTATTTATACATTTTATAGGATAAATATATTGCCCTTAAAAAAAGCTATGAAATTCCATAAACCATAATTCTTATTGTTTCCTATGTCCCTTTAAAATTTCTTGCACATTTAAAATTTTAGAAAACTATCAAATCTCTACCACTAAAACTAAAAAAACAGGTAAATTCAGATCACTAAGGCTGATGCATTAATAGACATGTTCACTGTGCAAAACAGATATGGTATGCCATCACACCCTGTGGTTAACTGTGAATTCAGCACACTCACAGAGTATGTTTACTGTCACTCGCAAAACAGTTAAGCTACTAATTCACAGATTTGTGTGCTCACTGCGATTCACACATGCAATCTATTCAACTAATGTTTGAGCAGTCTCATCCCACTCAGTGCCCAAAATCATCCCATTTGGTCATCACAACAATCCCACTATATCACAATATTCTTCTCTCTCCATATATCCCTCTCATTTAGTATACACATTTGGCTCCCAAAAACAACTTGCTTAATTGCTAAAACTATCATACTCTGTCTAATATCTATGCATCTACAGTTATTCCCCTATATGCCTCCATGCTTCTCTGTCTTCACCATCCCCTACTGCTGTGTTTTCCCATCTGTTAGTCTGTATTATCTCATCCACACCCATCTGTCTTTCCCCATCTATGATCCCCTGCCTTTCCTCATCCATGCAACTCTGTTTTCATCCATCCATGCTGCTGTCTCCCCATCTGTGCTTCTGTCTCCTCCCTCAATATGTGCAGCTCTGTCTACCCATCATCCATGTTGCTCTGTACCCCCATCCATGCAGTGCTCTCTTCCATCCATCCTTGCCACTCTGTCTTCCCTATTTGTGCCACTCTGTCTTTCTCTCATCTGCTTCATTCTGTTCCCTCATCTGTGGCACTCTGTCATCTGCTTCACTTTGTCCCCCCCATCTGTGCCACTCTGTCTTCCACCCATATGTACCATGTTGTCATCATTCCATTCATGCTGTGTAGTCTGTGCCCTATCCATTGCCTTCTGTCCCCTCTCATCCACAACCCTCTGTATCCACCTACTTATCCACACTACTCTTACCTCATTGGTGGAGCTCTATCTTCTGCTCAGACAATCAGTTGCACAGACTGCATGTGTATATTCAAATGAGCACACAAATCTGTGAATTTGCAACTTCACCATTTTGTAAGTGACAGCAATCTCACTCCATGAGAGTTGTCATACCATATCTGTATTGCACAAAGAACATGTCCATTATGGCGTCAGCCTTAATGATAGGATTTTCATTGCTTTTTTGAGGTTTAGTGGCAAACATTCAGTAGGTTTTGTGAAATTTCAGATCATATCCAAGCCATATTTGGACTTGTGAAACCATAAGGATATTTGCTTATCAAATTTCATTGTTTTTTTAATTTATTAAACATCAGTGATGGGAGCAGAAAATCGCACCCTCCCAAAAAAAAGCACAACCAACCCAAGGCTACAGCCAGTTCTGGTTGTGAAAATACAGAGGACAATTGATGTAGGGGTCCCTGGTATTTAGCATGACCAGCACTGGGCTTTTTAAAGCCAGTCCTGGTTGTCAAAATACAGGGGACAAAAGACATAGGGGTCCCCTGTATTTAGCAGAACCAGCACTACGCTCAGCTGAGCCTGTCCTGAGCCTGTCCTAGTTTAGCAAATACAGGGGGCAAAAAATGTCCATAACCAGCACTGGACCCTTTGTATCATGTGGAGAAATGTCACAACCAGAGGAACATTTTCACCCAGCCAAAGCATTACCCCTGACTGCTAGCTAGCCAAGGCCGGGGACCACTAGGGAGCTGAGGACCCCCCAATTAAAAGGGTCTCCCTCTCCAGGGCACTTTGGACCTAGGCTGATAGCCCAGAACTATTTCTGCCACCCCTGGAGTGGTGGGTGCTGGTTTGATAATGTATAGTGTAGTGCAAAGAAAGATAAAATAATATTGTATTTTGCAGGAGAACTACAGGCCCCTGCAATCCTTGTCTGCATGCTGGTACTTGGAGAGAACAAAAAGTACTCGCATGCAGGGCATTATGGGCCCACTGGTACATGTAGTTCACCTGTAAATATAGTAAATATTTAAAAAAGATAAAACACACACATCATATTAAAACATACATGCACACTCACACTCACTATCACACATACTCACCTAGGGGTGGCACGCAGTTACTGGTATCTGTGATAGACAGCATACCTGAGCTCAGTGTTAGGTGTAATATGATAATAGGAGGACATGGTACTGACAAGGAACTTGTATACAGGGTTAGTACTGGATGGGGCGACCCCTGTTATTAGGGGATGATAATGGTGTAGTGCTGAACAGAAAGTAAACAGGTTGCAAGCACAAATCTGAGGAATAAGTGGACATGGGGGGCACTATGTAGCTGAGAAAGGTGGGTAGCACAATTTGGTAAAGGATGGTGAGTGTCAAACAGTGACAGGGGAAAAAACACATGCAGGGGGTCACAGTTAGAGCAGTGTGACCAGTCTCAGGATGGGGTAAATAGTGAGGAGCGGTGCAGAGGATTGAGTTATTGTTCTCTCCAGGTTAGAGGAGTACTGGGCAAACAGGTGGCTGACAGCCCAGTCAAGAGCATATCTATAATGGGTGCATAGTGTGCAGTTCACATAGGCCCCCATGTCCAAGGGGTCCCACACCGTACATCCTGCACCCATATTATCTAAAACTTACCTCTTAGGTCCCATGTCGTGTGTCTCAGCACTGCTGTAAACATTTTGTGCATGCTCAGTGAGGAAATTGCCAGGAAAATTGCAGCCATGCCACTTCCCAGGAAATCTGCACATGCGCAGTAGACTCTGGGCACACTCTAGTGCTCAGAGTCTACTGATGCTGTGGTAGCTGGCCAGCCATGTCAGTCTGCGGCCGGCCACCAGGGAGAGAGAAGAAGGCCCCAGACAGGGAATGGACATGGCCCCCCTCCTTTCTTAAGATGCCTCTGTGCACAGTGAGTGACAGGAAGGGTTGGGTAGGGTGGGATAGTAACAGGGGCACTGGGTGTATAATATAATGGTGTTCACTTACTGTCCATCATCTTCTCCTTGAACAGGGAGGCCATGTATGCTGTTTCTGCAGCCCACATCACTCTATTTCCTCATTCACTCTGAGAACAGGTTACACTGCTGCTCCAACCTCATGACCTGCTGCAGCTGTGCTCCTCTGATGACATCACTTGAGTGCACAAACCCCCTCCTCCATTACTACATGGACGATAACATGACTGTCAGTCTGTCATCATCTCAGAGTCTCAGACCAGTCACACAACATAGTACACACTGCAGTCACTCACCTCATAATGTACCATACCAAGATCCACCCACATAGCAATAAACTGCACTCCTACACCCCTGTGTATTATACACTGCTGTCCTTGGTGTGATCTGTGTCTCCTACACCCATAACTCATATCCCCCTCACCTGTAGTTATTCTGTGCATTTTGAATACTGTGGCTACCAGCTGAGTCTATGAGTATAAAAGACAGCAATGTTTGTGGACCCAAGTGAAGCAACTGTACACCATATACAGGAGGCCACCCACTGCGCATACATAGCAAGTTGACTTACCCGATCTTTAAAAAAAGAGTATATTTTGGCCAATCGTTAAAAAACTGCGACTTTCTCAGTTACCTGAACCCCAAAAGACAATACACAGGATAAAGAGCAACCTAAAAAAACAAACCCCAAATCCTAAATCCTAATTCATCCTCTACCCTGAGTTATGCCTTCCCAAAAATCTCCCATAGACTAAAGCAGAAAAGTATAATTTTGACCAAACAGCAAGAGAAAAAAAACAGTTTAGAACCTAGAATACTCCCAATTACTCTTTTTTTTTTTGCCCTGACATTTTGGCAGAACCGTGTGGAATTTCAATCAGTCCATGCCAAATTTCAGCTCAGCACATCCAATAGGTTTTAAGATGTAGCTCCTCAAACACCATAACGCAATGTCAGGAATTCCTTAGGGGCAAATTCAGTTTTTTAAATTCAGTCTTTATATAAGCACATGACCAGCCAGCACCAGCCATTTATGCCTCCCCTCCCCAGCAGCCCCCCTTTTAAGTCCCCACTCCCCAGCCAGTCCCACCATCCTACCTTCTATGTTTCCCCTCTCCAGCCAGCGCTAGCCTTTTATGTCCCTACTCCCTAGAAGCACATTTTTTTAAGTCAACAGTCCCAGCCAGCCCCAGAAGCCACCCTTCTATGTCCTTATGTTATGAAACTCTGGAAAGATTCACATTGTAACCATTACCAGGTATATGAAGCTCAATATAGTATAGTGAGTTGATTGATTATGGAGCTTATGTGTGAATTGATTAAGAGTCAATTGGTAAGGAATTAAGAGGATTAGATGGCTATTGACTGGAATTGTCCTTGAGAGCTGGTATGTACTTGGCAAGTTGTAGCCTTGAGGACAGATATATATTAGGCAGGTTGCAGCCTTAAGGGGTTGGTATGTACTTGGCTGGTTGCAGTCTTGAAGACTGGTAAGTACTTGGCAGGTTGCAGCCTCGAGAGCTGCTATGCACTTGGCTGGTTGCAACCTTGAGGGCTGGTATGTACTTGGCTTTTTGCAGACTTGATAGCTGGCATGCATTTGGCTAGTTGCATCCTTGAGAGCTGGCATGCACTTGGCTAGTTGCAGCCTTGAGAGCAGTTATGCATTTTGCTAGTTGCAGCCTTGAGAGCTTTTATGCACAGAGGTATATCAGAAACTGATGTAAATGTTAATTGCTTGCTTGTATATGCAGACAATGAATTGCAAATGAAACTAAGGAGTTTTAAATGGCATATAGTGCACATAAACACTGAATTGCAGTGCAGACAGCTGGGTGTTATTTAGTTGATTGGCCACACAGACATAGAGGAGCTGCTGAGACTGCTGGAATAAATAAACAAAAAAAATTACACAGTACTTAAGTGCGGCTGACACTGCTTCAATGTACTTGCAGGGAGTCTACATAGATGCTGAGATGTGGCAGGCACTGCTCTGATGTCACTTGCAGAGAATCCACACTGACGCTTGGAAGTGGTAGCCACTGCTTAGATGTACTTGCAAGGAGTTACACAGATGCTGAGTTGTGGCAGGCACTGGTATGATGTGATGCATGTTTTCCACACAAATGATGGGAAGCGGCAGCCACTGCTTAGATGTGTCTTGCAGGTATTCCTCACAGTTGCTGGGAAGTGGCAACCACTGCTTAGATGTAACTTGCAGGGAGTACACAGACACTGGACTTGAGGATCTGGAACACACAGGAGGATGAACTTCTCACTAGAACAGGAAGCCTCAAACAAACTCTATAGCTGGCATCAGAGCAGAGAATCAGCAGGGGGAAAAAGGAAGGAGATCCAATCAGCGCAGGGAGGTAGAGATAGAACAGTCAGGTAGAAAGATCTTGTGGAGCAGCAGCCCAGAGTTATTGTCTCCTATCAATGGGCTTAAGAAAACCACCCGGAGCACCTTTGTCAGACAAGATGCAGTGGTGGCTTGTGATACCAAACACCCCAGCCATTTATGTCCCTAATCCCATGCCTGTCCGAGCAGACTCTCTTCTTTGTACCTACTCTGCAGCCTGCATTAGCCTTTTATGTTTCCACTTCCCAAGAGCATCCCCTCTAAGTCCCCATTCCCCAGCAAGCCCCAACAACTGCTTATCTATGTCCCCACTCCAGCAGCCCCCTTCTATATCACCACTCTCCAGCCAGCACCAAAAGCCACCGTTTCCACTCACCAGTCAGAAACAGCCTTTTATGAACCCACACCCCAGGCAGTCCCAGCTGCCCACCTTACTATGTTCCTGCTATCTAGCCAGCCCAAGCAGCTGCCTTCTACAGTATGTCCCCACTCCCCAGCCACCCCAAGCAGCTGCCCTTCTATGTCCCCACTACTAAGTTCGCACTCCCCAACCAGCCCCAGCAGCCATCTTTCTAAATCCCCACTCTCCAACCAGCACCAGCGGCCCCCTTCTTTGTCTCCAATCCCCAGCCAGCCCCATTTCTATTTCTCTACTCACTCCCAAGCAAGCCACCTTTCTATGCCCACACTCCCCAGCCAGCCCCAGCAGCCATCATGCAACAGCCTTTTATGTCCCCTCTCTCCAGCCAGCCCCATTTTGATGTTCCCACTTCCCAGCCAGCCACAGCAGTCTTCCTTCTATATTCCCACTCCCCAGCTATCCCCAGCAGCTGCCCTTCTATTTTTCCACTTTCCAGCCAGCACCAGGCTTTTATGTCCCAACTCCACAGAAAGCCCCATTTCTATGTCCCCACTCCCCAACCAGCCCCAGCAGTCACCCTTCTATGTCCAATCTCCCCATACAGCAACAGCCTTTTATGTCCCCCCTCACCCACCAGCCCCAGCCATTTATGTCCCCACTCCCCAACCAGCCGAAACAGCCGCCCTACTATGTTTCTACTTACCAGCCTGCAACAGCCTTTTATGACCCCACTCCCCAGGCAGTCCCAGCAGCCCCCTTTACTATGTCCCCACTCCGGAGCCTGCATCTGCAGCCATCTTTCTAAATCCCCACTTTCCAGCCAGCACCAGCAGTCCACCTTCTTTGTCTCCACTCCCCATCCAGCCAAATCAGCTGCCCTTCTATGTCCACACTCCCCAGCAAACACCAGCCTTTTATGTCCCCACTCCCCAGCGAGCCACCTTTCTATGTCCCCACTCCCCAGCCAGCCCCAGCAGACACCATTCTATGTCCAAACACCCCATCCTGCAACAGCTTTATATGTCCCAACTCCCCAGCCAGCCACAGAAGTCCCACTTCTATATTCCCACTCCCCAGCCAGCCCAAGCAGCTGCCCATCTATTTTTCCACATCCCAGGCAGCAACAGCCTTTTCTGTCCCAAATCCCCAGCGAGCCCCAGCAGCTGTCCTTCTGTGTCCCCACTAGCAATAGTAGCCCCCCTTCTATTTCACAGCAGACATCCCTTTTATGCACCAGCCTTTTATGACCCCACTCCCCAGATAGTCTCCCTTCTATGTCCCCACCCTCCAGCCAGCCCTAACAGCTGCCCCCCTTTGTTCTTTATCCAAGCCGTGCCCAGCAACCCCCATCTATGTCCCCTACTCCCCCACCAGCACCAGTAGCCGCCTTTCTATGTCGCTATTCCCCTGCCATCCCCAACAACTGCTCATCTATGTTCCCAATCCCTATCCAATCCCAGCAGCCCATTCTAAATCACCACACCCCAACCAGCCCCAAAAGCCACCGTACTGTTTCCACTCACCAGCCAGTAACAACCTTTTATGACCCCATTCCCCAGCAAGTACCAGCTGCCTGCTTACTATGTCCCCACTCCCTAGCCAGCCCCAGCAGCTGACTTCTACAGTATGTCCCCACTCCCCAGCCAGCCCCAACAACTGCACTTCTATGTCCCCCCTTCTATGTTTCTGCTCCCCAGCCAGCCCCAGCAGCCATCTTTCTAAATCCCCATTCTCCAGCCAGCACCAGCAGCCCCCTTCTTTGTCTCCAATCCCCAGCCAACCCCCTTTCTATTTCTCCACTCCCCATCCAGCCACCTTTCTATGTCCCCACTCCCCAGCCAGGCCCAGCAGCCACCATTCTATGTCCAAACTCCCAATCCTTTTAGCCTTTTCAGTCCCCACTCCCCAGCCAGCCACAGCAGTCCCCCTTCTATATTCCAACTACCCAGACAGCCCCAGCAGCTGCCCTTCTATTTCTCTACTTTCCAGCCAGCACAAGGCTTTTATGTCACAACTGCACAAAAAGCCCCCTTTCTATGTCCCCATTCCCCAGCCAGCCACAGCAGTCACCCTTCTATGTCCAATCTCCCCATCCAGCAACAGCCTTTAATGTTCCCACTCACCAGCCAGCCCCAACAACCACCCTACTATGTTTCCACTTACCAGCCAGCAACAGCCTTTTATGACCCCACTCCCCAGGCAGTCCCAGCAGCCCCCCTTCTATGTCCCCACTCCCTAGCCAGCCCCAGCCCCTGCAGCTGCCTTCTACAGTATGCACCCACTTCCCAAACAGCCCCATCATCTGCCCTTCTATGTCCCCACTTCTATGTTCCCACTCCCCAGCCAGCCCCAGCAGCCATCTTTCTAAATCCCCACTCCCCAGCCAGCACCAGAGCCCACCATCTTTGTCTCCACTCCCCAGCCAGCCAAATCTGCTGCCATTCTATGTCCACACTCCCCAGCAAACACCAGCCTTTTATGTCCTCACTCCCCAGCCAGCCCCCTTTCTATTTCTCCACTCCCCAATCAGCCACTTTTCTATGTCCCCACTACCTAGCCAGCCCCAGCAGCCACCATTCTATGTCCAAACTCCCCATCCTGCAATAGCCTTTTATGTCCCCACTCCACAGCCAGCTCCCTTTGATGTCACAGCAGTACCCATTCTATTTCCCACTCCCCAACCAACCCCAGCTGCTGCCCATCTATTTTTCCACATCCCAGCCAGCAAAAGCCTTTTATGTCCTCAGTCACCAGCCAGCCCCTGCAGCTGCCCTTCTGTGTCCCCACTCCCCCACCAGCACCAGTAGCCCCCTTCTATGTCATAGCAGACATCCCTTTTATGCCCCCACTAAACAGCCAGCACCAGTCTTTTATGTCCTCACTCCCCAGATTGTCTCCCTTTTATGTCCCCATCCTCTAGCCAGCCCTAACAGCTGTCCTTCTATTTCTATACTCCCAGCCAGGTCCAGCAGCCCCCATCTATGTCCCCCACTCCCCCACCAGCACCAGTAGCCCCCTTCTATGTCCCAACTCACCATCCAGTCACAGCAGACATCCCTTTTATGCAACCGCTATACAGCCTGCACCAGCCTTTTATGTCCCCACTCCCCAGACAGTCTCCCATCTATGTCCCAAATCCCCAACCAGTCCCAGCAGCAGCCTTCTACAGTATATCCCCATTCCACAGCCAGCTCCACTTTTATGTACCAACTTCCCAGATAGCCCCTTTTCTATGACCCCTCTCCCCAGGCAGTGCAATCAGCAGCCCTCATATGTCCCCACTCCCCAGCTAGCCCCAGCAGCTATCTTTCTAAGTTCCCACTCCAGAGCCAGCACCATTAGCCCCCCTGCTTTGCCGAACTCCCCAGCCAGAACCAACCTTTTTTGCCCCCACTCACCAGCCACCTTCAACAGTCCACTTCTATGTCCCCACCACCCAGCCAGCACCAGCCTTTTATGTCCCCACTCCCCAGGCAGCACCAGCAGCCACCATTATCAGCCCAAACTCCCCATCCAGCAACATTCTTTTATGCCCCCACTCACCACCCACCTTCAGCAGTCCAATTCTATGTCCCACTGACAAGCCAGTTCCATAATTTTATGCCTACAGTCCCAGCTAGCCCCCTTTCTATATCCCTACTCCTTAGCCAGCCCCAGCAGCTGCCGTTCTATGTCTAAACTCCCCAGCCAGCAAAAGCCTTTTATGTCCCCATGCAACAGAGCCAAATTTCTGTCCTCACTCCTCAGCAAGCCCAAGCAGTCACCCTTCTAGGTCCAAACTCCCCAGCCAGCAACAGCCTTTTATGTCCCTATTCCCCAGCTTTAGTGACCCCACTCCCCAGCCAGCCTCAGCAGTCTCCTTCTATATTCCCCCGCAGCTGCCCTTCTATGTCCGCAATCCCCCACCAGCACCTGCAGCCCTCCTTCTAGGTCTCTAATACCCAGCCAGACCCAGCAGCTGCCCTTCTTTGTCCAAACTCCCCAGCCAGTCATAGCATTTTATGTCCCCACTCCCCAGCAGTCACCATTCTTTGTCCCAACTAACAGCCTGCAACAGACTTCTAAGTCCCCACTCACCAGCCAACCCCCTTCTTTGTTCCCCCACATGCTCATGCAGCTCTTCTGTCCTCTTTTTAGCTGCACAGTGTGAAATCAGGATGCCAATCATGCCAGCTCACAAAAAAAAACTTGATTGCATGGCTTCGTCAATCATGTAAATTGTCTATAACAGGCCTAGTAACAGTGACAGAAGCAGCCTCATCTTTGTTGTGACCATGCAGCTGTAATAACAGTAAAATAAAAAATTTCCCAAATGACAGGGATGGATAAAATGCAGCCATTTTAGTGTACCAAAAAGAAGCCACTATACACCCCCTGCTACATGCACCTACAGAGCATGTGCATCGAGTTAAAGCTCCCTATCTCTATAATGGGGAATTTCTGGGCTAATAGTTTAAAACCTATTACTTTCTCAATTACCTGAACCCCAAAAGCACCTACTGTAGACTGGAACAAAAGATACCTAACTAAACAAACCCCAAGTCCTAATTCGCCCTCTGCCCTGAGATATGTCTTTCCAAAAATCTCCCATAGACTAAAGCAGAAGTCTGGTCCTAACTGAAAGTGGCAGAAAAAAATGGCTGTATAAAATTTAGATTATTCCCAATTACTAATGTATTTATTTTTTGTGCCCTGAAATTTTGTGCCAAGAAATTTTGTGCCCTTACATGACAAATTTCAGCCTCTCAAACATCATGCCCAATTTCAGGGAATTCATTCTGGGAGAATTCTGTTTATTTGATTCAGCCTTAATATAAGGGCACAAGTGACCTTATATTAAGGCTGAATAAAAAAAATGTAATTCTCCATAGAGAATTCTGGAGGGGGCATGATGTATAAGGGCTACACCTCAAAAGCTATAGGAAGTACAAAGCTGAAATTTGGCAAGGATAGGTAGAACTGTCGTTTCGGTGCTGCATGCCAAATTTCAGGGCAAAACCATAAAAAATAGGATTAGAGAACTATCTAAAATTCCAACTGTCCATTTTTTCTGACACTTTCAGTTAGAACCAATTTTCTGCTGTTCTATATCGAGGATTTTTGGGAAGGCATAACTCTGGGTAGGGGGCAAATTTAAACTTAGGGTTTGTTTTATTAGGTAGCTATTGTTCCAGAGTAGGGCTTTTGGTGGTTCAGATAATTAAAAAAGTTACAGTTTTTAAACTATTATTTCACAATTGCACCAGTATAGAGCTAGGAAGCTTCTCTCATTATGCAGCCTCAAAAGGTGCTTTCAGCAGGTGTACTCACTGTGTCTTCACTTGAGTGCACTAAGATGGCTGGCCAGTGCAGGTGGTAATGGCAGTTGGACCCAGGGAAAGGAGTGGCAGTTAGATGCAGCCAGGATTGGGGTTAGGGGAAAGGGGGTAGCAGGCGTTAGCAGCTGTGGTGAGGGTTGTGGGACCTGGTGGCAGTGTGTGCGAAAGCAGCAGACAAATGCAGCTTTCACAGATCTGGGAGATCAATTATGTCTGCATCTCTGTGTGATAGAAATAAACACAGATGCAAGGAGAGGTCAGTGAGACCTGTCTGTGATGTGTAACGTTAAACAAATAAAAATGTTTTGCACACCCCACTATGAACAACCAGCATTAAGCTTTGCAGACCCACTCTTGAATGTGCTAAAAACAGGAGACAAATGACAAAGGGGTCCTCTGGATTAAGCACAACCAGCACTTGGCTATTTAGAACCAGTCCTGGGTGCCAAAATATGAGGGACACAAGTCTTAGAAGTCCCCCATATTCAGTGCAACCAGAACTGGACACTGAGCTGGTCCTGGTTCTTGAAATACAGAGCATAAAATGTGTAGGGTCCCCCTGTATTATCCAGAACCAGAACTGGACCCTTTCTAGCCTGGGGGTAATTCCACAGCCAGGGAAGCCCTATCACCAGGCCTTCCCAGCCAAAGCATTACCCCTGATGCACTTGTCAGCCCATGTCAGGGATCCCTGGGGAGCTTGAGACCCCCCAAAAAGGGACCACTCTCCAGGGCATCCAAGGCTATCCCTGGGACTCCTGACCGGTGGGTGCTGGGTTGGTTGTATATAGTGTGGTGCATTTGTCGATAATAAATATATTGTTATTGTCTGTGGAACTGCAGGATCCAGCAAGCGACCCCCACATGCTGGTACTTGGTGAATCACAATTACCAACATGAGGGGCATTATGGACCCACTGGCACCTGTAGTTCCACAGCAAAATAAATCTTCAAATAAATACAAGACACACACCATTTAAAGTAAACATTTATTAACACATACATGCATACACACACATGCACACACTATCTCACATACTCACCTATGTAACCCTGAAGCCAATCACATCCACTTGTCCTAGTAGTTAATCCAGATAGTACCTGTAATAAAAAAAATCCATACTTACCTCCTCCTATGCATTTTTCAAATCCTCATCATTCCATATAGGCATCCCAGGGCTTGGCAAAAAAAATACCTGGACCCACAAACATTAGTACTGTCCTCTAAGGACAGTAATACTAGACTGTTGACTTTGCAATGGGATTTCACTATAGAAATCCCAGTGCAAAGCGCTCATTGGCTGAGAGAGGCAAGCATTCCCCCTCTTAGCCAATAATCGGTTCTCACCATTGATTTTAATGGTGAGAACCATGTTGACCATTCCCATTTCAAAAATGAAATTTAAAGATGGCCACCATGAACCATTCATGGCTCGTGACATTAACCGGCCTGCCCCCCTCAGCTGGCTTATTTAAGCCAGTGCAAGGTGATGGTATGGCAGTCCATCGGCCTGGAGGCAGCAGAGAACAGCTGCCAAAGAAAGAAGATGTCAGAAGTCCTGGATAAGCTACGGTCATGAAAAAGAGCTTAGAGGCTGCCGTCTTCCAGGTGAAGACACTGTGGAATTCCGGGGGGAGGCAGCAGCCATGTAAAAGAGCTTAAAGGCTGCCACCCCCTATGTGAAGGTGTAGGAAAATAAAACATTAAAGCAATCAGTGTCCTTGTTTTATTTTAATATTTTTTTAGGGGTTTTATAGGTATCAGCGGGCCCTTAATATCCCACTTGCTGTTTTTTGTGGTTCTCCAAGTACCAGCATGCAGGGGACATCTGCAGAAACCTGTAGTTCTACTGCAAAAAACAATACTTTTACTTGCATATGCACCACACTACATAATCAACCTGGCAACCACCACCTAGGGGTGCCTGGGCTAGCCACGGGCTATCAGCCTAGGCCTGGGGTGCCCTGGAGAGGATGACCCCATTATTTGGGGGGTCCCAAGCTCCCAAGAGATCTCGGGCCAGGGCTGACTAATGCTTCTGCTGGAGGGCCTGGTGAAAGGGCTTTCCTGGCTGTGGCATTAGACCCCCACTAGAAAAAGTCTGGTGCTGGTTCTAGATAATACAGGGAGATCTCACTACTTTTTTCACCCTGTAATTCCAGAATCAGGACCGAGTCAGAGTCCAGTGCTGGTTGTGCACAATACGGGTGACCATTACATCATTTGTTCCCTGTATTCTGGCAACCAGGGCTGGTTCTCTCTAGCCTGGTGCTGGTTGTACTTAAATACATAGGACCCCTTTGTCATTTGTCCCTGTATTTTTACAACCTGGACCAACAGTGTACAGCCCAGGCTTGGTTGTGCTTTTGGGAGGGGGGAACATCTTACACAATCAACCTGGCAACCACCACCCAAGGGTGCCAGGGACATCCCCAGGCTATCAGCCTAGGCTTGGGTTGCCCTGGAGAGAGGGACCCCTATATTGCGGGGTCCACCCGGCTACCCAGGGATCCGTGTCATGGGCTGACTAGCAGTCTGGGTTAATGCTTTGGCTGGGGGGCCCGGTGAAAGGGCTCCCCTGGCCATTGCATTATACCCCTGCTAGAAAAGATCCAGTGCTGGTTCTGAAAATAACAGGGGAACCCAACTCATTTTTCCCTTGTATTTCCAAAACCAGCATCGGATCAGAGCCCAGTGCTGGTTGTGCTAAATACAGTGGACCCCTATGTTGCTTGTCCCCTGTATCTTGTAACCAGGCCTGGTTCTGAATAGCTGGTGATGGTTATGCTAAACACGGGTGTCCCCCATGTTGCTTGTCCCCTGTATTTTTACAACCAGTACTGGCAGTGAAAAGCCTGGGGCATTGGGGTACATCATTTCTTATATATATATATATATATATATATATATAGACAAATGGTAGGTGGCACTCATGGGAGAGGTTCCGTGAGTGCCGCCTACCATTTGTCTTTAAATACTTTGCTCCTTGTAGCACTTTTGGATGGCACCTGGGCCAAATTGATGCATTGCTTGAATGTGCAGTGCCAGCCCATATGACTTCTTATATATATATATATATATATATATATATATATATATATATAATTAGAGTGCTCCTTAAAAATAAATGCCCAGTGATCTAAAGTCTTACCCACTGGTTGTGATGTATGTATGGTAGTAATACCCTATGTAAAGTTTCGTAAGGATTGCAAAGGTTTTAGTGGAATCACATGGAGCTTTAAATTTTAGCAATATGATTTATTATTACTATTGCAGGTCACTTGAAGTTGTATCTATACAGACTGTATGCTTGCAGTGAAAGGTGTTATGTTCAGTTTTTAATGGTAGCATTTCATTTTCAGTTACTGTTGAATTGAATTGTGCTAAATTGAATTGATGAAAAAAGATGTGTGGTGGTGCTGTAACACGTACTGACTCTGATATCTGGCTTGTTGGGCCACAACATAAACTGATGACAGGAAAAAAAATGACCCCTAATGTGATGCAGACATTCAACAACATTTTAGCAAGGAAAGATTACCAAAATCAGTATATTCTGCAGGTTGTAGAGGAACATAGAAAGAAGGTTCCAGTTGCTGCAAAGTCAAAAGTTACCTCAAATAGTGATCCTCTAAAAAAGAATAATATAAAATATGAGTCTGCGCTAAGGATTGAAAACAAAAATTGATTTTAAATAATTATAAAAATGTATTACATAGTAACACATATACCTATGACTGCAGTCAAATAAGTCACAATGTATCAATAAAAATAATAAAAAAGTAAAAGCTGTAACTGTGTTAACCGACCAATGCTTTTTTTTTTTACAAACTTGTTGGCATTATTGAGAGAGAGAGAGAGACAGAGAGAGAGACAGAGAGAGAGACAGATAGAGAGACAGCGAGAGAGACAGCAAGAGAGACAGAGAGAGACAGAGAGAGAGACAAACACCCCAATACTCGGCACTCCACCTGGCTGTATAATATATAAATGGACTCCGGTGCCCTCCGACTCCACAGAGAAAAATAAGCCACATAAGGTGGCACTCACGAAGATAATAATAAGGGGTCACACAGACCTCATTGTGTTCAACAGTTTCGGTTTATTCTTAAACCTTCATCAGGAACATGAACGCAGTGAGGTCTGTGTGACCCACTATATCAGATTTAGTTAAACAGTTAAGGTAAAGTGGTCTGCTTAAGTATGCATGTACTTGAACCTGTGCAAATTTCACTTGTGTAGGATTTTGCAGCTGGTGGGTGTTTATGCCTTGTTTATATGTTGTTCCATGATGTATAAAGACGAGGGAGATAGGTTACCATGATCTCATTGTGTTTCCATATTCCTCCGTATAGTCTTTCACTGGAAACAGCTGTGGCACATACTTGACTGCATGGTCCTGCTTTCAATATCAGTGGAGTTGATGGGAAGGTTCTGCCGGCAGGTGCTCATGTCATGATCGATGGCTCCTATCAATGCATTTCACCCTCAAAGCCTCTAAGGTGTAAAGTGTTGGAAGCTTATCACAGCCTGGACTGGCCATCCCAGGGAGGAGTCAACTTTCCCTGGGGCTGCCTGTACATGACTGGTAGAAGGCACTTCCAATAGGAAGCCACCTTCAGTCACAGTGCAGCCAGATCACTGAAGAGGAGGATATTGCTGGGAGGGCTGCAGCCTCACAGTCCCTAGGTTAAATCTGCCAATGATTATAACCATACAAGGATCAATCCCATATTTGATCATATTTATGCAAAGTCCAGCATCAAGAAAAATCAACATATTTATGTATTGGTTAAAAACCTGTAAGAATTAGGCATATACCTATATTAATTGGTAAGCTCTAAGGAACTTGCAAATATATTTGAATGCTCCTATTGATAATAACACCTCCAGCATAAGAACCTAAGGAGCAGCATTCACAATAAACATCCCAGCAGCATCCAAGTATGCAGATGTCACCTGATTCTAACACACCAGCAGAGGTTTTAACATTTGATATCAACACATACAAAATTTCGATAAGTCTCTAGCTGGGTTATGTTTGGAAATGCTGAGTTCATAGAAAATATGTCACTTAAATAACAGGTCTGGATTAGTGAACATAATAAAATATGTTATTGTAAGCAGTTTTCTGAGTGAGGGAAGACAGAGCATCCCCAGTCATTTGTGAATCTCTTTTCAGTGCATAAATAACAATGATACTGCACATCACTAGTGCAGTACTGTCCCAAGTGTTAGATGGGGAAGAAAAGCTCATCTTATAATCAAGCCATAAATTGTTACCCAGGGAGCGCAAATACTCCATGGTGGAATGAGTGCTTGGCTATTAAATGGGCAGTAGAATCTCTAAAGTAAGACTTGTTGGGAAGAGAGTTATTATTAATTGCTGAACATGCACCCTTACAGTGGATGCATATGAATAAAGAGATGAATGCTTGTGTGACCTGCTGGTTTCTGGCATTCCAGCCATTCAAATTAGTAGTATGACATTGTCCTGGAAAGCACCACCTCAATGCAGATGCTCTCTCCAGAAAGTCTATACCTCCTGAACCCTCAGTCAACCATATGGTACAGCTAGGGGAGAGGGAAGTGGGGAGAAAGGAGGGACTCTGGTTGGAGGTGAAGAAGAGGCATATTTCCAGATGAGTAATGGGAAAAGAGGTAGGTGAGGTAGAACCATCACCTGAACAGTTGGTAGCTTCACCAAGGTGGTTGAAGCTAAGGGGAAGGAATGTGGCAATGGCAGCACAGATCTGACACAGTCATACAACTGCAGATTGTCAGATCCAGGGCAGGGTTTTGTGTGTCAGTTTTAATCTGTAAAGGCAGCTTATTAAAGACCCCTGTGTGAGGCTGGTAAAATGCTGCAGAGACACTGGGAACCTGATCCTGACAATGATTTTATCACCCAGGTTATAGGCCCAGGGGTTACTAGTGTTAGGAAACCTGGACCAGAAGGTCCACTAAAAGAATTGTATTTCTGTATGGATGACTCTGAACCTGCTGTAATATATTGTCTGTGAACACTGCACTGACCTGTATACCTCCCTGTGGTGAGAAAATAAACTTTTTGGAATTTCTCTGATCTATGTGATCCTTGTCACAATAAATATTGGTGGGTATTAAATGATTTTAGGATTATATGGAGTCTATTTCCCTCTCCCTGTCACCCTCTCACCATCATAATCTCCATCTCTTTGTCACCCTGTTCCACTCCCTTTCACCCACTGCCTCACCTCATCATCTTCTGCCCCCCTATTTCAACCTCTCCCCATCACCGTCTACATCTCCAGGTCACCCACTGGCTCACACTGTCACCCTCTACCTTTCCATGCCACCTTTTTTGTCAACATCTGCCACTCCCTGTGACCTTATGCCACTCCCTGTTACCTTTTGCCTCTCCTTTTTACTGTAATTGTCACCCTCTGCCACCCTGTCACCTTCAATGTGATCCTCTCCTTGTCACCCAATTTACTCAGCCTGTTACTCACTCCCAGTCACCATCTGCCTCTCTCAGTCACCCTCCCTGTTACCCTTTGTCTCTCCCTATTACCCTCTTCCTGTCCCCCTCTCCCTATAAACCTGTCTGTCTCCCTCTCTCTCTCCCATTGACCCTCTGCCTCTCCCATTTACACACTACCTGTCACTGTCTGCCTCTCCATTTTACACACTCTCTATCATCCTCTGCCTCTTTGAGCCACCTCGGTATTCCCTGGGTGGTGGCTAATGGCTGTGCTTTGTGCACACTCACCACTCACAAGTTCCACCAATCTTCAGACTCACATAGTATAGTATGCTCTGGATGTGCCATAACTAAAGCTGGCCACACACTAGACCAACTTACATCCAACCAGCCAACTTGTTGATTGGTTGGAATGAAAATCTGGTAACGTATGGGAGTAAATGATGATCAGCAATTTGCTCCTAAATGCCAAAATGCAGATGAAAATGGTCGTTTAGACAAGTTTGTTAAATGTTTGATCTAAACTATTTGTTCAAACAACAGTTTTGGTCCATTTTACAGCGTTTGGGAGCAAATTGCTGATTGGTTGGAATGAAAATCTGGTAAGGAATACAATCAACTGGTTGGATGTAAGTTGGTCTAGTGTGTGGCCAGCTTTAGAAGGGAAGTAGTCCAACCAACATATATATATTTGTAAATGTGTAAATTTGAAAAGCAGAGTGTAGGGTTTAAGGGAAGAGTAGGTGTGGATTTGGGGCTAAGCCACCCAGTTAAATAAAGATGGCACACCAGTAGAAAGTAGCATTCATGGACAGACAGCACCAATGCAATTTGAATCTGTGCCTGTCCACAAGCTCTAATTACTTTGTGACCAGTGGCACTATCTCTCCATAGCTGCCTGCCGTTATGCCAACTGTAATCAGCAGGCATGCCAGCACTAAATCTACGTCACAGACACTAGGGCACCCCTAGATGGCCCTGACTGGACCAGCCCACCTTGTGTACAATACTGGGTGCAAGGGGAGTGGCAGGCCAGAGAGGCAGCTTGGACTACATAGCATCTGTACCCTTTACACCCGTGGTAGTTCTGCCACTTTTTGTATGCTTGTTAGCAAACAGTGGGCTCCTTTTTTAGGAACAATGGAATAGGTTTATAGGGGAGGACAAATTAAACAAATAAAGGCTGCAGATGTACTTCAGTGTCCAGTCTACAACCTGTGCTAAGCTGGGTATCCAAGCTAGTATGAATATATGCAGGATGTTTTGGTATGTGATTTATCACACTAATGGGTAAAAAGTTTTTAGAAGTGAGTTTTAGAAGAGATGTTGCCCATAGCAACCAATCAAATTCTACTTTACATTTAAAAAGCACCTTGTCGAACATAGTAGCTAGGATCTGATTGGTTGCTATTGGCTTCATCTGTTCTAAAACTCACTTCTAAACACTCTCACTTTACTATATTTACTCCTAAAACGCTATTGGAATTATCCAGGCTGTCTATTTGGCTTCTATATGCTAGCACTAAACCAAAAGAAAGATAAAGTGCGCTGAATAACGGAGTTTATTATTCAATCAATCCATAGCTGCAGATTCAAAAAAGGCATAACTGCCTATACCCTCTAAAAAAGAATAATATAAAATATGAGTCTGCGCTAAGGATTGAAAACAAAAATTGATTTTAAATAATTATAAAAATGTATTACATAGTAACACATATACCTATGTATATGTATTTGACTGCAGTCAAATAAGTCACAATGTATCAATAAAAATAATAAAAATCTCAACATTGGGTTACAATATATCTGAATCCACATCCCACTCAATTTGCAATTCAATAATACTTGTGTAGTACTAAGCATATAAGGACAGCAGCTTTTTCTATATTCCACAATATTGGGCATATACAAATCTCCTACAGAGATACCATACAAACCATTGTTTTATATAACAGCTGGAGGTCGTAATTAGGAGATGGTCTTTAGCCCCTATTTACCAACTGATTTTCAATATAATTAGATCACCTATAGGCTTAGTACTACACAAATATTTTTGAATTGCATATTGAGTTGGATGTGGATCCAGATACATTGTAACCCAATTTATTATTTTTATTGATACATTGTGACTTATTTGACTGCAGTCATAGGTATATGTGTTACTATTTAATACATTTTTAGAATTATTTAAAATCAATTTGTGTTTTCAATCCTTTGCACATACTCATATTGTATATTATTATTTTTATTAATTTTATATTAGCATTAAACAAGCTTAAGGGCCTGATTCATCAAGAGACACAAGTGAGAAATCTCATGGAGCCGGCCAATTTTGCATCTCTGCGCATGCATATGCATCGCAATGCACATGCGTGAACCAGTCACTGCGGCCTGTTAAATGGTCGCTGCACATGTAGTGAGGACGGAGACCCCTCCGATGTTGATTGACAGGGAGTGCCACAGGGAGTGGCTGGGTGAATGCAGGCTTGCCTTCGCATGTGAACGCCATTACAGGGGCGTGCATAATTAAGGCAGTGCAGTGGCATACACAACCAGATGACTCGATGCATGCAGGAAGTTGCCAAAATCATGCGCCAGGTCATGTCATCCTCTAGTCTGCATTTGGGTATGATGGTTCTCGATGTTACCGATGTTTGCACAATCCTGCATACTGATTGATCACTGAGTAAAGGGAGATGGGAGGCATTATGTATAGCTGGGCAGCTGCATCCTTGTGCTGTTAATGCCATGCGTATGCATTGATTAGCGTATACACATAGTGGCCAAGTGTGTGCGATCTCTCATATGTGTCTCTTGCTGAATCAGGCCCTAAGCTGCTAGTGGCCAATTTCCTCTACAGCAGAGAAGTCATCATTGTGTTTTAGTGAAAGACCACTCTAGGGAAGAGGTTGATGTTTTCTACTGAATCTTCTTTGCTTCATACTGTATGCATCAATTCAGTGGTCCTAGTGATAATCAAAAGCTCTTAATGGTTCATAATATAAACTTAAACATTTATGTTTTAAACATTTTACTCCAATTGTAAATACAGGCCCCATTTATAAATTTATTATTTTATTTATTTATTAACAGTTTCTTATAGAGCGCAACAAGTTCTGTCACGCTTAATTTGTGTATACACTGTCAAATAAATACAATGTTACCAATAAAAATAAGTAAATAGCAAAACAGAAAAAAAAATTGTCAACAGTGTGTCCATTTTGAGATTTTTGTATTATATGGTCTACATTAAAAACCAGGATGCCTATCACTTGAATGGACCATAGACCTCACAAAAATATATTCGTTAAAGTCAGCCACCTTAGAAAATAAATGTGGCCCTACCCCATGTTTCTATTTCTAGCATTGTCATCTAATGTTGTATGTCCATGTGTTTGTGTAGAAGGGATCTTTCGGTTTGCTTCAGAATATTTTATCTTTTTATACTGGATTATCTATTATACCCCAAAATCTCCTCTTTACAGATGATAGAAGCAGCAGGCTATGTTCCATGTATGAGTACTATGATATAATATGCTACAGTAGGTATAGTGGAAAATATTCCTTATGGGGAGGCATGAGAACACTTATTAGATTCGGTCTGTTTTAAATTGCAGTGATCACACAGCAAAACCCATAAAAGAGTAACAGGATAACCTAGTTTGTAAAGCTCTAATAATAATAATAATAATAATAATAATAATAATAATAATAATAATAATAATAATAATAATATAACAATACTAATAATAATAATTCATTAATTGGCTTAAAGAAAAAATAAATATAAAAGTAAAACATTTCTTATATTAAAAACAAGAATCACCAAGATACAGTATTTAACCACACGTACAACTCATTCTAATGTCTGAATAGAGGGGGAGAGAATATTACAACAAACAAGTTAAGTAAAATATGTCATGGTTTTTTTTGTACATCTAGTATGGTATTCTTAAGAAATATTATAATCTACCAATATCAAGTTTTATTTAAAGACATTTATAAATTAATTGAAAGTTACTTATGTTTTAAATTAAAACCTTAAATAAATATTTAGAAACTTACAAAAAGAAGATGTAATGCATAATTAATATTCTTTAATCATGTAGCACCATAATGATATACTGTACAGTAAAGTCAGATATTAGCTTTATTTACAATAGGTCCTTAACAAATGAAATGTACAATCTAATTTCTCTACCAGTGTCACATAAACACATCAGGCAATATGTTCTGAAGTTAAGTAACCTAACACTACTCATCTGAAATAAATGCACATGGCCAAGGGGAGGGGAAACATATAGACTTTGGTTATTGCACAAAATGATTGTGTAATGATCAGATTTCATCCCAGGGACCCAGCACTAGCAGGTGGTAACACTAATCACCGCCCTACTAATTGGGCTGCACATTGTTATGGGAACTGCAAAAACAAAGCAATATCAGATTACTGGAAACAAATAAATGTAGGCATAATATTTTAGCTTGATTTTAATTACTTAAGGTCTTGTAAGAAATAATACAGTAAAGCAGAAATTATTTAACAGCAGATGATCAGAAAGGAATTGATCACAATAACATTATTTGGGGACTAAACCTGCTTTTTTCTTAAAATTTTTAGAAACAATGTAAATTAAGAATATACCTCTGTCTTTTGCTAAATAACAACAAATACAAGTAAGAGACACATACAATCTGTTTGATGTAAGATTACACAGATATGTGTTCAGTTATATTACTGAGTAATGCGCATAATTTTTAGGAATGTTCTGTGTGTGAAATGTCCATGTAAGTTATGTAGCACCTAATGTACTTACATCATGCAGATGACATCCATAGTTCGGAGAATATAATCTTGTACGTCAAGTGAATAGTCCTTCAATAATGCTATCTTCATCCTGAGAATACTCATATTTTAAATGTATAACAGTTGATTGCAAGGTGACATCCAGGTCTAGAGTTCCATGTCTCAGCCAGATCTGCAGAGTGACACATACAGGACCAGCAACAAAAAAAAAATGAGTAAAAAATTACTGAAAATAAAATGCATGTGAAAGGGCTTCTCCTCTCTGTCCCAGCTCAGCAATGACAGCTGCACAAGTGTATTATGGAATATTCAGGACACAGGGAGAAGAGGAGCTAGTGAGAGCTTTATATTCACTGCAGATTACTCTTTTGTCATAGACTAATAAAAATACATCAGTGTAAATAGAATAATGTTGCATTTCAACTGAACAGAAAAAAAATTATTTAAAAAAAGAAAACAATTCAGCACCAGGGGCCACCATACATAGACACTAGATTATTATTTTTTTTTAACAATATAATCATCATTTTTGTAACAGGTGTGCTCATAAGGGGTTTACAGTGAAATTTAACAAAGTAAAAAATAAATTAATAAATGTATAGTAACTTTATACTGCTGCCTTACTTGACCTGGTACCAATGGTACTGACCACTTATGGCATTGGTGAAAAATATGTGTCTCATTCTGAGCCACACACAAATGGCCATAAGTGTGTATTGGGGCCCATACATCAGCAACCCCCAAATAAAGGATTCTGCATTTTTTCCCTGATATCACGAGTCTCCAACCAAAAATCTGTACCCCTATAATACATATAATTATCAGGTCATTTTTAGCAAATAACAAATCTTCCAGTCATGAAAGGTTCATAATTATTTAGTAATAGCTGGCAAATTGGCTGATTGTTACCATACACTAGCCATCTACATCCTCAATTGGTCTGGGAAATCCAACATGCTGGATAACATTATTTACAGATTAATCTTGTCTGAATTGGCAATCAGTAACCCCATACTTTGCAGATATTTTTAAACAATTTCAATGACAACTCGGAATTGCCCAAATTGATTGCTGATGTATTGCCTCCATTAGACAGCCAGATTTAGGGGGAGATTTATCAAAGCTTGGAGAGAGATAAAGTGCTAACCCACTGCTTCTAATTGTCATTTTTAAAACACAGCCTCTGTGTAACATGGTAGTTAGAAGCTGATTGATTTATCTCTCTCCACTTTATATCTCTCCAAGCTTTGATAAATCTCCCCATTATTACCCTGTGCTAATGTGAGGATCTGTATAGCTTGAAGTCGGAAGCCGCACTGCCCACTGTTGTTCCATCCACAACCCCCATCATTAGTATAATAGATTTCACCATCCCCATGCTATGTGCAGAATATGTGTCAGAAACAATCTTACTTCCATTGTATGTGTGCCTCAGAATAACGTGGAACACTAGCTACTGTACAATTACCCAACACTCTCATGAGACTTGGGATAGATGTAATAGGGTGGAAGTTTTTTGTGTGAGTAACTCAGAGCTTCTGTCACATTTTGGGGTACATTTACTAAAGTGAAAGTTTTTAGAAGTGATGTTGCCCATAGCAACCAATCAGATTCTAACTATTATCTTCAAGAAGGTGCTAGTTAAATGTTAAGTAGAATCTAATTGGTTGCTATGGGCAACATCACTTCTAAAACTCACTTCTAAAAACTCTCACTTTAGTAAATTTACCCCTTATAGTTAAAAGTCAAGTTTGTCTCTAAACTCGCCAAATGTAATAGCCTGCAAACTTATAAGTTCAAGGCTATTACATTTTGAGAGTCCAGGTGAGTTTGCTCTTAGAAAAACTCAAACTTTTTAATGTGACTAGCATTAAAAGGCAATACAAAATCAAGGGGAGGAGATATTTGGGAAGCTTTCTGCACAGGATATGATATCATGTAATACATATACCAATGGTGAAAATTCATGAGTGAGATTGTAAATCTTTGTAATATATGATTTGTTGGTGGTGCTCCCTTGAGTCAATGAAACAGTCACATACAGTATGTACAAAAAATGAATTGCACAGGCAAGTAAAGCCAACTCCTTTTTGCGGCACTCTTTTTAGTTTAAAATTTCGTGTGAAAAAGTGATCATATTAAAACATATTTTTTATTCATATTCTAAATTAAAAATGTATATAAAAAATATATAATGTTTTTACCAAAAGGATTATTACTGTTTATTGGATGGTCAAGAGTCAGCCATCAATAATAGTAAATTGGGCAAAAAAATTAAATAGGTAATCCGAAGTTATGGTATCCCACAGAAATTATCATTATTATTATATATTCAGGAATAAATACCTTTAATCACAGACAGATAACATACATTTTACAAATTTACACAGTGAAAATATTGCAATTGTATGACCACAGTATCTCCATCCATAAACCAATCTGTTAAGGTTCAATATATATATCTGTTGAATTTATTATTCACAAGAAATCCAAAATCTCATATCACAGTAGCAACATACAGAATAATAAACCAATAATAATATTGTAGCATTAAAAGCTCCAAGTTATACATTAGCATTCATAGTTCATTGAATTCCGTAAAGGCTTCTGTGTTGTAAAAAAAAAGTAAATTGAAAAAAAAAATGAGCATCCCCTCCCCACCAGCATAACATGACTCGGGCTCTGTCTAGCCTGTCCTGGTTCTTAAAATACAGGGGGAAAATTCATAGGGTTCCCCTGTATTTTAAGAACCAACACTGGGCTCTGCTGAGCCTATCCTTGTTTTTAAAATACAGGGTAAAAATGCATAAGTTTCCCCTATATTTTAAGAACCAGCAATGTGCTCTACTGAGCCAGTCATGTTTGTGGAAATACAGGGGACAAAATTAATCAGGGTCCTCTATATTTTCTATAACCAGCACCAGACTCTTTATAGCAGGGGTGTAATGCCACAGCCAGTGGATCCCTTTCACCGGGTCTCCTGGCATTACACCAGACCACTAGTCAGCTGAGGCAAATAATCGGGTCCTTCTCAACATGGGACTCCAGGCCTGAGCTGATAGCCTGAGATATCCCCAGCACCCCTGCCAGGTTGGTGCTGGTTTGATTGTGTTACAGTGTAGTGTAAAAGATAGATGTATTAAAATTATCTTTTGCTGCACAACTACAGGTTGCATCAAGCCTATCCCTTATGCTGGTACTTGGAGAACCACAAGAACCAGCATGTGAGGCATTAAGGGCCTGCTGGTACCTGTAGTTCATCTGCAAAATAAATATGAAAATAAAGACAAGACCCACACAACATGAAAGTAAAGTATTATTAAAGTTTACATGCACACTCACATTCAAACTCACATTCACGTATACTCACTCAACTAGAATCCCTATAGCCATTCACATGCCCTTGCCCAGTAGAATCCACAACACCTGTAAAATAAATTCTATAGTAATCTATTCCAAGAGTAGATCACATCCTCTTTGGTTCAAGTAGGCATCCACAGGGTTAAAAACAAAAATATGAATACTCAAATTTAGCACTGATAGGAGAAAGGGTATCTGTTTACACATACCCTTCCTCCGAATGAATGACTGTGACCAATGTTTGCCTCGTCATTGCAGTAGTAGCCAACTAATCAGTGGTTGCTTCCATAGGAGCAGCCTGTTGATTGGCTCTAAGCAGTGAGACTGCCTGTCTGAATTTCCTCCATAGACTTCAATGATGGGAAAACACCATTTAAGTGTATGGTGGGAACTGCTACATTGTAGCCTATGAAGTTAACCTCAAGGTTACATTTGATTGAATATTTGTCAATCACTCCAAGGGATACACAAAAAACTTATAAAACAGAAACAGAAACAGAAGCCTTCATTGGGCTTTTATATTTAGCTGGACACTACAAAGTAGGGAGGATCAATCTAAATTATTTGGGGGATAGTAAAAAAATTTGGCATGGTAAAATTCCGATTGATGATGAGTCTCAAAAGATTCTGGTTCATATAAATGTTGAGATTTGACAACAAAGAAATCATACAACGAAAACAAATAGACCATCTAGCAGCTATTTGAGACTTTTCGAAAGATTTTTGAAAAACTGCCAAGCATATTATTCTGTTGGGGATGATGTCACAATAGTTGCAAAAATAAAAAGCCTTCAGAATCAGCTGTCCTTTTATACAGTATATCTGTCATGCTTGTCATTGAGGGTTTGGAAGCTGTGGCCCAAGTTTGAGGAAGGAATCGGAGACGAGGGGTCTGAATGTAAGATCTCCTCATCCATTGGAATTAGACGTTAGCGAGACCCTACCAAAGGTGCAGACTCTAACCTGCCAGGAGGTGTTCACCAGTGACCCCTACCAATCAGGATATGGGTTTTGCTGCACCCAGCAGGCAGGTCACAGTCCTTTGATATGGTGTCCAAGCCCTGAGGGGATAGAGAAACACACAGAATGGTGTCCCGTGAGAGATATGTCTCCACTAGGAACTGGTACTTGAGGTAACCACTGGTAGAAGTGTGTAAGCACACTTGTTAAACAGATAGATGACTCCTTGCTGTTGAATACAGGCTGAGGTGAAGCAGATGCTCTGTAGTTCTGAGTGGAGATGCTAAGTTACACACAGGCTGAGGTGACAGATGCACTGTGGCTCCATGAGGAGACACTAGTTTGTGCACAGGCTAAGTTGACAGATGCTCCATGGCTCCAGGAGGAGATGCTAATTTGCACACAGGCTGAGGTGGTGGACACACTGCTGCACTGAGGATAGTATGGAGTGGCTCTATGGCACAGATGGTAATTCAGAGATACACACAGGCTGAGATTAAATAGCGCACTGTTGTACTGAAGAAAGCACAGTGTAGCACTCCAGCAGAGATGGTCAATTACACAAGAGAGAACACAAAAGGAAATCTCAGAGAAACCTGGAATGAGCACTTGACTAGTAACACTTAGGGGTAAATTTACTAAGAATCGAGTTTGGTCGAGATGGCATTCTCGGGTGTTTTTATTCATGTTTTTCATATCACAAATTTACAAAGGGCAAACTCGGATAGGCTTTGTTTGTGGTTTTTTGTTCTCACTTTTTTTTCACACAAGAGATGTAAATCTCGCCTTAACTCGCCATCATCAAAAGTCGGTTTGTTTTAAAATGTAAGACATACATCTCGCAAATTTACAAAGAATCGAGTTTGTGAACTTGTGAACTTGCCATTAAATTCATTATCTTGGGCGAGATTTCCCAATTCAAACAGACGTGCCTGTCAGCAGTGGGTTCTTGCAAAGCCAGTGTGAAATACCTTTAAATTGCAAACTTGCCTTGAAATTCTCAGCTGTTTTTCAAAAGTTAACATATATTTTCACTTCCATTAATGAGGAGACTCACAGAAGAGACTATAAAAGGAGCCAGAATTTTGTATTGGGTTGTAATGAGGGAAGATGGCATTTTTTGAGAATGCTGGTGTGTTTGGTGTGTGGCTGGGATACCAGAGGCTCTACCACCAGGTTGGAAGTGAACTGGAGGAAGAGACTGAGCAGGCTGAAGAGGTTATGCAGGTACCATGGAGGCTGCGCAGGCCTCGTTTTTTAAAGTGGCATTTGAATCTGAATGCATTGGTCAATGGCAATGTCATACAGATTTTCAGGCTCAATCAAGCAAACATATTCCATCTATATGACCTTGTCAAACTTGAAATAGACCCTGAGACTGGTCACTCATGTGCTGTATCAGGAATGCATAAGCTTTTGAGTGTGTTATACTTTTTTGCTACAGGAAACTTCCAGTCTGTCACTGGTAGGGTCATTGGAATTTCCCAGTCAACGTTCTCAAGATATTTAACCCAGGTTATGGCCTCATTTCACCCTCTGCTCCAAGCCTCAATCTGCTTCCTTAACCAAGAATCACACTGGCATGCAGTCAAGTTTACTTTTTATGGCATTTCAGGCATGCAAAATGTCCTAGGTGCAATAGAGCACACACATATTGAGCTGAGACCACCTCAGTCTAGGGTGCATGTTTATTTGATTATGCACCTTGCCCATTCTAACAACATCCAGGTGGTTTATGATGCCAAACTCAAAATCATGAGTGTTGTAGTCGGCTACCCTGGCTCATGTCACGATGCTTTTGCCCTCAGTCAGTCATCGCTCAATTACAAATTTGAGACTGGTCAAATGCCGGCAGGACGGCTGTTGGGTAAGTATTTGTTACTACCTTTTTCAGTAAGTACAGTCTATAAACATACATTTGTCTAATTTTTGAAACTCTATTCTGCCCAATAGGTGACTCTGGCTATGGGTGTTGCTCTTGGTAACTGACTCCACTGTCGCTTTCAAATTCTCCAGCTGACCACAAGTATAATGATGCACATAAGTCAGCCAGATGTGTGATAGAACGTACTTTTGGCTTGTTAAAGTCTAGATTCCGTTGTCTAGATAAATCTGATGAAATTGTATTGTATGCGCCCAATAAAGTGTCAGCTATTGTGCCTTGCTGCTGACATTTGCATAATATGTGTTTGCAGCAGCCTTTAACCGCTGATTATGTGGAGGACAGCCAGCAGGCTGGTTTTTTTATACATCAGGTGACAGCATGAGCACAGAAACGGGAAGACAGGTGAGGCAGAATCTGATTGTGGAGCACTTTACTGGTAAGTGTCATTTATCACATGTTTGCAGAAATGTGTCATCTCTACTTGTTAAAATAGTTTTGTTTCCTAAGTGTATTGTTGTTATTAATTTGCAGAGGACTTTGTTGTTCTGACATTGTGTTGTCCCTTTCAAATGCCTGCATGTTGCATTCTGAAGCATAAAGTGTACACCAAATAATTTGCCCTTACAATATTAAGTTAAAATGTATTTGTACTTGTATTTTCCACCTTATCATTTGTGCTGTATGTTTTTAACCATATGTTTTAAGAACCAGAATGTGTGTTGTTTATGTGTTACTTTCACACGTGTTGCAACATTGATTGTTGTAGTGTCCTTTAATAATGTTTGTTTTTGCCCACCTTGTCTAGAATGTTACACTTTTTAGCATCCCAAACCAAAGTTTAAACTTTGCTATGAAAGAACATACAATATGTGGTGTAAGTATAAACATGAGACATGTTTCTGCTTTTCATCATGTTAATTTTTTGATATTTGGTCCGCAAACTTTTTGGGATTTGGGTTTTGGCAAAATATCAATGATAAAGGTTAGTGCACATAATAAAATTGCATATTTTATATTTTTTTGGTTTAGAAACATATTTTTACACATCATTGTGCATACAAACCAAAACAAACATCCATAATGTTTTGCAAACTGTCAAAATGAGCAACCACATCATAAACATCTTATTTTTTTAAACCAACAAAATGGTTAGGAGAGTTTTTGACACAAACAAAACAATTAGGTACAATGCTTTAGGTACATTACAATGATGCAGCAATGTTTTAAAAGACAATCTATGTGTTTTGTACCCTGCATATTAGACCACAGATTTTATATCTGCCAGAGCTCACTTAGAGTGACCTTGTTGGCCACCAACTCTTGTTCGAGTTGTGCATCAGGGTGGTGTGACAATTGGGTTTGGTGCCTGGGAAATGCTGCTTGAGTTGATGCTTGCAGCATTTTCAGGTAAGCGCCCTAAAATTTGTGTGCCAAATTTTTCTAAAATGGCTGAAAAATCCCTAAATGATGCGTTTTGAATTTCTATTAGGCACAGAAAGTTTTCATTGTACAGATTAGAAAGTTCAGTTTTCCGTAAGTGTGAGCCCTCCAAACGAACAATGCTCTCTCTCGTTGGTTTGATTTTAAGTGATGTGTGTACATAGTAAATCAATTTGTTGCTATTGGCAAGCACACATATCTTGCCAGTATGTTTATTCTCGCTGGGGAGGTGGAGGAGGAGGTGGAGGTGGTGGTTGTGGTGTACAGAGTAAAATAGGTGGAGTGGTTGGCACAGTATTTTGTGTTGGCATAGTTGGAGTTGGAGGGATTACTGTTAATGTTTCATTATCTTGATTTTCATAGAGGCCTTCTACATCTGAAAAGGTGTCTTATGAAAGGTCATGTTGTTCTGGAGAATCTATAAGAGACACTTGGGTAAGTAATGTGGTTTTTACATTCAAATCAATATTGCATTTTGGACAAGCAAGGAAATTAGACAATAATTCCAACATATAAATTTTAGAACTGTCAGAATTACTGTGTTTAATATCATTTCAGGGAGTAGTATCTCCAACTGTCGGCCTGTGTTACTTGGTTAGGTCAGTTTGCCAATGTATGGAATGTTCTGTTAAAAACAAGTTCTAGGTTTATTTTGGTGTAACCAGAAAATATTGTTAATGTCAAGTTGTGTATACTCTGTTTTTAGAAATTGTACACTTACCCAAACAAGTAACTAAATAGTTTTTGACTGCTTATACAGCATTATGGATACTTTCACACATAATATTTTGGAAGCCACTGTTGGAGATCATTTCTGACCCGAATTTACTCTTAAAAACCCCTCTAGAGGTGCAACAGGAGATCCACTAATACCTAAAATAGCAAACAACGTGTTATGTAGTGTACAGGACATCCAGCTCTATTGGAGGCCAACTACAACTCCAAAGGTAACACTGCCCCATTTCCAAAAACCTTTTTTTTTCCAGATTGTAGATAACATTTGTCCAAAATATTTGATTTAAAAAAAAAGTAAATGGGTACACATTAAGATGCATTCATTTGCAAGTCAGACTATCAACACAAAACCAGAGTAGATGGTTTGGCCAATTGTAAAGTCTACATTTTTAGGGTATTCTCAAATATCCCTTTATGTTAAAATATATGTTTAAGAATTCAATTTAGGAACCGATCTATGTTCAAAAGCACACACAATAATGAAAGTTGAACTTACATCAAAAAGAAGCATAGTGTCCCAAAATAATAAAAAACATGCCAGTTATAAGTAGACCAAAAATTATGTGAAATAATCAAATAGGCCAAACCTTTACAAGGTAAGCCAACATACCTTACTTTATGCTTTAGAACATACCATGTTCCTTGATGCGAATGTAAAAAATATCTGCTTATACATAAAAATCATTATATATACTTTTTTTTTTTCATTTCAGATCCACAAAAACTCACCATCAAGAAGAGGTGAAGAGGGTCCCCCTGAAAACAAAACAACATCCAGACATCTTGGTGAGGTTATTGTATGATCAAAAGACTGTGGTGTGAGACGTCTCTTTTTATGTGGAAGATTGGAGGGACCTACAGAGAAACATAGTGTCATAGTGACATTTACATTACTGTGTGTCTACAAACAACTTGTGGCCCTTAACTTACCAGCCTCCTTGAACTCCTGCTGCTGGTGCTGCTGTTGGTGTTGTTGCTGCTGTGGTTGATGGCGCTGGTGGTGGTGATGGTGCTGCTAGTGCTGCTGCTCCCTTTGTGGCTCTGGATGTATTTTCCTTTTCTATTCTAGAATTTGAAAGGAAATTGTATTTATTAACTTGCAAAAATTCCTGCCATTTCTTTGTGCTAACAATGATCCATTACAAATACTGTTGGGATGCCTATTTGCTGACATTGACCCTTAATAAACTGAATCTGGTTTCATAATGTGTGTTGCTTAGGAATTTACATCACCTTTCCATGATTATAGAAACAGTGGTTTGCCCAAATATAATCTACACATGTACATTTTAGTGAAACAGAATAAATGTACCTACCATTAATTGGTTATTACAAATGTGTGGTTGTCCTGTGTTTTTTTGCAATTGGAAAAAAATAAAAATAAAAACATGGTTCCAAGTAAACACATGTTTATCTGTAAATTACCAAACTACACAGCAAGCAGAGTGAATACAACGAATACAATGCATGGGTTAATTGGCCCCAAAAAATATACAAACATTGGTTGCTGTTGGTTACCACAGCCCCCCCCCAAAAAAAAAATGACAGTGATCTCATTAAATACCCTGGAAATGTATTGCTACTAAAAAACATATTAAAAAATAAAACAGAAAGCTTTAAAAAAATACAAAAAATACTCACAAGTCTGCATATGAGCATCTGTGTCACGCACACAACTTTTGCGCACAACTACAGGAGGGATAAGCTCTTTCAGGGATTCCTCATAATCCAAATAAACAGATTGATATGGGAAGCGACCGCCAATACCCCTGGCATACTTCAGCTCAGCCGCCATCTTTTCTTTTACATGCCGCTTAATGTCTGAAAAGCGTATTTACAGTGGTTGACATCCAATTAGTGGGCCCCACTGCATTTACTGCATTCACAACTCTGTCCCAAATCAAGCTTTTATGCCGGGCAGAGGTGCGGACAACTTGTCTTCCAAACAGCAAGTGCTAATGCTTCATAACCTAACCCACAAGTGCAACATTCTGGTCAAATGAAAATTTGACATTTCTGTCTGTTTTTGTTTTCCACTATGGCGTGCCTCAACCTCACTATCCTCACAGGAATTAACATGAGGCTGGGTACCGGACAACTCCACACACTCAATCTCTCCCTGACTTTCCTGCTGGGCAGACATCAGCATTTCCAATATGATACAAAAAACACTTAAAAAAACCAAATGAACACTAACAAACCCACCACCACTACCAATGTACCACACACACACACAGATGAACACTAACAGGATGAAATGAAAATGACTAGAGAAAAAAATATAGACAAATACACAAAACAAACAAGACTAAAAATAGGCACAAGACAAAAATCACTCACCACTCAACAATCTCTTCTACAGACTCCGCAAAACAGATACCACAAACTCCTCACTGACCCTCTCTCTATTAACTCCTGGCACAAACCCACGAGGTACAGACGTCACAGGGTGTCTTTATATTCTATCTAAACATTCCAAAACATGTAACCACTTCCACCAGTCAAAAACAATCAGAAAGGTATGTATAAAAGATAACCGGTGTCCACGGGCGAGTAATTGCACGTAATTAGACGCTACCGCCAAAAAACAAACCTCCGTTCTTGCCAAAAAACAAACTTTCAACAGAAGTGATATATCTCCCCCAAGTTTTGCAAAAATTTACCCGAGAAATCTCGAATGGCTTCACCATCGAAAATCTCACTTTCAGCTAAACTTGCTTCTTAGTAAATCTACAAAAAAAAACAAAAAAAGAAACCCAAGTTTTGCCAATGCAAAATGAGTTTAAACTTAATTCTTAGTAAATTTACCCCTATGAAGGACAATCGTTGTACAGGCAACTTCCTGGTTTATTGGGGCTGGTTTTATACCCAGTAGTAGTAGTCGATAGGAGGACAGCGTCAGCTGACCCAGATCATACTACCATTGGTTGGAAGCACTGTCACATGAGAAGGACTGTAATGGTGGCACCCATGCCAGGAACCACAATCCCTGAAACACAGAGCTGACCAAGGAAGTCCGTGAGTGCCTAAGGTAAAATACTCAGTGCATCACCAGCCTCTGCATCAGGTGTCTGACCACATGAGAGGTCAGGGGAAGCCGGCACAGAGCTGGGCGATGGCTGATCCTAGGCTGAACTCTTACAGTACCCCCACTTTTGAGGATGGACACCAGACACCCACTAGGTTTATCAGGAAACCCTCTATGGAAAGCTCAAACATGTTGAGGAGCATGGAAGCTCTAATCCAAAGATCTTTATTCTGGGTCATACCCCTTCCAGTCAATGAGATACTATAGAATATTGAATTGATGCCTAGGATCCAGAATTCCTTCCACCTAAAATTCTGTACCCTGTTGGGTATACACTTGGGGCAATCTAGGAGAAGAAGGTTGAAATCAGTTAATAATCAGTGGACATAAAATAGACACGTGAAAAGTTGGATTGGATATCTTCATTTGTGAAGGAAGTTCCAATTTATATACCCATGGATTAATAATTTTGAGAAAACAGTAAGGGTCTTGAAGCATGGAGCTAATTTCATGCTGGGTACCCTAAACTGCATGTTCCTGGAAGACCACACTTTGTCTCCAACTCTTAGCAGAGGAACTGCAAAGCGTCTTTTATCCACAAATTTATTGTAATTCTTTGAAGTTTCCTTTAAAGAGCAATGAATTGTCTTCCAAAGACTCAAAAAATATTCTACTAGATTGGCAACTACCAGAACCTCTACTACCAGTAAATCCTGAAAATCCGGAAGCAGAGGATGTCTACCAAAGACAGTAAAAATTGGTGTAGATTTGGAGGATGAATAGTATCTATAATTATGTGAAAACTCTGGGCCTGATGGTTGCGATGATCACAACCATCGTGACCTTCACCTGTCCACCAGCAAAAGTGTGGGTTGTCACCCACAGCTTAGCAAGCGGCCATGGAGCCGTAACAAAAAAAGCCATGATTCAGAGTGAGCGCTCTTCAAGAGCATCCGGCTATGAATCAGGCCCTCTGTCCATGATAGGAGATCCACCTAGTCATCCTGAGAGGATGAAACAAAAAGTCTAATGAGGGTCTCCAGCTCCTGGTTCACCCTGTCCATTTGTCAGAGGGCAGTAAGCTGAAGAAAATTTTAAATTTGTTTCCACAGGTACCGCATAATACTTTCCAAAATTTGGCTACAATTTGAACACCTTGGTCTGAAACTACCTACTTTGGGAGACCACGTAGCCTAAAAATATCTCAAATAAAATTTTTCAATGAGCAGATGGAAGGCTTACTAGTTTGTATAAAATGAGCCATTTTTGAGAAGTGGTCTACCACCACCCACATCGTGTTATGTCCCTTGGACCTTGTCAATTCCAAGATGAAGTCCATGGAGATATGGGTCCACAGAGTGGCTGGTATTGGTAAGGGGTTCAAGGGACCAATAGCCTTCTTACGAGACACTTTATGTTGAGCACACTTTACACAAGCCAAAACAAAATTCCAAATGTCTTCTTTCATAGTGGGCCACCAGTATGTATGCTGGAGAAACTTGTAGGTTTTAAGAATTCCAGAATACCCAGCAAAGAGAGATGCATGAGCCCACATTAGAAGTTTTTTCCACAAATGAAGAGCTACAAAAATTTTCCAGGGTGGTGGTGACAGAACTTGAGTAGGAGTGAACACAATGGGATCCAAGATTGCATGCAGTTGACATTGACCCTCTTCCTCTTGTGAACATATAAATGAGTGAGAAAGTGCGTCAGCTTTTTTATTTAAAATGCCTGGATGGAACTGGAGTTTAAGGTCAAATCTAGAAAAGAAAAGAGACCAGCAACCCTGTTTAGCTTTTAAATGATGATATATTAAATTTTTGTGATCAGTACTAAAAGTGACCGGAAATTTGGCTCCTTCAAGGAGATGCCGCCATTCATCCAGTGCTAAGCAAATTGCCAGTAACTCCTGATCTCCAATGGCCTAATTTCTCTCCTCCAGAGAAAATTTGCGTGAGAAGAACCCACAGGGATGAGTTTTCCCATCTTCAGCAGTCTGAGACAGTACCACTCCTACCACAACTGAAGAGGCATCAACTTCCACAGTGAATGATTTATCCAATTGAGGCTGGCGGGGGATTGGTGCTGTAGAAAATGCTGATTTAAATTTTTGGAAAGCTTTCACAGCTGATGCAGACCAATGAGACATATTAGCCCCTTTTGTTGTGAGGGCTGTAATTGGAGAAACCAATGTGGAGAATTTTGGAATCAATCTTCGGTAGTAGTTTGAATACCCTAGAAAACACTGAGTGTCTTTTAATGAACACAGCGTGGGCCATTTGGAAATGGCTTTCAGTTTGTTGGGATCCATTTGAAGAGAGTTAGCAGAGATTAAGTGACCTAGAAATGGTACCACTGGTTGATCAAAGAGACATTTGGAGAGCTTCCCAAAGAGACTATGACTCCAGAGACGAGATAAAACTTCACGCACATGAAGACAATGAGATTGTAGGTTTTCAGAAAGAGGAGGTTTCTTCCCCGGAAGCAATTCTATACCACTGTCCCAAGTATGATGCGGGGGTAGTTTGTCTGCAGCCTGTTTGCAGAACACATCTGCAAAATCACAATATGCTCTGGGTAGATGGGAATCAGGTGAACTATCGAGATGACCAGGTATAGGAGTTTCAATAACTGGACTGACCAAGACTAATTGGTGATGTACAGGAATGACTTGAGATAGACATCTATGAAAACAATTCAGTCCCCAAGACAAAATCTGCATACTGGTCCAGTCGAATGTAGGACTAAGTCATCTTAAACAGGGCAGTCCCAAGATCAAATCAGATGGGGTTTTCGGGAGAACAAAAAATTCAAACATTTCTTTATACAGACATCATATCCTGAGTTATAATGGGTGAGACACGAAAGAAATGGATTCCCCTAGAATGGTGTTTCCATCTACTCCAGACAGTAATAATTTGTTGGGTAATGGGATAACTGGAATATAAATTTTTTTAACTAAAGAATCAGAAATAACATTTCCGGCGGATCCAGAATCCACCAAAGCCTTGGCATTCTTTGTCCTACACTTGTGGGAAAGGGATGTTAAAGGCTTTCCATTAATTGGGAGGATGTAGATACAACCCTAAACTGAATGCTCCCTACTTCAGTTAGGGTCTAGCATTTCCCGCAAGGAGAGGGCAATTTTTAAGCACATATTCTGGTGCGGCACAATACAAACAGAGTTTATTCTGGAAGCATTGATTGTGTTCAGCAGTGCATAGTTTTGTCACCACTGGTGGATGGAGTTGAGAAATGACCACTTAGAGATGATTGATCCTGAAGGTGTTCTCCCCACCCTCTATTAACCCAACACTCCCTGTGATGGAGATCAATTTTAGTATATAAGGAGATAACATCAGCAAAAGTTGTAGGTAAATCCGAAAGAGGCAAGTTCATCCTTCATCCTTTCGGATAGCCCATGGAGGAATGCAGCTTTAAGAGCCTCCTCATTCCATTTAAGTTTAGATGAGAGGGTCTGAAACTGGACCACGTACTGACCAACCATAGGAGTTCCTTGTCAAACCCAAAATAGATCCAAAGAGGCAGAGTGACCTGGCTCATCAAAAGATATTTTAAATGCTAGGATAAAATCCTCATAATTAGACACCAAAGGGTCAGCTCATTCCCATAGCAGAGAGACCCAGTCCAATGCAGCTCCGGTTAAAAAAGAAATCACATATGCCACTTTTTTACCGTGAAGTAGGGAAATTCTGGGGTAGGCAATCAAATTGGATCTTGCATTGGTTAACAAATCCACTGCACCGACGAGGGTTATTGTCACGCCATTCAGGAGTTGCCAACTGGAGATGAGACTTCTGAGATGGAACTCCCTGTGAAACCAGAGGAGTTAAAGGAGCTGCAGCTGCTGAGTTGGGAAGTATAGATACCAGAGTAGTCTGGATGGATACTAATTGCCCTAAAAGCTCCTGTAGGTACCAAGCCACTTGGTGTTGTGCTGCCACTTGATTCTCCATACAAGATGTGAGATCTTGTAGTGCCCCGTACCTTGGGATCCTGAGGTTTCCATTGGGCCTGTACAAACTGTAATGCTTGTCACTAAGGGTTTGGAAGCTGAGGTCCGAGGTTGAGGACCTAAGTCCTCATCCATGGGACTTAGACATTAGTGAGACCCTACCAAAGGTACAGAGCCAGGCTGTGTTCACCAGTGACCCCTACCAATCGGGATATGGGTTTGCTGCACCCACCAGGCAGGTCGTGGTCCTTTCATATGGTGTACAAGCCCTGAGGGGATAGAGAAACACACAAACGGTGGCCCGAGAGATATGTCTCACTAAGAGACATGATTCCACTAGGAAATGGTACTTGAGTTACCCACTGGTAGAAGTGTGCACACTTGTTAAACAGATATTGACTCCTTGCTGTTAAATACAGGCTGAGGTGAAACCGATGCTCTGTAGTTCTGAGTCAAGATGCTAAGTTGCACACAGGCTGAGGTGACAGACACACTGTGGCTCCAGGAGGAGATGCTAGTTTGCGCACAGGCTGAGATGCTAGTTTGTGCACAGGCTGAGGTGACAGATGCACTGTGGCTCTGGGAAGAGATGCTAACTTGCACACAGGCTGATGTGGTGGATGCACTGCTGCACTGAGGATAGCACATAGTGGCTCTCTGGCACAGATGGTAATTCCAAGATACACACAGGCTGAGATTATATAGCGCACTGTTGTACTGAAGAAAGCACAGAGTAGCTCTCCGGCAGAGAGGGTCAATAAAACACTGGAGAGAAAACAAAAGGATATCTCAGAGGAACCTGGAATGAGCACTTGGCTAGTAACACTAGGAAGGACAATCATTGTACAGGCAACTTCCAGGTGTATTGGGGCCAGCTTTATTCTCAGGGGTAGTAGTCAATAGGAGGACAGCGTCAGCTGACTCAGATCATACTACCATTGGTTGGATGCACTGTCACGTGAGAATGACTGTCATGGTGGTCTCCATGCCAGGAACCATGATCCCTGAGACTTATAGCCAACCAAGGAAGTCCAAGGAAGGTAAAATACACAGCGCATCACCAGCCTCCGCAACAGGCGTCTGACCACATGAGAGGTCAGGGGAAGCCGGCATGTAGCTGGGCGAAGTCCTAGGCTGAACCCTGACAATATCCTGTCGAAACAAACAAAATATTTGCTATAGTCGATTCAAAAATGTATTACACCTCTAATCTGGACACCTACACAGGTAGACAACTGGCAAGGCCTTTACAAGTTAGTAAAATAAGTACAGATGTTGTGGAGCAATTGATATCCCCTATTATAAACTCAGGCTGTAATGTAACTGCCGACAACTAGTTCAGTAATATTATTCTTCTTCAACTTTAGTCAGAAAATTATTATGTGTCCTTCATGGGAGAACTTAAAAAAAACAAATTACAAATTCCTATGGAGATAAGGAAAGTGAAACACAGGGAAGTTTTTTTACAGTATTTTTTCATTCAGAAGAGAGGGAACAATGATTTCTTACTTCCATCAAAATAAGAACAAAAAAAGTCATTTTAATCTCCAGTATGCACATGGATGAAACAATTGATGAAGACACTGGAGATAAAAAAAGCATGAAATAATAAAATAATATAACAAACATAAGATAGGAGTTGACATGGTGGCCAAAATGTGTTCTATTTATACTGTTCACTACAATGTGTGGCCATTGATTGTTTTCTTCTCATTGATCAACACTGCTGTAATTAATTCTCAAATTATTTATTTTGGAAATGTAAATGAAGTACCATAACATTGGCTGTTCCTTCAACAACTTGGAAGAACACTAATTGATGGTCAGTTCATGAAGTGATTGCTCCTTCACAGCCTACATCGGACAATTTATGACAGTATTTGAGAACTTTTGTCCAAAAATCAGCAACCTGAGGTATCTAGTGGCAAGAGATCAAGCAACAAAGACAGAAAACCAAGAAATCAGTATTGACAAAATATTCCATCCAAATGTGTGACCAATATTTATGCCTGTAGCACTGTGTCTTTTTTGTCCAAATGTTTGCAATTTAAGGGTCTCCAAGATGAACAGGAATTATGAAAACACCACGAGTAGTGTTCTGTGAGATCCAAGTCATTTATTGATTAGTTACATATTGTATACAAATTATATCATTAGCTATGTTTAGATTAATAGTAAGTTGCTTAGACAAAATTGCTCTACACTAATTAATGTTACTGTATAAAATTGCATTTTATGTTGTTTTCCACCATTTCCAAACATTATTAGAGATATTTGTAATAATATCTTCAGGATTGGATACATGTAACTCACAGATATGATGCAAGCATGGGTGTTAGTTCAAGTGAGGCGGTAGTGGAGTGTTAATTAAAACCATGACCCCCATTAAAGTAATGAGAGATGGTAGAGTGAACTATATATCCTGCCAATCCAGGTTATTCTAAATACCAGAACCATACTCCCATCTAGGTGACATTCCAAAGACAAGTAATGCCAGAGTCATACTTCCTAACCTGGGAAATGAAAAGCAACCATTTACTTTTGATAGTAAGGCCACAAACACTCCACACCAGCAGATAGAGCCAAACACCAGAAGTAGTAATGGTCATATCAGCAAGTCACAAAAAATATTTAAATTTGGAGTTTGGATACTTTTTATTACTTTTATGGAAGAAAATTGGTATGATGAATTTGTATTTAATGGTGACTCTATGGGATTGCATAAGATTTAGTAATTGGTTAGATATAATTCAGCTGAGAAAATGTAAACTGCCAACCAATATTTAGTAAAGTTTCACTCATATATCTTCTCTCATGTGGTGCAACTGCTCTTCACCAAAGATTTAGAGATTTAACAACATCAAGCATAACTGCAGCAATCAAACTCCCATCCCTGGGTTGCATAAGTGAAGCCTTTTTGTAATAAACACAGACACAATTAAAAATTTGCTGCATAAATTTAATTTAATTTGTGTAAACTTTCTTGAGTGAATGGGCCAATGATGTGCTGCTGATAATGATATACTAGCATTTGTAGCTTATTACCACAATTGTACGCATTTATAAGCAGCTTCCTGTGAACAACACCTTTATAGTTTATTGAATTTATCCATATGAGTCAGTATTCTGAACCCTGCTCCTTCTTGGATGTTTTTTTTATTTATTATATGTGACTATTTATTTATTAGATTTATTTATTATTTGGATTTTTTTTTATTTATTATATGTTACTTCCTAGCAAACCATGATTTTTGGAAGTCTAACTTGCTCTCAATTGACAACTAGTTTTTTTAACCCTAGCTCTTAGATGACTATCTTCTCTGTTTCTAGAGTTTTAGATTTTCCTGGATTATTCTATTTTTGAGTTTACATACTTAATTTCTGGACATACAGATACAGTATAAGTTTTTCACTTAAAATTGATGCTATGACTGGAATCCATAAAACTAGTACCCACTGGATTTCTTCCAATAACTGGCATGGATAAAGACATAGAATACAATAATTTCTTACATTAATCTAGTATGCACCACAGATCCTAGGTAGACAAAATAACCAGTGGTCAACTGAGATGGTTACATCATCACTGTTTAGAAAATGCAGAAATTCCTAGAGAGGCATTGGATCTCCTTGAAAGTTTTACCAAGAGATGTCACCAAAAATTCTTATTATAAAAAACATTTAATTAATGAAATGCCTCAAATAGAAAATATATAACATAGTTTTCAATAAAGTTACAAATGTATTTCTTCATTAGTATAACAGTAATTAAAAAATATAGTTTATCAAATTTGTAAAGATTGGGAACAGAAATTTTTTTTTTACTGAAATCTTTAGTAAGATTTTTTTTTTTAAACAAATAGGTAAAAAATAATGTGTGGCTATCACAAGGAATACAATATTTTCATAAATGCAACAATTTGGTATGCATTTAATGCTAATTTGTTAAAAAGAGTGTAGCAAGCATTTCATGAGTCCCAAATGAGAGCTTCACAATAGAGCAATTTATCAAATGTGAGGTGACACATGTGTCATCTCCATTGTATTGGTAGGAATAAAATATCACTGAAGACATGATTAGGGATAACAATCCATTGTGTGTTCTTTTAGAAGCATGAAAGCGATATTATGGATCTCACTGTTTTTGGGACTTGAAAAAAATCACAATTACAAATAGAGAGGAGATACTATTAATAAATTATGTTTTGCAGAAGTCAAATGGACTGTAAAGCTCTGAAACTTGACATCAGATGGATTAGCTGTAACATTAGGGGGTAGATTTAATTAATCATCTAAATATTTTAAATAAATGTGTTGTTTATAGCAATTAATCAGGTTAGCTATAATTCCTCTATTGCATTCTAGAAAATGATACTAATAATCTGATTGGCTGCTATGGGCAACACTACCATATGTCTGTTTAAGAAGCTTTATTAAATCTTCCCTTACAATGCAATATTCTTGAATGATGTGGGTAGACACTTATTTGTGAAAAAATTATAATACAGTATATCATTGAGTTGATTCACCTTTTTATTCCTTCAAATTAAAGAATTCTTTATAATTTTTCAAATAATAATACCAACATTAAGAATATTGACTTCATAGTTTTGAAATAGAACTATGCACCAATTACTCTCAATTATTGGAGAAAAAATAGTAATTATAAAGCCAATTTTTGTCATGCAGTAATTGTTTCTCTAACATGACCTCTCTAAAATATACTGTAACTACATTTGAAAGTTATTAATATATATGCATTTTAATTAGAAAGAAAATAAAAAAAGATACATGAGAATAGGTAAAATTAAGAATAAAATAATTGGAATGCAATATTTTCTGGTACTGTATGTGATGTAGAAATAAACATTCCTTTTATGATTTAATTAGATTTTATATTCATGTGTAAATCTTCATTCATTTGTAATAACATATAATTCAGTCTTTTAATTTAAGAATTCATATTTATTGTAATTTCTGAATAAAATTCACTATGGCTAAGGCATTTTTATTATGTAATCTAGAGAGAACTGAATCTGTTTAAATTAGTGTTTGTGAGGTTCTGATATTGTTGTGGACCCGGGGTGGTGATAGGAGCAGACACAGAAGCAAATTTAAATGAAAAAGTGGAGTTTTTAATATGTGATTTAGAAGACATGGGAATGGCAAAAAAAAAGTCCAGGTATAGCACTAAAGTGCACTTAGTAACTGTAGTGGGGTAAATTGGAGAATATAAAGATAGTGACAAGCAGGAACAGTCCAGTATGCAGGTATGGTGAGCTGTAACAGAATGCAGGCAGAGATAATGAAGTCCAGCTGGGTGTAAGTGGAGGCAAGGTGCAGTGTAACAACAGGTTCAGGTACTCAGGCAGGGGAAAAGGTAAATGGAGGGTGCAGGGTGAGTCCAGCAGGTTGGAGCAGGCTAGTAGCGCTTCCAAGGATGCAGGTAAGACACAGGTACTCTCTCTCAGCCACAGCTGAGAAACACATTGCACTGGCAAAGAAGGAAGGCTCTGGACCTTCCTATATACCCGATGCCATGCTGTGACTGGCTAGAAAGAGCACATGACCAACCAGGATTGGACAGCTAGGATCACATGGCCGCTGGCAAGATGGTGGCACCCATGCCAAACAGAATGGAAACACCGCCAGGACTCACCAGCCCTAGTGACAATGTGCCCACACAGAACCACGTGCAACTAGTGTCCCTCACCAAACACCAGTACAGCTGCCAGACACACCTAGCCACAAGGACCTCACAGGTAATACCCAGTGACCACCATGCAGAAAAACCCTGGCCGTGACAGTACCCCCCATATGGGTGGCCTCAGGACACTCACCAGGCTTCTCTGGATGGGCAGCATGGAACCTCTTGATGAGTGCAGGAGCATGGATATCTCGGGCATTGGTTCAACAACGTTCCTCTGGGCTGTAGCCCCTCCAATCCAACAGGTACTGCAAATGTCCTCTGTGAATACGAGAATCCAAAATCTAGGAGACCTCTATCTCCATGCCCCTTTCAGTCTGGACACGGGGAGAAGCAGGCGGGACTCTGTGGAATTTGTTCTGCACCAGGGGTTTAAGAAGGGAGACATGAAAGGAATTGAGAATTTTCAGATAAGGGGGTAACTGAAAGCCATAAGCAATGGGGTAAATTATTTCTATGAAGGAGGAGGGCCCGATGAAGCGTGGAGCAAATTTCATAGATGGTACTCTAAGGCATAGGTTCCGGGTGGACAACCAGACTTGGTTTCCAACTTGCATATGTGGTACTTTTCTACGCTTTTTATTAGCTTGAAATTTGTAATGGGAGGACGTCTTCTCCAGGTCAGCACAAACTTGAGACCAAATTGATGCAAATCTCCATACAGTGTCTTCTACAGCTGGATCATCAAAGACGGGCAGGCTTTGAAATTCAGGGACCTGAGGATGTAGTCCGTAGACCACTTGGAATGGAGTTTCTTTCGTGGAAGAGTGGTAGGAGGCATTATGTGCAAATTCAGCCCATGGTAGCAATACAGACCAATTGTCTTGGGAAGATGTCATAAAAATCCTCAGGAAGGTCTCAAGGTTTTGATTACCCTCTCAGTGGACCCATTGCTTTGTGGGTGATAAGCCGTAGAAAAATTTAGCTTCACTTGCAATACAGAACATAAGGCTCTACAAAATTTTGCTGTGAACTGAACACCACAGTCACAGCAGGAAGACCATGGAGATGGAAAATATGTTGAACGAACAAGTGAGTCAAGTCAGGAGCAGAACGCAATTTCTTTAGTGATATGTAATGGACCATTTTAGAGAATCAGTCTACTACGACCCAGATGGTAGTGAACCCTTGAGAGTTTGGCAAATCCGTGATTAAGTCCATGGAGAGATGCGTCCATGGATGTGATGGAATAGGTAGTTGCAACAACTCACCAGCCAGAGCCTGATGTGAAGATTTATGCTGGGCACATGAAGAACATGAAGAAATGAACTCCGACACGTCTGCTTTCATGGATAGCCACCATTAGCCTCCAAGATCTTCCAAGTACCTGAGTGACCTGCAAAGCGAGAGGAATTAGCCCAGGTGAAGAGCTGCTTCCTTATCTCCGGGGCCACAAAGGACATCCCAGTAGGGGTCTGTAACTGTAAGGTGGTGAACACTCTTGACTCCAAAACAGGTTTATTTTGTTGATTCTCCAATTTCTCATCATGGAGGAGAGATCTGGACAGAGCATCAGCCTTTTGGTTAAGGGCTTCAGACCAGAAGATCAGGCTGAACTGGAACCGAGCAAAAAATATTGCCCATTGGGCCAAACGAGGACTCACGTACTGAAGATTTTTAATGAAGAGTAGATTTCTATGGTCCGTGAAGACAGTAAAGGGAAACTTGGCCCCTTCAAGCAGGTATCTCCATTCTTTTAATGCAACTTCACTGCCAAGAGTTCTTGTTCACCAATAGCATAATTTATTTCGGCATGAGAACATTTCTTGGAGAAAAATACACAGGGATGAACTCAATTATCCTCATAATGCTGGGAAAGAACTTCAGCCACGGCCTCTGATGACGCATCCACTTCCAATAGAAATGGCCTATCCAGATCTGGTTGTCGTAAGCCTGGAGAAGAAATAAATGCCTGTTTTAAAAGCTGGAAGGCAGTCTCTGCCTCGGGTGACCATAGGGCAGGATTAGCGTCTTTTCGGGTCAGAATGGTAATGGGAGCCAATAATGATGAAAATCCATTAATAAAGCATCTATAGTAGTTGACAAACCCAAGCAATCTCTGGATGACTTTCAAAGTTTGAGGACGGGACCAATACAAAAACACCTCCACCTTCTTGGGGTCCATTTCTAGACTGGAGCCAGATATGACATAACCAAGGAATTGCACACTGGGTACCCCTAAGACACATTTCTCCAGTTTGTAATTAAGGTGGTTCTTTCTCAGACGGGACAATACTTCCTTCACATGTTCATGATGTTTTGCTACAGAACACAAAAAATCAATATATTGTCCAGGTAAACAACAACCGAGAAGTACAAGTCCTGGAAAATCTCATTAACAAAGCCCTGAAACATGGCAGGGCATTGCACAACCCAAAGGGCATCACAAGGTATTAAAAGTGTCCATCACTAGTATTAAAGGCAGTCTTCCATTCATCACCAGTGCAAATACGGATGAGATTATAAACCCCTCTCAGATCCAACTTTGAGAATATGATGGACCCCTTAACTCTGTCGAACAACTCTGTGATCAGGGGAAGAGGATATCGATTCTTGATCATTATATCATGAAGGCCCGGTAATCTATTCAAGGTCTTAGGCCACTGTCCTTCTTGCCGATGAAAAAAAAAAACCCAGCTCCGGCAGGAGAGGAGGACGGATGAATAAACCCTTTTGCTAGGTTGTCCTGGATGTATTCGGACATGGGTTGAGTCTCAGGCAACCATAGAGGATAGGTGTGACCACGAGGTGGCATCTTGTCAGGCAGCAGCTCGATTGGACAGTCCCATTCTCTGTGGAGAGGTAAGACATTCACCTGTTGTTCGGAAAAAACATCAGAGAACATCTCGTACTCCTTGGGAATAGCTGGAGATATTAACAAAGCTGTCTTTCTTACAAGTCGTATCGGAAGACAGGATTTCTGACAGTCAGTTCCCCATGAAAGAATCTGCATTGAACACCAGTCTATCCTGGGATTATGCTGGCATAACCAGGGTAGTCCTAAAATGATTTCTTGGAAAGCTTCAGGTATCACTAAGAACTTTAAAGACTCAGAGTGAAGTGCCCCAACATGGACTAATAACTGATTGAGTTTCCTTTGTGACCACTCCTTTAGCTAGAGGCCTTCCATCTACAGAAGTCTGGGAAATTGCGTGATTGAGAGATGAACAAGGAATCTGTAGTTCAGGTCTGTCAGTAAACACTTAAGTTATAGGGTCTGATTCAGCAGTGAAAGCAAGTTCACTGCTAATCACAGATTCCTGATTATCAGGAATCTGCTTGTGCGCAGGCCCTTTCTGCAAGTGCGGAAAATGGGTCCTAAGTAGTCACATGCAAACCTTTGAATGCCTCTGCCTGATTGACAAACAAAGGCATTTAAGGGATGCTGTGGGGGTGGGGCGGCCACCATACCTGTATATTGGGGTTTGTGTACCACGTTTTCCAGTGCTGTCTAGCCCAGCATCCTCTGCTTGCAAGCCGGCCAGCCTGGGTAAGCTTAAGCTATCTCAGCTGGCCAGAGGCCTGGCACCATCCACCATCGTGTCCATCGACAACCGATGGTCGAGATGGTGATTCCAGCCTGCGATCTCTGATGGTGATTGCAAATGCAGCAGATGCAGCTTTGCAATTGCGATCATTGCTGAATCAGGCCCTTAGTCTCAACTTCATATGAGTGAAACTCTATATAGCTTTTTCTAACATTATTAGGCCATTCATTGATGCAGCTCGTCATGAAATATTCTTTATTTTTGGAATAAAAAATGAGCAGAAATAAATGTTATCTCTAAAAGATAATATTGATATTTGCTTCATTCACTTCTCTCTACATTTACGTAATAAACCACTTTTAAAAATGTTCTATTTGTTTCTGAAAATTGCAGAATCATTCAATCTGTAGTTTATGGTATTACTAGGAAACTTGAAAATGGAAGTCATAATAATGCTTAAATAAAGTTATGATATGAACCACTTGTAAGTCTAGACATGGGATGTCAGAAACTAGTGATTGAGTTTTTACATTCTTCCTAAAATATACTGTACTAAAATGGCAACAAAAAGTGTGAGTGGGCATGGCTTGAAGGGGAAGGGAGAGTATGCATGACCCAGAGCTCTCCCCATGTCCATGTGTATTGAGTCACTTGCCCCCCAGTTACCTTCTACAAGAAAATGAGCTTACTGGCTTCACGCTGCCCGCGGGCTTGTTTCTCAGTTTTCCAAGTCCTGTGGGGTGCCCGTTGCCACTGCATCCTTCCATCATGTCTGAAGCTGCAGGACAATGGGCAGATGGTCGCTACAGCCAAACCTTACATGGCCATCTCCTCACTGCAGCAGTCACACAGTGCCTGGTGGGGTCTGAACTGCATGCCGATCCACCAAAAACTTGTGCAAAGGCATCTATAATAGATTGCAGGTCCCACATACCTTTACTGTGGCCACTGCCACCATATTTAAATTTACTTTATAAACTCTTCTCTCCTGAACATTCTCAGCTCCCTGTATGAAACCTTACAGCTGGTCCAGGGTCCCTGGGATGTCACTAATGATAAAAAGGAAGGGTGAGTTCTTCCAGGAGAGACTATAATACATGTGGTTCCAATTTAGGGAATAGCATTACAATAGCCTGATGCTGACAATAGCTTTCACACACATTGATATTCATTGGTATTATCTATTATTATTATTATTATTATTATTATTATTATTATTATCTTCAGTCTACTGCACTGGTAATTCATTTTATGACATTTGTTACATATCCTCCATGGGTATACAATTGGGAAGCCAGCTGCCTGAATCCCGACAGCCGGCTTCCCAACTGTTAAATCCCGGCATGTGATAAATGACCGGCATCTATTTCAAGACGCCTGTTTGTCCCATACTCACAGTTCTCCCGGGAGATGTGACAAGTGTTTACAACCAGCTGGTTCAGAATGATACACTTTACGTGGTTCTCTACCTCTGTCTATGCTCAGCGGCTTCCTCAGAAGAACGGGACAAACAAGTCGATCAGGCAACGCTCCTGAGCTTCTAAAAGGAATTAACTCCATCAGTCCCTGCTTGCATGAATAAGGGTTCTGAAAGCCTTTTTCACTGTCTATTATTATTGTTATTATTCGATTGCCTACTAACATTCTCGGCTTAATATTTTGCTTGCTAACACTGTGGGCATAAGACTAACATGCATGTATAAATATCAATTGCAAAATAAACCATTATACGGATTTACCTGCAATTAATACTGACTAACACCTTCATCTTGGGAATCAATTGATCTGTTATTTTAAGCAGACAAAGTTTCATGCTAAATCATTTTTTCATACTTGCTATTTTTTCTATAACACCAATCAAGGTGTGTTTATAAAACCATATGACATATTGGTTTTTTTTGGATGTCCAAAATTATGGCTTTTTAGCTTATTGATTGATGAGTGTCTATACGGGCCGGTTCTGTACACCTAGTAATTTTTTAATTGTTTATTGTAATGTATTTTATTATTAATTGTTTGTAAGGTCATTGTTATGTATTAAATCTTTCGTCAAGAAGTGCTGTCTTTATAATTTGCATTTTGCTTAGGTTAGAATATACTTACCTTTAGAACGATCAGGATTTCCAGCGCTGTCGGGCTTCCGCTGCCGGGCTCTGCTGTTTTTTCGGGCTGCTGCTGTCCGGAATCGAACTCCCGGCCTTGCGGCAGCTGGGATTTCATGCCGATTCCACTCCATGCTCCTATGGATTTTTCTTTTTACTCTTCAGTTTTGATTCATCAATATTTTCACATACATTGATATTCTGTAGCCTATTGGTAATTATTATTATTATTATTCAACTGCTCTGGTAATTCATTTTATGACATATCCTCCATGCTCCTATGGATTTTTCTTTTTGCTCTTCAGTTTTGAATCATCAATATTTTCACATAGACTGTTGTATATCTGATGCAACACTGACCTCCACTTTTATTATAGTTAGCTTTATGCATTGAAGTTTGATATGTTTCCATAACAGCACTCTCTTTGCAACCTTCTCTACCTCATTTCAGAATGTTATCTTAGGCATTTGACCCTATGTAACCAATAACTACAATACTATCATTCCTATTACTCAATTACCACTATAACTTATTTACAGAGACACCTTATTTATAAGCTCTTAAGATTCTTCTGAAAAAATAAACCAAGAAAATCCTTTCTGTCAGTCCATTTATTTAGCTCTTCTTCTAATTTTGGTAAAAATCACCTCAAACAATTATCTCAGGGGTCTGCTTCTACCTCTAATGCCTCTGCCAAAAAGGCACAAATACCCGCTGCTCCTGGATGACCTGGACATGTTGGATGGCACTGTTACTCTGCGATCTATCCATACAATGCTATCTTCCTTCAAAATGGACAACTTTGAAACTTAAATCCAAAATCCATGCTCTGCGGTCTGATATTTGTGAGACTGGATCTCTTACAGACCAATTAGAAACCAAAATGGAAGAATTTGTAGAATCACACAATGACTTGATATCTGCCTATGATGCTTTGCAGGAGGAAGTAGCTTGCAACAAAATAAATGTATTGATCAAGAAGATCACTCCAGATGTAAAAACATTAAAATAAGAGGTACACCAGGTTCTGTTACAATGTAGAGCTGTATGGTAATGCTATGGAACATTTTCAAAAACTTCTGCCTTTGGCTTCTGAGTCAGATCTTCTTATTAATAGGATTCATAGACTCACTAAATTGAAAAAGGCTACTTATCAGGCTTCCAAGGACACACTTCTTAGGGTCCTCTTTTTTCATATTCAGTAGCATATAGTCAGAACAACTCATCTATCTTCAGCTGAGTGTTTAGGCAACCTTCAGTTGTTTCCTGATATTGATCATGGTGAGAAAAGGAGTTTACACTACTATACACTCATCTGAGCAGTGCTCAAATTTTATGAAGAAAGGGGACATCTCCATTGAAAATCCATGGGCCACGGCCACTTCCCCTAAAATGATTCCTCAGGAATGGTAGACTGTCTCAACCTGATTTGACAACATTCTTCTTCTCTACATGTGATTTTCTTTTTGTAAGATTATGTTCTTTATTGCTGTTTTATGTCTGTTTTGAACATATAGATGCTATGTAGTTATGTCCCAGCTCACATATGTTGTATATTGTGAATCTGTCTACAGCAAACCATACAGCAGCATGCACCCCAATACACATTCACTAAGCAGCACAACCACTTGTATATTGACTTGTGAGTCTGGGCATAGCCTATACAGCAGATTACAACACAGCATACAGAAGTATGCACCCTTATACACAGTCATTGAAAAAGATGCATGGTCACTTGTGAGTCTAGGAACAGCCTATACAGCACAGCATGCAGAAGTATGCACCCCCTATATACATTGATTTAGATGCACAGCAACTAGTGATGTGTGAATATGGAAGTCTATATAGCTAAATACAGCACAGTATACAAAATCCAATTGTGAGTCTGGAAACAGCACAGCCTATACAGCAGAGTTAAGTGCAGCATACAGCAACATGCCTGACAAGGAAATGGAACCAAGTCCCATCCATGGTGCCTTATATAGAATCCAAAACCTGGGAGGATGATGTTTTGGCTCAAAGTGGAATTGGAGTCAGTTGGGAAGACCCGAGCCACAACATGGATTGATTCAGATTCCCAATGTTCGGGCAGGTTCAGATTCCAAGGAACCTGAACTGCTTAACCTCTGGTTAAAAGCATAAAACATACAGTAATGGCAAAAATATTTTATATTACTCATTTCTATTAACAATTCTGTAACAATTCAGAATGATTCTATGAAATTGTGATAACATCTTGATTTTGCACTGACAGTAACTGTAGTCTGATTGAGGGGTTTTGGGTATTGCTCCTAATGGACTAGTTTAGCTCAACAAGTTAACACTGTTACTCTAGCAGACTGTGAATAAACAATATTGATTTCAGGAAAGAATGTCAGACTAAGCTAAGTAAGAACTAAATAAAGAAAGATCAGAACCAAAATCAACAGGTGGAGAAATTGTCATGAACTTTTCAAGTAAAAATTACACAGGCTAGTGAGACTGATGTTCAGGAATGCTTGAGTACAGGTTAGAGCCTATTAAACTTGCACAGATTTGTTCAGTATATAATCATGCACCAGACTTAAATACATACATTAGAAAAACTTTTAGAGATGTCAGTCCAAACTGTTTGGTCTCACCCGCAAATTTACACGACATGTGATGTATTTCCTCTGATAAATTTCAATATCATAGGGACAAAATGGGAAGGAAACAAACAATATTCAAAGTTCAAAATGAAGTGTTCCAGACAAAAGCTTCTTTCCATAGTAAAAGAGCCCAGGTGCACTTGTAGTTGGAACATATACATCCTCTGTGTGTGATGTAAATATACAGGTGCTCACTTGTATGCTTACTGTATATATATATATATATATATATATATATATTTGTCAGCAGGCACATAAAGGTTTCTTTATCTCCACTCATGTCATATAGCTATCACCATGTAAGGGGAAAGAAACAGACTGATGGTATATAATGAAAAATACACATTAATTAAAAGTAAAAGTAAAATGAGAAAGTAAAAATGTAACATATATCCATACCAGATAGTATATGGACACTTATGTGGTCCAAGCAAAAAATGAAACCCGTGTGTTCAATACTGGGACATCATACAGGACTGGGCATGATAAATAATGCACCTTTTGGAGACAATGTTTGTAATCACTCTTTCTACGCGCTTCGATGCACTCCAGGCATCTTTTTCAAGTAGAGTATATAAAAAGTATAAATTTCACGGCATGTAAAACCTATTTTTTTAATCCCTCACTTAAAATGTGTAAAAATTATGCATCATGAAACTTACCCTGAGTGTGCAGGTCCAGATACACGTGCCATCTTGTTTGTGGCCAATAAAGTTATATAGGGAGATAAACCTACCCAGCATTCTTAGTGGATGCAAAACACTAAACTTTATTAAGTACTGAAACACTGCAGGTGGATTTGGCAGCAACTTCTTTCTACACACTCAGATAACTAGAGTAATTTGATTACAACCACATGATCGCGGCTTCCGGAGACATGTGAATGAAAATCAAAATACAAATACATGCAAAGAGGATAGTCAGGAAGGGAAATTCCTTCTACCACCTCAAAATAAAAAAATAAATTTTTTGCAGGTCTATAAGGTCCCATGCACTGGAGGAATGCAGAGGAAAAAAAAGATAACTTTCGTTTTTTTACCCCATGTGATTGCAAAACCAACATAATCACAAGTAACATGCCAATAGGAACTTATTTCTGTGTCAGATTGTTGACCCTCACAACCATAGGTAAACATGATCACGTGTATATGTGAAATAGGATGTAATGGCATTCTTGTTCTTTGTAATAAAGCTATGGGGCCAAGTGAACATCCAAATTTAATTTTTTTCACTGATCGGATATAAACTTGTATGAACTTGTAGCACATACATTTACTGAAATAAAAAGTTACAATTATTACACATCCATCTGCACATCAATCAAAAATATTAAATAAATCATTTAATTTTAAAATAGTTTTTAGACCATTTGGTTTCAGTGTGTTTAAATCATAATTTAGCTCAGTTGGTGCAAACCTCTTGTTCTTGTCATTATTTCTCCAATTTTCTTTTATCAGAGCAATAGCAGAAAAACATTTAATACCTTTTACTGAACAATTATGCTTCTCCGTGAATTGGACTGAGAAAGGATGGGAATATAGCCCAATGGGTTTTTTCAGCCTGGGTAGTCTTCCAAATATAGACTAAAGAACAAGTGCACAATGTAACCCATGATTGATGTGAAGAAATACAGCAGGATTGAATCTTGCAATTTGGATGTAATCAAGGTGGTTTAAAAGCCCCATCCAAAGAAAATATGGGGATAATTCTGTCTGAGGAAGCCGCTGAGACTCCTGGGGCTCTATTTATTAACATTATTTTTACTAAAATAACGTGAAAAAGGGTGTTTTCACACCCTTTTCACATTATTTTAGTTTCACCTGTAGTTATTACAGGGCAATATGAGTAGAATTAGTAAAATTCTACTCCAACCCCCAGTATCACTTATTTTTAGTAAAGCAGATCGCATTTCCCATAATTGTAATGGGAAATGTGATCCGACCAGTGTTACTAAAAATAAATTGTAAAAAAATACCGGGGGAAGCCCTGTGATAATAACGCCACCTGGAGGTGGCGTTGTCCAGGGTCTCCCCCAGTTACCAGGCTCCCACTCTGCTCTAACGGTGATAGCAGAGGCAGGAGCTGGTACCAGTAATCAGCTATGTGGTCTAAGCAGACCGCAAGCTGATTGCTGTAAAAAAAAGAAAAAAAAAAGAAAACTTTTTTTTTTACTTACCTGAATCCAGGGACCAGTGATCGGACCTCCGGTGATGGCTCCTCTCTGGTCAGCTGGTCTCCCATAGTACACTGGGGCCCGGTCATCAGGTGATCGGGTCCAAGTGCAATATGGGTGATGAAGTAAGTGTAATGAAGGTAAGGGGGGTCGCGGGGGTCCGCTATTGTGGGGGGTGGGGCTTAGCGCCATGGGCAGGGCTTAGTGTCGGTGGTGGGTAGCAGCGACGGTGGGTTGGCGCATGCGTGGGCTCTTAGTCATGGTATTTTTTCTGAAATTACCGCAACTAGAGTGCGGATGGGATCCGTAGGGACAGAGCTTTATCGCAAGCTCTGTCCCTGCAAGGGATTTATAGTAAATCCCTGTGATATTGTCTGAATTCGCAATGCAAATTCACTCGGTAATATCACACTACAATCTGCATTCAATATGCGGATTGTAGTAAATAGAGCACCAAGAGAGGTGGGGAAATGTGTTACATACCATATACCATACCATATACAAGTGTGTTTGCTCCACGCTGCATGCAGCAAGGACTATTCAGCTCAAAGTGTACTGAGGCTGGGAAGGATCACTTCAAGCCCCTATGCCAAGCTCCTAGTGAGTATCACCACATGGATATGTGATTTAAAATCCACTAAGAGGACTGTGCTATTGATATTTGCACCACAGGGCCTGATTCAGAGCCGGATGCTCTGACCAGAGTGTTCGCTCTGAATCAGGGCCCTCCTACCTGAAAATGGAGCGGCCTCATGGACGCTCGCATATCTGTGGGTTACCACCCACAGCTATAGCGAGCGTCCATAATGATGGTCACGATGGTCAAGACCATCATGACCATCGGGCATGCGATGACACCCTGCCGTAGGGTCTCAGTGACTGCAAGCCCTGGAGTAATTTTGGCTCTATAAGAGCCAAAATCACTCCCACTGACATCACTAGTGATGTCAGTGGTGCCGGACTCAGACTGTAGGCATTCCCATGGGGACACGTCCATCTGGCAGCCACACCCACAGCATGCCCACCAAAGGGGGCGTGCTGTCAGTCACCATCGACAGCATGCCCCCTTTGGTGCGAGACCCATAATGACGGCTTTGCCGTCATTACTCGGGTCTCGCACATGGGCATGACAGAGCTCCCTCCATCGTGCGCATGTGCATTAGGGCACCATTGAATCGTTTGCGAGCGTCCTACGCACACGAACGGGTCTGAATCAGTGCAAACCATCCAAGTGTTGGACTGTATGTCTCTCAAAATTACTAAAAGTACTGAGATATTACCTAATATGCTGACCATCTGAATAATTGGAAATTTATATTGTTGTTTATACTATCTAAAAATGACAAACAGACGGCTAGTCATCTATATAAGGGAAATAAATTATATTTCACCTTAAAAAAATTCTTGTTATTGGAAATGCAAAGGAAAGGACATTATATATAATCCTCCCTCTGAATAAGTGGATCATAGGGGGAAAAAAGGATCACTATTAGCAGCATTATCCTTGGAATCTCCAGGAGCTCTGCCAAATGCATGATCAGAAAATGCTATTTGAAATATATGTGCTTGCTTATAAATGTGTGGTTTTTGCATGTGTGGAGCAAGTAGTTATTATTTGATGGTACCATATTAATGGTGTTTATTTACCAAAAAGAGCAGTTTAAATCCATTGTCAATTGGAACAAGTGAATTATTGTGTACAAGTCTGCTCAATTTTTATAAGATATATCTCATTACTGTTTTTTTTTTCATTTTTTTGACTATTATTAGCCAATTTTATTATTTTTATTATTTATCTTGTATTAATAAATATGTATATTCTAAATTGAATTTACTGTGTGGATAATCCTATTGATTGCAGTGCTGTCTGTTACACTTTATTATTTCAAATTTCTATTTTGCTAAGAAAGGTTGGCAATTCCCAAAAAAACAGATAGCTGCAGCAAATAAATTGGTTTTAAGTGCTTGGTTGGCTAGGTGCCAGGATTTTTTCGTTTTATCTATTCTGTAATGATGTGCTGCATGTGTGTAGGGACAGGGAGTGGCTGCTGTAATCATATGCTTAAGGTGTGTAGGGATGAGGAGAGGTTGCTGTAATGATGTGCTGCAGATGTGTAGGGATGAGGAGAGGCTGCTGTAATCATATGCTTAAGGTGTGTAGGGATGAGGAGAGGTTGCTGTAATAATGTGCTGCAGGTGTGTAGGGACGAGGAGAGGCTGCTGTAATCATGTGCTGCAGGTGTCTAGGGATGAGGAGAGGTTGCTTTAATAATGTGCTGCAGGTGTGTAGGGATGAGGATAGGCTGCTGTAATCATGTGCTGCAGGTGTCTAGGGATGAGGAGAGGCTGCTGTAATCATGTGCTGTAGGTGTGTAGGGATGGGGAGTGGCTGCTGTAATCATTTGCTGCAGGTGTGTAGGGGTGAGGAGAGGTTGCTGTAATAATGTGCTGCAGGTGTGTAGGGATGATGAGATGCTGCTGTAATAATGTGCTGTAGGTGTGTAGGGATGGGGAGTGGCTGCTGTAATCATTTGCTGCAGGTGTGTAGGGGTGAGGAGAGGCTGCTGTAATAATGTGCTGCAGGTGTGTAAGGATGGGGATTGGCTGCTGTAATCATTTGCTGCAGGTGTGTAGGGGTGAGGAGAGGCTCTGTAATAATGTGCTGTAGGTGTGTAGGGATGGGGGGTGGCTGCAGTGTTGTGTGGGATAAAGTACAGACAAAGGGTAATGGGGGGCTTGGTGGGTGTGTACTCCAGAGTTATGGGGGTGTGTGGTAGGCAGGGCATCTGATTGCATGTAGAGGGTTTGGTGGACAGGGTCGGTTGCTTCGAGTGGGATGGGGGGAGGATTATTAGGTGAATTTATGTAAGTGTGTAAGTGTAGGTAATGCTACATGGTGATGACAGATTTGACTACATTATCAATGTTGAGTCCTGTGGGTATCAGGGTTTTGAGAGTGAAATCCACCTTTGTTCCTCTTTGATTAGGATTTTAGTATGATCTCTGCCTCTCCAGTTCTTCTTCACATGTTTGATTCCTAAGAAACTGGTGCCCTGTGGGTTGCTATTGTGGTTTTCTTTGTACTTTATCTGTACACTGTGGTTGTATATTTGTTTAATGATGTTTATAAGGTGTTTTTCATTTCTGGTTTTTAGTGGTATGATTGTCATTCCTACGTATTGATGGTTGCAGGGTCATTTTATGATGTAAATCACTTTGTTAGTGTTGCAGGTGATGTGTTCCTTTATTTTGTGTGTGTGTCCTGTTTGTGTGGATTACAAAAATGGGGTAGGGTGGTGCTTCTGTATTTTAGGGTCCAGCAGTTTGCCGCAGTGAAAGAAACCTCCTGTGGGTTTGGAGTTGTCCAGGGTGCTTTGTGTCTGGTTTGTCGGTGGGATGTGGTTGAAAACTAGTTTGTTGCGGATGTTGGGGGCTTTGCAATAGATTACTTTCAGTTTGGCAGGTAGGATGTCTGTGACTTGTGCATCTTCCCATACTAGGTGCCAATATTTGGTGATAATTATTTTTATGTGTGTTGTGTGGGTGTTGAATTGTGTGATAGGTATGTGGTCCTGTGTGGGTTTTGTTCATTGTTTGTATTCTAAGAGGGGTTTCCTGTCTTATTTTCCTATCTGTGTGAGTGTGAATTCGGGGATGTTTGGTTTGTAGGCTTTATTTTTAAATTGCTGTTTGAGGGTGTTAGCTTGTTCCTACTAGCCTTTTAGTTTTGTGCAATTGTGTCAGAGGCATTTGAATTGTCCTGTGGGTATGTTGTTGAGCCAGGTGGGGTGATGAAAACTGCTGGAGAGGATGTAACTGTTTACATCTTTGGGTTTTGGAAGGTTTTGGTGTGTATCTGGGTGTTGTCGATGTATATTTCCAGAGCTAGAAAGGTGACTGATGTTTGACTATGGTGTGTTGTGAATTTGAGGTTCCAGTCATTATTATTGATGTATTTGATGAAGTTGTGTAGTGTGTTTTGGGGACCCCTCCAGATGCAGAGGACATTGTCTATGTATCTTGTCCAAAGGACCAAATTTGCACCCAAATCATGACCCATCCAGATGTGGGAGTGCTCCCATGTGCTCATGAATAGGTTGGCATAACTGGGCACAAACTTGGTCCCCATAGTGGTCCCAGTCCTCTGCAGGAGGAAGTCCCTGTCAAACCAGAAAAAATTATGAGAGGATGTATTCTATACCTTGAAGGATGAATGCGGTCTGTTCTGGGTCTAATTTGTCTTCCTGGTTTAGATGGTGTCTAATGCTGTCAAGTCCTTGTTCATGGTTAATTATCGCATATAGAGATTTGACATTGCTGGTGACCAGCTAGTGGTCATCACCCCATGTCATGTATTCAAGAATTTTCAGTGTGTGTGTGGTGTCTTGTAAGTGTGAGCGTTGTTGTTTCATGTAGGGTTGGAGGTAGTGGTCGATGTACTGTGAAAGATTTGATGAGATGGAATTGATGCTGGAAATGATTGGTCTGCCTGGTTGGTTTGTTGTGTTTTTGCTTACCTTCGGTAGTTAGTAAAAGACTGGTATGACAGGGTTGGGGTTATGTATGAATTTGTACTCCTGTTTGGTGAGGATCCCTTTGTCTAGTCCCATAAGTAAGATGTGTTTGAGCGCATGGTTGAATTTGTGTGTCGGGTCAAATTTGAGTATCTTGTATGTGTCTCTGTCTTAGAGGAAGCGTAGTGATTAAGAGATGTAGTTGGTTTAGTCTAGTAAGACTATGCCCCTCCCTTTGTCCGCTGGTTTAATGATGAGGTTTTTGTCCAATTTAAGGTTGTTGAGTGCACATTTTTCTTTTGGGGTGAGGTTGGGGTTGTGTTGTTTTTTCAGGGTGTTGAGTCTGTTAATGTCTTCTGTTACTAGATGTTCAAAGGTGTGTACGAGATGTCCTTTCAGGTGGCTGGGGAAGAAGTTGGAAGGGGGTCTAAGTGTTGTGTGTTTGTATTGGTTCTGGGTGGGTCGCTTGGAGATTGGGTTGGATATGAAGAATTTCTTGAGTGTTAATTTCTGGATGAATCTGTTAACATCCAGATATGTTTCAAATTTGTTTAGTTTATTGTGAGGTGCAAAATTGAGTCCTTTGTTGATTAGTGAGATTTTTTCCTGTGTTAGTGTTTGGCTGCTGAGGTTGAAAATACCTGTGGCGGAGGGTGGTGTGGGATTGGTCATCGTCTGTGTTTTGGTAGTTTGTCCATCTCTACATCCTCATTGCATTGGTCTAAGAACATCTAGTAACAGAAGACATTAACAGATCTTTCACAGTACATCGACCACTACCTCCAACCCCACATGAAACGACAATGCTCACACTTACAAGACACCACACACATACTGAAAATTCTTGAAGACATGACCTGAGGTGATGACCACTGGCTGGTCAACAGCAATGTCACATCTCCATACATGATCATTAACCACAAACAATGACTTGACAGCATTAGACACCATCTAAACCAGAAAGACACATTAGACGCAGAACAGACTGCATTCATCATTCAAGGCATAGGGGTAGATTCAATTGGGCACAGGATTTTTAATAATTTTGTCCATTTAAATTTGGTGCAACCTCGCGTCCATTTTCTGTCATGCGCGCTCCCATTTTGCGTGCTATTCAATTACTGAATCCTTGCATGCATAATTTGCATAGGATTGCAAGAGGGGCTGGCTACAATTTCTTTGCTCATCATATAAATATTTTTCCTCATGGGATTTTAGCAGCCATTTTGGTAGACACTGGTGAGGAGAGAAGTGAAGGATGCGGACTGCTGTTTGGTGATATTTAATAAAATTCCACATCTATTGCAAAAGACCTTTTATCACAACACCACATCCACATAGCACAAACATTTATTACAACACTACATCCACCTGACATCTTACTACATTCTAATAAACTTATCACAAACGCAACCCCACCTAACTGAACTACTCATCTCTTTCTACAAAACACAGCATACATCTCATTCCACAGAACACCAACACCACCTTATACACCTCACAACTCTTGCTTTTTCATCACTGTTAATTTTCCCCCATTCCCCCCTTTTCCCCCTTTCCCCAACTAATCCCGCTCCTTCCTCTTTCCCTCTCCACAGTATTCTAAACACACACCCATTTCTATAAGCTCACAAAAACAAATCACTAAAAACAAAACAATTTTTTTAACCATTATTTTATTTATTTTTGTTTCCAATAGTGTAAGATTTTGTTTTGTTTGGATTGTACTGTATTTTTTTGTTGTGTCTGTTTTCTTCTCCCCAAACCCTCTTTTATTTAATAGAAATGGCATGCCAACAGCCGTCTAGTGATGGTTCTGCAAGTGAGGGATCCCAAGATAACTACAGCCCCACCCAAGAACTGGAAGAGCAGAGAAAAAAGAAGAAAAAAGAAGCTTGGAAGAAATCAAAGACCAGACCCCAACAGGAGGATGATGATGAAATATCAGATGAACCAACTTCACAAGGTAGAGGGAAGAGTGTGAGGTTCAGTAATCCTGAGAACCTGTGTCTGGTGGAGGAAGTTCATTGTCACCATGATAAAATCATTGGAAAGAAGGGCCAGAACACAGCTCCAAGAGAGTAGTCAGCAATCTGGAGTAACATTGCATCCAAACTAAGCTCTGAAGGACATACATCAAGAACTGTAGACAATTGCAAGAAAAGGTACCTTGATTGCAAGCGGCAAACAAAATGAAAAGATGGTAAAGGAAGCGAGATATGCACGTGGAACCGGTGGTGGACTAGCGAAGAAGGTGAAGTGGTTGGACTGGAAGGAGAAGATGCATGAGAAACTTGCTCCCCAAATAGTTGTAGGTGTTACCGGGACTGTGGATTCAATGGGTACACCCACCATGAACACCACTGGTAAATGTTATTAAGTGCTTCATTTTTTGAAAAATGTCAGTATGATAAATATATATAAGTATCATTTTTATGATGCTTGTAAATATATTTTTTTTATATTTTTTTAATTTGGGAGATGAACTCCCAACTGGACAAAATGATAACATCTCTATGAGGATGCATGTCGTACCAGTTGAAAGTCCTCAGCAGAGCAGTGAGTGTTTCTATTTTATTTTTAATTTTAAAAGTGTTTGGCTTTGTTTTGTTATATGTCAATAGGCTGTGTTTTAAAATATATTTGTAGAAATTGTTATTTTTGGGTAAGTATGTATATAGGGCCTCATTCAGACCCACTCGCAAGCGGCAGTCCGCTCGCAAGTGGGTCGATGGTGTGCACTGCGCATGTGCATGACAGAGGGAGCTCCGTCGTGCGCATACACCAGATGCGATGAACAAAGGACTTTCCTTCGCTCATTGTGTCTGATCAAAGGGGGCGTGCTGTCGATGTTGATTGACAGCACTCCCCATTTGGTGGGCGTGCCTGCCAGAAGGAGGCGTTCCCAAGGGAACGCCTACCATCAGAAGCCGGCCCCACTGACATCACTAGTGATGTCAGTGGGAGTGATTTTGTCTCTGATAGAGCCAAAATCACTCCAGGGCTTGTGGTCGAAAACCCCGACCACAGGCTTCTGGTCGCACTGGCGATGGTCGCGATGGTCAAGACCATCGCGACCATCATCCTGCACGCTCGTATGTGCTGTGGGTGGTGACCCACAGCTTTACGAGCGTCCAGGAGGACGCTCCATTTTTATGGAGGACGGCTCTCATTCAGAGCGAGCGCTCTGCTCAGAGCGTCCAGCTCTGAGTGAGGGCCATAGTGTTTACTTTGTCTGTATATTGATGTCTTTTGTTATGTTTGATATCAGTGCTTTTTGAATGTGTGTGTGTGTGGCATTATTTGAGTTGGTGTGCTGGTTGTGTGTGTTTGTGTATAAAAGTGTTTTTTTCTTTCTTTACACATTAGTATATTTTTTTGTAATCTGTGTCGGAGCATGTTTCTGTCTCAATCTAATAGTGGTTTAATATATTTAGGTTCAAAAACCCCAAACAGGAAAAAAACGACTTACGTCAATAGAAGAAAGAAGAAGAATTCAACGAGACCTGTGGAGCATTCACCCATCAGAACTCAAAAGGATCAAGGTATTTTTCAATGGTTTTGTCTCCTCTCTCTCCTATCCAATCAATTATAAAACACTTTGTTCCTGTTTTCTTTACTCTCTCTTCTCGTTCTCTCTTCCTCTTCCACTTCTCTCTATTCTCTTCTCTCTCTCTCTCTCTTCCATTCCTCTGAGGCCTCGTCCACAATCTCCTACTTTCTTTCCCTTCTCTCTCCAATTTCCCCTTCTTTCTCTGTTCTCCCCCTCTCTCTCTCTTCCATCCCTTTCAGTCCTCGTCCACAACCTCCCACTGTCTTTCCCTTCTCTCTCTTCCCCTTCTCTCTATATTTTCCTTTTCTCTATTTTTTCTTGTATTCCTTATTTTGTTTCTGTACTTTATTAATGTATTTTTATTATACTCTATTTTTAAGTATTGTTTTATATTTTTTTATATTTTAGTGATAGAAACACAGCAACCCACTGTAGATATGGATGAAAGTATGTTGAATGTGGACCTCATTGAGAATGATGGTAAGAATATATATATATATATATATATATATATATATATATATGTTTAAATTGATAAGATAAAAGAACAGATTAGATAATAATTATGTAATGTAGATCTACTAATGACAAGCAGAGGGACCACAGCTGGAATTATGTTTTACCAACCTGATATTGGCATTGAAGGTAAAATGTTTAATGTGTTTAGCGATTAGTGTGTGTATTTTTGGATTGTTGATTGTGAGGAGTTTGGGGTGCAGGATCGGAGTGTAAGTGAACGTGGCTTTGGGTGTTTGTGCAATTTAATATGTTAATCTAAATTTGTATGTAATTTAAACTTTTGTGTATGTATATCTCTCTAGTATATATGTGTGTGTGTATATATATATAAATATTAGTATGTATGTCAGATAGGTTGCTAGATAGAGAAATTTATTTGTGCAGTAGTATTTTTTGGAATTTAAAATATTCATTTTGAAACATTTAAAATCTATAACCATTTTCCATAGAATCAGATAATGAGGGGCACAATCTTCCTATCTCAAGAATGCATTAGTTAGTAATTACTTAATACTGGGTTTTTAGTTTTATGAAATAAACCTACTGAATTTTTATTTATATTCTACAGCCAGTTCACCAGTTGCTTTTGCACAGCCATCTACTGTGAGCAATCTGGAAACATGTCCCACTACTACGCAGGCTTCCCTTTCAACCGCAGTTCCCACACAACATTCATAGTCAACTACAGCACTGATGCAAGAATCACAGCCAACTTCTGCAGATAGAATTAAGTATATGACTGAATTTGGAAGATACATGGGGCAACAACAAATTCATCTACAAGCAGCGGTGGAACAAGGATTTCAGGAATTTGAGAATAAACTGGATAACATCCAAACCAGCATTGAGAAGCTTGTGTCCCAAATAAAGTACAACTCAACCTGACAAGACACGTTGATTGAATGCAGGTTAAAATTCTTCAACAACATTGAATGTCAAACACACAGTCAAGCACAGATGGCATCGAGTTTTCAACAATCTGTGGCTAATTCCACCCTTATAGCCAACAATATGCAGATGTTTGTCAATTTGCAACTAGGCAACATCAAAGTGCCTAAACCTGTCCCCAACAAGATTTGTCAGAAACACCATTCCATCAAGACATAATGTAACCAAATCCAAGATTTTTACCTTTGAACTTGACCAAAACTGCAAATACAGGACCCTTGGAAAGGCAACAAGCATCTACGGAATAGGAACATGAACCTGCAGACATTCCACACAGATGGTGATATTTATTTAATCTATATTATAGATCAACGTTGTAATCAACTTTCAGAACTGATTATCAGTTTTGAAATAATTGATTATAAAAATTTTACATATTCGACAAAACCTATACAAAAGAATTATGTTTGGTTACTGTTTGTAACCCCTTTTTTGGAGTGTTTTGTAGAGTAAGTAAAATACTTTTATGTTGCATTTATATGTTTATTAATTAAAATTCCTTTTCAGCTTGCCTATTTCCAGATTGACGCCAAATCTAGTCATATATACGCGGGTATATATTCTGACATGGGCAATGATTATAGCATCTAAGGACTTGATAGCTTAATGCTATATGAAAATTGGCCTATGTCTGCTATTATATGAGCCCATTCATTTTTATTTAAATAGAGGTATTCAATCCGAATTAGGTAAAGCTTTATAAAAATTATAATTAATTACAGCAACGTTGTTTGGATTCAGAAGTGCATTTCAAAGTATATGATTGCATCAGAGATAGAGCAAATAATACATTTAATTTTTTTCTAATATTTGAAACCTTTATTCATGCCTTGTTTTATATAGTTTTTCTCATAAGAAATCCTATTTTTTTTTCTTCAAACATCACTCTACATAATCACTGTTGTGTCTATAATTGTTTTCATTTAATTGTTTGCCTTGTATCCTTCAAAATCGTTATCAATATATAAATATAGTAAAACATATTTAATTCAGTAAAAAATTTACATTTTTCTAAATTTTTTCTTCCATATACAAGCAAACGTGTATCTTTCCAATGTATATGGCCTTCCAGAATCATTTCCAGGTGTCTAAACCATAGTAAGTATAAACTATTAATGATGCAATTATGTAAAAGTAGTAATGACTAGTCTGTATTTCAAAAATATACTTTTAAGTTGTATTTGCTTATTATTATTGCTAGCAAGTGTGGGTGAATTTATAAGTTGTTAAGAAAGTCATAATTATATATGACTCTCTTAACATATGACTTTCTTAACATTATATTGTGCATGATAGTATAGTAGTAGGTTAGGAAGAACTATATAAAATGTACTATTGTCATTGTCCAGTCCCTCTATTAAGCATCACTATATTATTTTTTCAAAAGTACATTTAAAACTGTAGTCATTCTCTACTTCAGTTCTGTCCAAATTTTTTTGTTTTTATTCAATATTGGCCATATTTGTAACTCACAGTTAAAATGTAATTATTTGGCTATTTGTATTTTAGGGATTATAGGCTATGTATTTGTGTGCACTGCTCACATGTCACATGATATGTGACCTATGAAAACTAATGCATTACCTTGGTCACAGGGAATAAGTAGGGAGATCACAATACTAGAGCACAAGATAAAAGAAACATGAAGGAGGTTTTTTGAATTGAGACTCTAGCCTTGAAACTTTGTAATGTTTGATTTCTGATAAAATATTGGATTATTGAACATCTCAATAATGTACAATTGTTTTTTTTAAAAGGTAATTTATTCACAAACTTTAAAAATAACAATCAAGGTAAAAAATAATGATACTTATTAATATTCATTGTAGAGATGCAGAAATATCTGGTACATCATAAGACTACCTAATCATTGATGAAAGTGAAACAGATGAATTCAAGACTGAACACAGTGAATAAACTTTGAAACACAGTACAATAAATCTTGATGCTTTTCTATATTTTTTAAAAAATAAGCTGGAGTCAATTTACACCAAAAATAAGACCAGGTTGTCTTTTTTATGTTATATAATAATAAAATACTAGTAATTTCATAATTTTATTATTTTTTTATAACATGCTAATTTTTAACATTACTGCTTGAAAGGTTTTTCACTACAGATAACAAAAAAAAAAAAGCTTCAATGGTATGGGTTGCCATATGATTTATAAAAGGTTTATCTTTTAAATATCATTAAAGATAGATAACTCTTCCAACATTAACATTACAGAGTATAGAACATTTACAAATATGAAGAAGCAAAATATTTGATTTTTTCTGGACAACTAAGAACTAATAACATTTTTTATCAGCTTTCAGAAATCAGGTGCAGAAACTCCTTAAAAAGAAAAAAGTATAATTAGATTGACATTATTTCATTGTATAAAGACAAGTTTTCAAAAGATGCAAAGACTCACAAGCAAAATAATTTTCAATCACTTGAAGTCGAATGTTGCTGCCAATAACATTGTCTGATTCAAAATGTACATTAATATCCTGATCCAACTGCACTTCTGAATCCATATTTATAGGAAAGTTATTTGAGACACATATGTTATGTAGGATACAGCAACTATTAATGATGTTGCATACTTTACTTGGGGAATACAATAGGGCCCCACCAGACCGGTCCAGACATCTAAATCTACATTTTAGTAGTCCAAATGTTCTTTCAATAACTTCATGTGTAGCAATATGAGCTGCTGGATAACTCTTTTCTGCTGGAGATAGAGGATTTGATAACAGAGTTAGTAGCCAAGGTCTGCAACCATAACCAGCATCTCCTGTAAATGAAACAATTGTAAGTATTGAAACAATCTAAAATCTTAGGCAACAGTGATAACAGTACTGATGTTATCTGATGCTCCAGCGAATGGATACAGTACATCAGTTTGAAGTTTTATCAAAGATAACAATCAAATTTAATAATAGTATTATAATGTAAAACTCACCAAGGAGCCATTCAGGTTGACATGTGTCCTCCATAAAAGCACATAACTGTGATTGTTGTAAGATAAATGAATCATGGGAGGCCCCAAGAAATCCAGCCAAAACATTGGTAATACTCATATGTGCATCACACACAACCTGAACATTGATTGAATTAAAAATATTTTCTATTTCAAAAATCCTCCTCATTGCTGCTTGGTGGTGTTAGTGCTACATGTGTGCAATCAATTGCACTGATTACATTTGGCATTCTTGCTATTTTGTAGAAATCTTGTTTTACAATGATTAATTCATTATCAGAGGGCAACTTTATGAAATGAGTTGTTTGTCATCTGAATGCCTTTAAAACTTGGGACAGGATCCTAGAAAATGAGGGTTATGACATTCCAGCTACCGCTGCCAGCATGGGTTGAAATGTTCCTGATGCCAGGAAATGAAGGGCAGCAAGTAATTTAGATTCCCCTGGCACAGCTTTATTAGTTGTAGCCCTGGGTTCCAGGTGGGGATCTAAAATGTCATATAACTCTGATATGGCATCTGATGAAAGACGGTAAAATTTTATTATTTCTGGTTTAGGAATGTCTGCCAACAGACGTCTTGGTTTGTAAAACTGAGGGCGTTGGATACAAATCATAGAATTAATGGGATTTGAAGCAGCAGCATTATCTACATCATGTACTTCACTTTCAACTGCATTCACCTCAGTCGACAAACACTCACCTTCATCCATTAGCTTTTCAGACATACACATCCATAAGACACTTTTAAAAGCCTCCATATTCACAATAGCAACAATAGATCACTCCTGAGCTAACAATAGCAATAGATCACTTCTGCACTCAACAAAATGGCCACTTACACAGATGTTGCTATGCACTGTAGGAATGTTCCATTTGACTTTTTCACATATATGAGGGTGGAATGGACTATCTCACTTGTTTTAGAAGAGGGGTAGAAGTAAAGATTACTGTTTGAGAAAAAAAACACACCATTCTCGCAGCCCCCAGATATTAGTTGAAAAACAAGCGAGATTTTCATTAAATTGAGTTCCAGAAACCAAATGAGAGACACAAATGAATAGCTGGGTCCCATCTGTTTCATTAGGAAACTGCACATCAAATTAATGCTCGTGCATTTTTTTTGAGCGCTAGGAGAAAAAAGTGAGTGCTTGTTTTTTTTTCCAGGCACATGAAAAATAATAGCCAATTATATAGCGCAAATATTTTAATAGCTTAAAAAACTCACGCCACAAGAAAAATATGTATTCTCGCACCTAATTGAATACAGCCCATAGAATACATCCTCCCTCATAATAATTTCTGGTTTGACAGGGACTTCATCCTGCAGAGGACCGGGACTGCTATGGGGACCAAGTTCGTGCCCAGTTATATCAACCTATTCATGAGCACATGGGATGACTCCCACATCTGGACGGGTCATGACTGGGACACAAATTTGGTACTTTGGACAAGATACATAGACTACATCCTCTGCATCTGGAGGGACCCCCAAAACACATTACACAACTTCATTAAATACATCATTTACCAATATATGTAAACAGTTAAATCCTTTCCAACAGTGGTCATTACCCCACCTGGCTCGACAACATACCCACAGGACAATTCAAACAACTCTGACACAATTGCACAAAACTCACAGACTACTAGGAACAAGCCAATGCCTTCAAACAACAATTTATAAATAAAGCCTACAAACCACACACCTTTGAATCACACTCACACAGATAGTTAAAGAAGACAGGAAACCCCTCTTAGAATACAAACAATGAAAACAACCCACAGAGAACCACATACCTTTCATCACACAATTCAACACCCATGCCACACACATACAAAGAATTATCACCAAACATTGGCATCTACTACAGGAAGACGCAAAACTCGCATACATCCTACCTGCCAAACTGAAAGTCATCTATTGCAAAGCCCCCAACATCCACAACAAACTTGTTTTCAACCACATCCCACTGACAAACCTGACACAAAGCACCCTGGACAACTCCAAATCCACAAGAGGTTTCTTTCACTGCGGAACATGTACAAACTGCAGGACCATGAAATACAGAAGCACCACCCACAACACATCTTTCTCATCCACACAATCAGGACACATGCACAAAATAAAGGAACACATCACCTGCAACACTAACAAAGTGATTTACCTCATAACATGCCCCTGCAACTGACATTATGTAGGAAGGACCATCAGAGCACTAATAACCAAAATTGCAGAACGCCTCAGAAACATCATTAAACAAACAGACAACCACAGCATACCGATACACTACAAAGAACACCACAACAGCAACCCACAGGGCACCAGTTTCATAGGAATCAAACATGTGAAGAAGAACTGGAGAGGCGGAGATCACACTAAAATCCTAAACAAAGAGGAACTAAGGTGGATTTCACTCTCAAAACCCTGACACCCACAGGACTCAACATTAATAATGTAGTCAAATCTGTCATCACCAAATAGCATTACCTACACTTACCACACTTACATAATGTCACCTAATAATCCCGCCCCCTCCCCTCCAACCAAACAATCCTGTCCACCCAACCCTCTGCACACCATAAGACCCCCTGCCCACCACACCCCCACAACCATTGAGTACACACCCACCAAGCCCCCCATTCCCTTTTGTCTGTACTTTATCCCACACAACTCCTCAGCCACCCCATCCTTAAAAAAATGCATGACACTATATTACTACTGCCTCTCCTTGTCCCTACACACCTGCAGCACATGATTACATCAGCAACTCCCCGTCCCTAAACACCTGCAGCACATTATTACAGCAGCCTCTCCTCATCCCTACACACCTGCAACACATTATTGCAGCAACCTCTCCTCGTCCCTTCACACCTGCAACACATGATTACAGCAGCCACTCCCAATCCATGCACACCTGCAGCACATTAATACCACTCACCATCCCCCTCATGATTGCCCCACAGGTCTCCTGACCACACACCCACTCCAGGAACTAGAGGATATAACACCTCCACAAGCATTGTATACTTACAACTTCCCTGAAGAAGGCAGCATGCTGCCAATATGCATTGGAGACAACACTCACTCCTCTCATCTACTCACCCCACGTTACCCAGCCTGATCCTCCGTTGATCCCCATCTCCACCAGGGAATGCAGGTGATCATGGCCGCCCCCCACCAAGCACTGGGATGCACTCCAGCTGGGCACTGTGTACACCTCTACTTCGAATATCCCAGGCAGACCACCCTCCACCAGTTGTTCCCCCTGGCTTTGCAGCACAGGAGCCACACTCTCAGCAGTTCCCCCTCCAGCTTAGCCAGCCAAGCTGCTTGCACACCAGAAAGGAGGGACAAACCACCACAAACAAGGCACAGTGGTCGCCCACCACCACAGGTCCGCTGACCTCCAGCAACAAGGAGCCCCACAGCCTGCAGCATGACCTGTGCTCCAATTGACTTTTGCAACTTACCACCATTACAAGCATCATCCTACCACACAGCCACAATGTCAACACACCACTTACCACAAATCCTACCAGTAGGTAAGTACTCCGAGACTATCCCCTCACCACATGGGATGCTACCTCGGTCCCCCACTCACCCAGCTCCATCACCCACTCAGTGAGACTCCACAGACTGTAGACCAAAGGTCCAGTAGAGGATACATGCTGGTCACTGAACCACACATCAAGGAGCCCACTGAAAGGGTCGACACCTTCCCCACTCAGAGTCTCACCCCTATCACACCCCTGCACTGCCCAGGACCCATCAGGAGCAGCACTGTGACTTATCCAATAAAAAATTTGGCCCCCAACCCTTTCTGCCTGGCTTTTTTCATTTCATCAATCCATACATTTTACATCTCCCCACACCCCACCCTTCTCATCTTCTCCCCTTTCACTTTACCAAACCCATCAACCATACCATAACACCAAGTCAGATCGCACCTTAACCATCCCTTTTCACACATCTATAGAATCCTTTGTTTGATACTCCAGAAGAATTACTTCAATTTAAATGGCATATTTTATAGACAAGAGGTGGGCATGGCGATGGGTATCAGGTTTGCACCCAGCTATGCAAAATTTTTAACATACATGTCAGATGGGAGGAGACTTCAGTCTGGCAAGAGCATTGCTGAAGTGCAAACCTCATAAGGTGGTGGATGTACATAGGTGATGTGTTTTTTTGTGTGGAAAGGTGGAAAGAAATACCTAGATTTGTTTTGTAACTATCTGAATCAAAATTATTTAAATATTGTTTTGTCCTTTAACATAAGTAATAAGAAAGTGAACTTTATAGATCTAAATATTGAAATCATAGAGGGTAAAGTCATTACAAGCAATTTCTCCAAACCCACAGATTCCAACACCAATATTGAGAGAACAAGTGACCATTTTGTGGTTAGAAAATGTGCCCAAGAGTCAACTAGTTCACCTACATTGGAATTGCTCTAATGATGATACCTTTAACATACAGGCAAAGGAAATGGTAGACAAATTTCGAAGCAAGGGATATAACATCAACAAACTTAACCAGACATTAGAATACATTAGATTTATGAAAAGAGAAAGTTTGCTACTGGAAAACAGAAATGGGCAAAAGAACAACCAAGACTATGGTTTAAATTTCTGTAGACGATATAATAAAAATTACCGTAGTATTGAAAATGTAATTAGGAGGAATTGGAAAATCCTATTGAAGAACCCACTATTAAAGAATACCTTTTCAGTGAAACCTAGGGTGATTTATAGAAAATCTGCCAACATAAAATATCAGCTGGATTCTAGTGCACTGCACATGGATGGAAATAGGTTGTTACCAAGGAACAAAGGAGAGTGCAAAATATGCAAATCATGTAAAGGTGATGATAATAATAATAATATCAATAAGCGTAATGTGCCGATTGTAGATATCATTGCATGTCACACTAAATATGTGGTTTATGCTATAATGTGCACATGTTCTTTAGTCTATATAGAGAACACTACCCGGGCTGCAAAAAAACGTTGGGCTTAACATGTGCGTAACATTACGAAAGGAGTGGATTCCCTTTCCCTTCTCACTCCACTTCAAGGAAAAGCATAATTGTTCAGTAAAAGATATTAAAAGTTTTTCTGCTATTTCTCTGATTAAAGAAAATTGGAGAAATAATGACAAGAACAAGAGATTAGCACAAACTGAGATGAGGCTAAATTATGATTTAAACACACTGAAACTAAATGGTCTAAAAATGATTTTGAAATTAAATAGTTTATTTAATATTTTTGATCGATGTGCAGATGGATGTGTAATAATTTATATTTTTGTTTCAGTAAATGTATGTGCTTTAAGTTCATATAAGTTTATATCTGATCTGTGAAAAAATTAAATTTGGATATTCATTTGGTCCCATACTGTAGCTTTATTACAAAGAATGAGAATGCTATTACATCATATTTTACATATACATGTGATCATGTTTACCTTTAGTCACGTGGGTCAACAATCTGACGCCGGAAATAAGTTCCTATTGGCATGCTACTTGTGATCAGGTTGGTTTTGCGATCACATGGGGTAAACAAACTAAAGCCCAGGGGAAGGGATATTTTTTCCTCTGCCTACCTCCAGTGCATGGGACCTTATAGAGCTGCGAAAATGTGGCTCATTTATTTTGAGGTGATAGAAGGAAGTTCCATTCCTGACCATCTACTTCGCATGTATTTGTATTTTGATTTTCATTCACATGTCTCTGGGAGCCGTGATCACTTGGTTATGATCACATGACTCTAGTTATCTGAGTGTGGTAGAATGAAGTAGTCTCCTATACCACCCTTAGTTTTCAATTTTTAATAAAGTTTAGTGTTTAGCATCCATTAATAATGCTGGGTAAGTTTGTCTCCCTATTTTTACTTTTATCCACATATCACCGGGAACCGTGATCATGAGTTTGTGATCACATGGCTCTAGTTATCTGTGTGTATAGAAAAAAGTTGTGTCCAAACCACCTGCAGTGTTCAATACTCAATGAAGTTAATTGTTTAGCATCCACTTATAAAGCTGGGTAGGTTTTTCTCCCTATATAACTTTATTGGCAACAAACAAGATGGCACATGTATCTGGACCTGCACACTCAGGGTAAGTACCTTGATGCATCATTTTTACAATTTTTAAGTGTGGGATTCAAAAAACAGGTTTTATATGCCATGAATTTTAGTCACTCTACTTGAAAAAGATGCCTGGAGTGCGGCGAAACACATACAAAGAGTGATTACAAACAGTGTCTCAAAAAAGTGCATTATTTATAATGCCCAGTCTTGTCTGATGTCCCAGTGTTGAACACCCGGGTTTCATTTTTTGCTTGGAACGCATATCTGACCATATACCATCTGGTATGGATATATGTTACCTATTTACTTTCTCATTTTACTTTTACTTTTAATAAATGTGTATTTTTCAGTCTATACCATCAGTCTGTTTCTTTATCTTTCTATGGTGATCGCTATATGACATGTAGGGAGATAAAGAAACCTTTATGTACCTGCTGACAACCATATACGGTATATGTAAGCATACAAGTGAGCACCTGTATATTTACATCTTGCACAGAGGGAGTATATATTCCAACTACAAGTGCACCCCAGCTCTTTTACAATGGAAAAAAGCTTTTGTCTGGAACACTTCATTTTGAACTTTTAAAACTGAGGTGTTATCTTTGAAAATACCTCTTGGAAACTGATACAAAATTGTTTGTTTCTTTCCTTTTTGTCCCTATGATATTGGAATTTATCTGTTACGAATTCCGATGCCTACCCCATGTGACACCACAAGAACCCAGCTAGCGAGATCTTCTGCTAATAACAACCACCTGTTGTTCCCTTAGAACTAGGATACATTCACCAGTACTTAGGCAGCCACCTGGACTTATGCTCAAGGTAGTAGCGGCTCACATGGAGATACAGGGGAATTCAATTGGTAAAGAATGTATAGTTAGGACTGACACAGTTGATGATGATAAGGATATCGATGGTACGGATGTTGTGAGAGTACAGATTGTTTTGGCCAATAGCTTGGGAGCTGATGGTGTGGCAGCTGTGCCGATGGTGCTGATGGTGCAGCAATGATGCTGATGGTGCGGAATAATGCTGATGGTGTGGCAATCATGCCAATGGTGCAGCAATTGCCATAGATAAACAGTCTATGGTTTGATAATGGCTTTGCAAGCCGATGGTGTGGCAAGTGTGCTGATGTTGCAATGATGGTGCCGATGTTGGAGCAATTGCCATAGATAAACAGTCTATGGTTTGATTATGGCTTTGAGAGCTGATGATGTGCAAGTGCACCAATGTTGCAGTGATGGTGCCAATGTTGGGATAATTGCCGTAGATAAACAGTCTAGGGTTTGAGAATGGCTTTGAGAGCCGATGGTGCGGCAAGTGTGCCGTATGATGAATGTTGACAGCACGGGAGCTGCTGGATGTGGCTAGGAAGCCATTTGGAGATTGGTGGTAGCACAGAAGCTACTTGGAGTGGCTAGGAAGCCGTATGGTGAACGTTGGTAGCATGGGAGCTGCTGAATGCAGCTTGCAAGCTGTTTGGAGATTGGTGGTAGCACGGAAGCAACTTGGAGGGGCTAGGAAGCCGTATGGTGAACAGTGGCAGCACGTGAGCTGCTGGATGTGGTTAGGAAGCCATGTGGGAGTTCAGTGAACAGGAGAACAGGAGCAACCTGATTCTGCAGCCAGGCTGAGGGAACTCACAGACAGATCAGTGAGTATAAATAGGCTTAAGTCCCAATCAGGTTTGCACTTGTGGAATACACATCACTTCCTGAGGCATGCTGATCTCCTAGCTACAGAAAGAACTGGAGTAACCCTGTCCTGTCTGGGCATAATGTCAGAATATGTCAAGTTGTGACCGTGACTTGTTTCAGTATCCCCCCTTGACGCGGGATTGAAGAACCCCCTATAACCTTGTTTGTCTGGAAACTCCTGAAAGAAGCATCTTCTCAACCTGGGAGCATGTAGTGCAAAATCAGGAACCCAGGAATGTTCCTCTGGACCATAGCCCTTCCAGTGGACTAAAAATTGTAGAAGACCCCTGGAAATTCTAGAGTCCAAGATCTTCCCCACTATGAACTCGTGTTGACTATGGACCATCAACACAGCAGGCCTGGAAGAGGACCTGAGTTTGAATTTAGCTGAAGAGAAGACCAGTTTGAGCAAGGAACAATGGAAAGTATTATTAATACGGAGATAGTTGGGCAATTGAAGTTTGAAGGCTACTGGGTTCACCTGTGAATAATTCGGAATGGACCAATAAATCTGGGACCAAACTTCTGTGTAGGCTGACTGAGCTTGATGTTTTTGGTGGAGAGCCAAAAAAAATCACACTTTCTTAAAACAACACAACCTCTGATTCTTTTCAACAGATTCCTTGTAGCAGATAGATAACTTCTGAAGGCTTTGATGAACCTTGCCCCAAATATGTCGGAGCCAAGAGACAGAAGAAGAAGCTGGTGATCCAGATTCGAAGGCATTTGACCTCTGATGTTGTCCTGTAACACAGAAGAATGGTGATACAGAATATGCAAACTCAGCAAGCGGCAGATGAGATACCCAGTCATTATGACACTTGGAAACATAGCAGCGTAGATATTGTTGCAGACACTGATTAACATGCTCAGTCTGGCCATTTGATTGAGGATGGTAATCTGAAGAAAGACTAAGCTCAGTGCTAAGAAGGGAACAGAACACTCTCTAGAACTGTGCCACAAATGGTGATCCTCGATCTGACATGATATCCACCAGTAAGCCGTGTACCTGAAAAATGTGTTGAAGAAACAGGCCAAAGAGTTCCTTAGCAGAAGGAAGTTTTTGCAACGGTATGAAGTGTGCCATTTCGCTAAACCGGTCAACCACCGTCCAGATAATGGAAAATCGAACAGATAGTGGGAGGTCAAGATGAAATCCATGGCAATGTGAGTCCAGGGTCTCCTAGGTATGGAAAGTGGAATTAACAGACCAGAAGGAGCAGTCCGAGGTGTTTTATTATGGGCACATACCTCACATGCCAAGACAAATTCATGCACATCTTTGTTCAAAGACTGCCACCAAACAGAGCGGGAGAGTAATTCTCAAATCTGATGCCACAATGACCAGCAAACTCAAGAGGCATGAACATCCAGAAGAACTGCTCTTCTAAACTTCTCTTGGACAAACAATCGAACAGAAGGTTTCTCCGGAGGTGCTTTCAATTGACATGCCTGAATGAGATCTGCCAGATTTTGGGTGAGTACACAGTGGAAGAAAGAGTCAGCAATAATAGCTTCATCTAACCTGGATATCTGTTGACTAGGTCCAAAACTCCTGGAAAGGGTGTCAGCCTTTATGTTCTTGGAACCAGGATGGAAGGAGATGAGGAAGTTGAACTGCGTAAAAAATAAAGCCCAACGTGCTTGCTTGGAATTCAACCTTTTAGCGGACTGTGGTTCTTCTGGTCAGTAAGAACCAAACTTGGTGTTTGGCCCCCTCCAGCCAATGTCTCCAGTCCTCAATAGCCCATTTAATAGCTAGCAATTCCCAATTTCCTACATCATAAGTGCATTCGGCAGAGGAAAATTTGCGAGAAAAGAATGCACATGGGTTCAACTTACTGTCTGCAGGGTATTTCTGTGACAAAACAGCTCCAGCTCCTATATCCTATATCCTATATCAGAGGAATCTACCTCTAAGATAAAAGGAAGGTCAGGAACAGGTGCCTGAGTGAAAGCAACCTTGAGAGTTTTGAAAGACTGGATCACCTAAATTGGCCAGTTTAAAGTATCCGCTCCTTTTTTGGTCAGATTAACAATGGGTGCCACAATGCTGGAAAAGGAATTAATAAATCGGTGGTAATAGTTAGAAAAGCCGAGGAACCACTGGATGGCCTTAAGGTAAGTTGGTTGGTCCCACTTAAGTATGGCCTTGACTTTTCCATGATCCATTGAAAATCCCTGGAATGAGATTGTATACCCCAGAAAAGAAACCTGAGTGACGTCAAATTCACATTTCTCCAACTTGGCATACAGATGGTTCTCCCACAATTTCTGGAGAACCTGTCATACATGGTGATGATGTTGATCCAGTGAATGAGAAAAAATGAAGATGTCATCCAGATATATGTCAACGAACACCACCAAAAACTCCCGAAGAATGTCATTGATCAGATCCTGAAACACAGCTGGGGCATTGGATAAGCCAAACGGAATGACTAGAAATTCGTAGTGTCCAGAATGAGTACTGAATGCCATTTTCCACTCGTCTCCACTCTTGATTCAAATCAGGTTGTATGCCCCTTGGAGGCCAATCTTGGAGAAAACATTAGCCTGATGCAGTTGATCAAACAGTACCAGAATGAAAGGTAATGGATATTAATTTTTTACCATAAGTTGTTGAGTCCTCTGTAGTCAATACAGGGATGAAGAGATCCATCCTTCTTACCGACAAAGAAAAAAACAGCTCCCAATGGTGATTTTGAGGGATGAATGAATCCTTTAGCCAAGGCATCCTTAATGTACTCTCTCAGAGCTTTGTCCTCCGGTATAGAAAGGGAATACAACCGGCCTTTGGGTAACTTGGCATCTGGAATCAAGTTGATGGCACAATTGTAAGATCTATGTGGAGGAAGAACATCCACAAGTTTTTTGGAGAAAACGTCAGTGTAATCCCGGTACCAATGTGGCATCGCTAGAGATGTCTCAGCAATGGTAGCAAGTATGGACCAAATATGCATGGTCAAACAATGACTCTGACAAGTCTGACTCCATCTCATTATCTCACTGGATTGCCAATAAATCACGGGATTATGTTCCCTAAGCCATAAAAAACCCTAATCAACATCGACAGCCGGCCCTTTTGTAGTGAGCTCCGGAGCGAGAGAATTTGTCTCTCACTCAAGAGCTTGCGTACGTGCAGTGCGGCCGCTGCATGTGTGCAGGGCCTAAACATTGACCCGGTTGTGAGCGCTCAACGCTTGCGACCGGGTCTGAATGAGGGCCAAAGTCTCTGAGTGTAAGTAAACCACCATTAAATGGAGATAAAATATTAAGACACCATTAAATGGTGTCTTAATATTCATATGACCTGATTAAATATAACCTCTGTCTAGACCACAGATAGGAATTTATTGTTCCAAAGTGACAGCTGGTACTCCCAGAGTGCGAAGGAAGAGAAAATCCATAAAATTGCCTGCTGTCCCGCTATCAAGGAAGGCTGAAATAGACCAAGTGGAAATGGCGAGCTGGATGACTGCTGGGATTAAGATATAAATTTTGGAGGAAAAGGATGCCAGTCCTAAGTGCAAATCCTCCCAAACACTTAGGCCTTGTCTTTTACTGGTCTGAGTGGAAAGTTATTCACTGTGTGCCCCTTGTCACCATAGTACTTACAGAGGCCAAGAGTCCATCTTCTTCATCTCTCTACTGACGATAGGCGAGAGGTGCCAATCTGCATAGGTTCCTCTGTGACCGAGGATGGAACCCAAGCGGGAGAATGAGGCAATCTGACAGGAAGATCTTGTTCACGTTTGCATTCCCATAACCACTGGTCAATCCTTATGGCTTGTTGCATGTGGTCATCCAAGGACTCAGAAGGTGAATGTTGCACGAGGAGGTCCTTGATGGCCTCTGAAAGTCCAAGACGATATTGGCTATGTAAAGCTGGGTTGTCCCAACCAGAGTCAGTAGCCCATCTGCGGAACTCTGTTGAGTAATCCTCTGCTGCTTTCTAGCCCTGTTTGAGAGCACGCAACTTGGAGTCAGTCAAAGAAGCATGGTCCAGGTCATCATACAATAGGCCCAAGGCCAGAAAGAAAGCCTCCACTGACTATAATGCTGCATGAGTAGAAGGCAGTCCGAAGGCCCAAGTCTGTGGGTCCCCCTGAAGGAGAGAAATTACCAGTCCAACTTGTTGCAACAGTGTCCCTGAAGAGGCCGGGCAAAGTCAGAAATAGAGCTTACAACTTTCACGAAAGTTTAAAAACTGTCAGCCATCCCCAGAAAACCTATCTGGCAAATTCATCTTAGGTTCTAGATGAGGAACTGCATGCACAGGGGAATGGTTCTCTTCAACTCATATAGTGAGTTCCTGGACTTTCTGTTTAAGAGTTTGGATCTGGGCTGCAAGCATCTGAGCAAGACTCTGTTCCTGTTCCATGACAGCAGATGTTATAAGTCCAACACAACACTTTCTGTAACTATATCCTAGTGTATCAACTATTATTTTTTGGGCCAACTATAATGTTATGAATTCCGATGCCTACCCAATGTGACACCACAATAATACAGTAAGATCTTCTGCCAATAACAACTGCCTGTTGTTCCCTTAGAACTAAGATACATTCACCGGTACTTAGGCAGTCACCAGGACTTATGCTCGAGGTAGTAGCGGCTCACATGGAGATACAGGGGATTTCAATAGGTAAAGAATGTATAGTTAGGACTGACACAGTTGATGATGATAAGAATATCGATGGTACAGATGTTGTGAGAGTACAGTTTGGTTTTTTGCCAATAGCTTGGGAGCCGATGGTGCAGCAATGGTTCTGATGGTGTACAAATTATGCTGATGGTGTGGCAATGGTGCCACTGGTGCAGCAATAGCCATAGATAAACAGTCTAGGGTTAGCAAATGGCTCTGAGAGCCGATGAAGTGCTAACTGTGCCAATGTTGCAGTGACGGTGCCGATTTTAGGGCAATTGCCATAGATATACAGTTTAGGGTTTGATAATGGCTTTGAGAGCTGATGGTGTGGTAAGTGTGCCGTATGATGAACTTTGGCAGCACAGGAGCTGCTAGATGCAGCTAGTAAGCCATTTGGAGATTGGTGGTAGCACAGAAGCTACTTGGAGTGGCTAGGAAGCTGTATGGTGAATGTTGGCAGCAAGGGAGCTGCTGGATGTGGCTAGGAAGCCGTATGGTGAACATTGGCAGCATGGGAGCTGCTAGATGCAGCTAGGAAGCCGTTTGGAGATTGGTGGTAGCACAGAAGCTATTTGGAGTGGCTAGGAAGCTGTATGGTGAATGTTGGCAGCAAGGGAGCTGCTGGATGTGGCTAGGAAGCTGTATGGTGAACGTTGGCAGCTGCTGTATGTGGTTAGAAAGCCATGTGGGAGTTAAGGTGCATATGGAATACAATGTTCCCAGAGTGATGTGAAATGGTGGTGCATCATGTTGACACATCCCCATTTTTCAGTTACCAAGCCCTCTTTTTTGGAATGCGCCTTTGGCAAACACACATACTTGGGGTGAGTCCATGTTTTATCTTGACCTGGGCTCCAAATACCCTAGTTACGCCACGGCCTTCTAACTTTCAAAGCCCTACATGGGCCTTTTCAGGTAATACAAATGGACTTCATCCAATTACTGTCTTGCAGGAATCTCAAGTATGTATTAGTTTGTACTGATGTATTTTCTAATTGGGTAGAGGCATATCAGCTTCAACTATTACTGCTGTTTTTGCTACTAAAAAGATTGTTCAGGAGTTTGTATGCAGATACGGTATCCCTAGAATCATAGAAAGTGATAGGGGTACTCATTTCACTGGTGATGTTTTCCAGAACATGTGTAAAATTATGGGCATCAATAGTAGACTTCACACCCCTTACTGAGAGAAAGCCAGTGTCAAGGTGGAGAGGGTAAACGGTACTGCTAAGAACAAACTGAGTAAGATCAGGGCTGAAACTGGATTAGGATGGCCAGAAGCCTTACAGGTCATCCTCCATAGCATCAGAACCACTCCTAGACGTCCTCTTAATCTATCCCCTTTGAGATACTGTTTGGGAGGCAATCTAATTTGATTATAAGTCCACAGGATGATCTGAAGTGTAATAATGAGGTTACTGTGAAGTACCTTATAACAATGAGTAAACAGTTGAAACAGCAGCAACAGATATTTAAATTGTTATAACCTGTCATGCTTGAGACAAACTGTCATGATGTTGTACCTGGAGAATATGTTATGATCAGAAATTTCTTATGTTCAGGTTGTTTGACAGACTGGTGGGAAGGTCCTTATCAGGTGTTGATAACAAGTACTACATCTTTGAAAGTAGCGGAAAGAGATACCTGGGTCCATTACACTCACTGCAGAAAGGTCAACCACCCAAAGGAGGTACAAGGTGGAGTCAAGCCATATAACGTGGACCTGTTGAGCCTGTTCCATGATATCTAAAGACTGCAGTGAAACACCTGAGCCAGAAACGTGTGCAGACTACATTCCAGGAATGGAGTGGCGAGCTGTTTTTGTGTCTTTTTTTCCTTCCAGGGTTCTTCTCATTCTTATTTGTTTTGGGATTTCCTATTTCTGTGATGGAGGACAGATTATGGAGAGTGAGGCCGATAGGGATGTCAATAGAGTGGAGTCAGAGAATGGAGCAATAAAACAATCAGGGCAGTATACGGTCAAACTCAGTACAGGAATTGTTAAGTGATCTGTTAGCCATGGAACTTGGAGACAGTGTGAGGGGTTATTGTCTGAGGAATATTGTATTTGTGAGCATTGTGGATCCTTAGTTGATGAGAAGTGCATCCAACGATGCCCGTCCAAGAGTAATCTGTATTTGGGTGGGCATCCTTTAGAGGATTACCATTCCTTAGTGTGTAAGGTTTTAAACTAGACTGAATGTTGGGTCACTTGCTTCAGGGACAATATAATGTAGGATTAGTACCATTCCCATTAAATTTCTCTGAGGTCCTTGAATTACATGGGGGAAGACCGGTGGATAAGAAATATAATATATCTAGACCCCCTAGTCTTAAGCTCCACCAGTACCAGGTAGATAGATCCCTGTTATGCTTAAATCTCACAAATTTCAGAAAAACAGGAAATTTGGAGGTAATCTGTAACAATCAGTCAATGACCTTTTCACACAGACCTGGTAATGAGCCTATCGATTCTGAACTTGTACGCAGAATTATTGCAAATGGGAGATCCTTGCGGTATAGGTACATGCGTAGTTACGACAAAGTAATGGCTGGCAGAGTATCATTAGGGTACTGTGCAAATATTATACAACCAGAAACATGTACCAGGCAAATGGGGGAAAGAGGGGCAGGATTCTTTGTCAGAATAATGTGTTCAATGATAATGATGCATTTTGTTCCTTACGTTTTCCCAGATGATGTGTATTTCATATGTGGAAGGAAAGCGTACAAGTGGCTCTCTCCAAATTCTGAAGGTTTTTGTTATCTTGGAAGGGTGGTATCAGAAATCATGACTCTTACACATGATGAAATGATTGGTATCCATAAAACCGCACCACCCGATACATCCACACAGTATGAACATTGTGACAAAATAAATAAAATTCCTTGTGATTAGTGAAACAACTGGCTTCCAAATTTTGGTAGCATTAGATCCCACCAGGATCACTCTGGGAACTTTAAATTTTAGATATATCCAAGACCTGGCTAAATTAATAAACATCACCAAGATGAATAATGACACTTACTGATAAGGAGCTACAGGCTTATAAAAAGGAATTGGTACAACATAGGCTAGTGTTAAACTACTTAACATCTTATACTGGTGGATATTGTGTGACTTTGGCCACCCAATTTGGTGTCAAGTGTTGCTTGTACATCACCAATAATACTAGTGACCCCAAAGAGGTGACTGACCAGAAAATGGATGAAATCCTACAACTGAAGTTGGAGTTTCGGAAGGACCATAATACTTCCTTGTATGACACAGAAACAGACAAATCTCAGGTGCACAACTCCAAATTATTAATAATATATAAATGCAATAAAATTTGCAATCAATAGAGGTTTTTAGCATAATTATGGCCAAGGTTATGGGCCTACCCACCATATCCAGGTAACCTCTTTAGGGTAGGTCCCTTACATACTAGGGTTAAAATCCAGAGTGCAGGAGCCCCCAAAACTGGCCCAGCCAAGCTGCCCCAGGGCACCACCAAAGTAAGAAAAGTGCAGTGTAAACAGTGCATTAATAATTTGTAGTTGTGCACCTTAGATTTGTCTTTTTCTGTGCCTGCAATTAGTCTCATCAGGTAGCACCTCCCATTATATATATATATATATATATATATATATATATATGTACAACAAAAAATGGTGTCCAGCACTATAAATACTTGGTATATTGTCTCTCTTCCACTGGTTATTTCTTAGATGTCCCAAAAACAGATAGAAAGTACACTCCTCATAAAATGAGTGGCAGCATGGCAGCTCCTGTGGTCTCCAATGACAGACTGTTGCTCAATAAGTCTGCAAATAAATTGATAACTTGTTTTCCAAGTCTCCCCCTCTGTTACCCATCTGGACATGTTCAATGTCCCCAGATCTAAGACTACTGGGGTCTGCATTATGATGTCATGACATGTCTTGGTACTACATGAAAATCCTGTTTATTTTTGATACTTCTTATATGCTCCTGAATCCGTATCTTAAGTTGGTATTTCGTCTTCCCTACATATCAAACTCAGATGTTTCTCTCTTAAAAAAGGATTTATCTTTTGCACCTGTGGCCCAACTAAATAAATTTCAACTCTTTACTGATTTAAATAAATTTGTGCGTAAATTGACTTTGAAAAGACACTTTATTAGGTATCCTTAAAAATTATGAGACTAACTCTACTTTTATACCCTTTTATTATATATTTTTTTATCATATTTATTGAATAAAGGTTTTCTAAAGTTTTTACAAGTCCTGTGAAGATTAGGACTTTGAAAAAATGGCCACTGTTAATTGTAGTCTAATTTGCCTCCAACAAAATGGCCGCTGAGCAGTAATAAATATTTATTTATTAGTTTATTTTTGATCATATGCTAACTGTCATTTTGAGGCATAGTTGATACTGTTTTGAATTTTTTTCGGCAACCTGTGTGTCTATCCTGCAGTTATGTTTCTGCATTGAAGTGTTTTGGGAGACACAACATGTGCGCCTGACACGGGACTACATTTCCCAGTGGCCACCATGACTGGAGTTGAGGTGTGATGCTCATAATGATGGACGCTCTGGACGAATGTCATCATGCAGAACGACGGTGATAGGCGACCAGATATCGCATACAGCATTGTATTCCCCATTGGCCTTTAGAGGCAATGGAGGGGGGATGGAGGTCAGTAATTTAAAACGCCGTTTAGAATGTGGGACATAGATCCCTAAGTCCACTCCTAATATATATTATAGCTGGGTCATTTTGACCTTCTTCCCATGATGCATAGAGTGTGTCCGGAAGCTGCCATTTTGTCCAATTAGGCTAATTAATGTGTATTGTTAGGGGTATATAGATAGGTTTTTGATTGGCATCTTAACATCCTCCTGAAAATGTCCTGCCTTACTTGTGGCTGACGAAACATGTTGAGAGTTTTGCGGTGTCATTTATCCAAACTCTGCGAACAGTTAAGCTGATCTCCTTTAACTTTGATGTATGTTTTAGATATTTTTTTCCATTAAATGTATTTGTCATAATACTTACTGGAATCATTTATATTTGTACAAACCATATATAATATGAGTGACAGTGTGGATGGCAGAACGAGATCGTGAGGTTCCCTGGTATGAACACTTGCACTTTATTTTTGGTTTTAAAAAGGACTACTGGTCCAGTGAATTTTTGCAGAAAGCATGATGCACTTGAATATTATTGTTTGCAGTTTTTTGCACAAGCATGGTGCACTTTATATATATTTGCTGCTACATTCTATTTATATATTTGATTATTTCACAAAGCACTTTTTTGGAATAAGTGTGACATATATGCTCTTTTTTGATACAGCAGAGTGAGCTGCTGGATGTAGATCACATCACATGTGGGTGATGGTATTTATATTTGAATAAACTTTTTTTTTATTAACACACACTTTTTTCTCTTTTTTATTGCCCACGCTTCCCTCATTTTTTGATTGCTGCTACATGAGAGTTGTCCTGTTAAATAGATAATGTTTTCAATCACACTAGAGTGTTTTATTGGATTCCATACACTAGAGGGTGCCAAAGTCTCACAATTCTTTGAACATATATATATTCAGGTTGTGCAGTCCAGAAATATTTCCCATATACTTCCTTGTATGAGACTGACATAAAGGTAGAGAAATGGTTTTCGTGGTTAAACCCTGTCAAATGGTTCCCCGGTCTGAGAGAGTGGGAACAGGAGATGGTTGCTAGTATAGGTAAGCTCCTTATTCTTATACTGATTGTCAGTTTAGTAATTGGTTTATGTGTCAGATGTGTTCTTGCTGTGTTGAAATGTGGAAAATGTACCACCAAGGTAAACAGGAAAAATGAAATTGTGATGGTGGTGAATAGTGGTGGTATAGGGGCTAAGGTTGATAAAGAACTGCATTACAATCCTGAAATTGAATAAACCATCAGATAATAATATGTGAATAGGCTAAGTCATGTATAATAATAATTAGTGTAAATGTTCTTTTAAACATCATAGATAATGTTGTCTTGAATCCCCCAAACTTCCTTTATAGGTTCGATGAGGTCCCACATCCTAACAATGATCCCGTATAGATCCGATGAGTGTGTATAAGTTTTGTTTTACCCTTTCCGGAGATGCACTATTCATGGTTCAATTACAGATTTGTGTTACACCATTCAGAACATTGAATAATAATTTATTATTCATGACTAAAAAGGTTAAGAATGGAATGTGATAGTTTTATGTTTGCTATCAAAGGGTGGACTGTCAAAGTCAAATAATTGGATATGATCGCTTGCAATTATTATCTGATGATCTAGTCTTCTATAGTCTGATGGTGAGGAAATTGGATGCTACTCTGCATTGGCACAATCTGATGCGCACAAATACGAATCCACCACACACATACACTGAAGCACATAACGCATGCACATAAACATATATGCATACACATAGATGCTCATATGTGTATCCACATATGTACATACCAACCTTTCCTATTTCATTGCACTGACGCACATATGCAAATGCATATGTATAAAATGGTTCCCACACACTATAGTTAATAAAAAGTTATTAAAAGTATTACTAACTAATAATTATGATGTAATATGTACTTAAATGAGATCTAAAGTTTAGAATACAGTGGACATGTCATGTTTGGTATCTTACTAAATCCCTGTTAATTTGCAGACATCCGTTCTTATCGGCAAAGAAGTTTCATTTTGCATCTGCTAATTATGGATGATAGGGAGTTATTGCATAGATTGCTATTACTTGTATGCAGGGTTGTAGCTAGTTTTAACCAGTTGTTTGGCAGGAAACTACACAATGTGATAATTTGAGGACTGAGCCATACCCCTGATGACACCGTATGAATTGAACAATGACCAGATTGACCAGAAGCAAGAACCAATGAGAATCTGTCAATTTGTCCCTTTGTTAACATTGAAACCTGTAAGGTATATAAGCTGTGCCCCGACCTCAGTGTAGAGACATCTTCTTTGATGACCACAGGCTTCTGGATTGATGACTGTATACTGGGACCAGTGCACATGTGTCTGTATTGGCTTGTAGTTTTTTATTGATTTTTACTCTAATTGTTAAATCTTTCATCGTGTTACTTTTTCTTTACATAAATAACTTTTTGTGCTTTGGAACTACACGATTGAACTGGAAAGCAATTCTTTCTTAAGCAACTAAATAGTGACTATTAGGAATCAATAGTAGCCTAGCCAGCTACTCTATCTTTCTATTATTTAATTATTTCCACCTGTCATAAGTGTAACTACACAGCACATCTGAGGCATGGTAAGAATGTTCTAACACCTTTATCTGATCTGTGCATTACATTTCTTCTGGACTGCTCAGTGAATCATCTTAAACAAAACAGCCATATTTTAACATTGAGTCTGCAGAACTTATTTTTGCAACATTGTACATGATTAACAGAACTACACTGCTGGTTAGCCGGAGCTTTATGACTTCTGGACCTAAATATGCTTTTATATCAAGTGTTTTTCACACAATTTTGCTGATATTTATATCATGGTTTTCATATATCTATATTTTATGTTTTATATAAGAAATTATTGTTTCTCTCCATTTGAGGGAATTAATATTGCTGTTTTTTCTCTTCCCCTACATCTTTAGCATTCCAAGTACAGAGATTTTATCTGAGATAGTCACTGGACAATTTAGCATAGTTAGAGTGGAGTACCCTAAATGAATGATTGGCACCTGTATCTTATTTATTGTTCTCGCTGCATCTCCCCTTTAGAATGTAAGCTCTAATGAGCAGGGCCCTCATGTGCATTTCCTTCCTTTGCTTATACTATCATCTCCTCCCCACTGCCTACAATGGCAACTAACCCTTGGTTTCTGCCACCCTGCTACCTATTTGGTTATTATGACTGTTGATTTAGCAATGTATGTAAACCTTGTCCTTGTCATGCAATGTAAATTGTTTCTTTGTCTCTTGTCTTTCTCATTCTGTATTTGTACTTTGTAAGGTGCTGCAGACCCCTTGTGGCTTCATATAAATAAAGTATAATAATGTAGCTAAAGAGGGGGTAATAGTTGCAAACATTTCTCATGGTTGTAGATGGGGAAAATAACATAACATTGGCAATGGTGATACACAGAGAAAGTAAATAAATTTATTACTGACACCTTTGCAAATAAACAGATTAAATAAGTTTCAAATTTTAATATAAGGACATTTTAACAATCGCCAAAAGTTTTTACTAATGTAGTGTTCCTTGAGTATAGAGCTGACATAGTATTGGATAACAAGGAATAAATTAATAGATCCTGGTTAAATAACATAGTGCCCATGTGATGTGTTATAGACAATAAGTCATATGCTCATGAGACCAATGATGGTGATTATAAATGGTTTGAATTTTACATAACAAAGCAATTCTAACCTGGTTCTCAAACATATAATAAGATAAATGTGGCCATACAGCAACAATATAAAGTGTAAATGTAAAAAGCATTAATATAATTTAGTAAGTGTGAGAAGTGTTTATTCTTTAATGAGCAAAACTGATTCTGTAGGCACATTTCTGTCCTGGGCAGGCTTAGATGTAAATTTAGGTATAAAATTATACCTAGATGTAAATGTGCCTGATGTAATAAACCATATGCATCTCTTTCAGAAACATAAACATATTTCCAGCTTTTCATCTGAACATAAATGTTCCATTTTTGTGCATGGCATAAATCAGTTGAAAGAGCAGAGCATATGGATCCCAAGATGTACATGGATCAGCATATGTGCAAAAATCTGAGACTTTAGCATGTGCTTCTTTTAAACACACATTAAGCTAATTGTGAAAACTAAAGCTGCATACACACAATGGACGATTTTAGTAAGAAAAAATTAACGAAAAGCGTTTACTAAAATCATTCATTTAATAAATGTAATGAACGATTTTTTTGAACTACTATGATTTTTGTATATTCCCTTACTGAAAATCATTGAGTTGGTCAGTCTAACTGAACTACAAACTAAAAATCTGAACATGCATGAAGATAATCGTTCATCGTTTTAATTCGGAAAGTTAACGATTTTTCAATGATTGAATGATAACCGATATAGTTATCGATAATCATTAAAAAAATCGTGGGTGTATGCACCTTTAACTTTAGGCCCATTGTCTTGAGGTGTCTCTATCATATTACAGGATATCAGATCTTATTATTTTTTTTCCTACGGATAATTAGTTCTTTTTTGTTTATTTTGGATCTCATCAGTATATAGTAGCATTTAGGGAAAAATATACAGAATAAAATTCCAATACATGAAGCTAATATAGCAAACACCTCTACAATTACAGTGTTTTTACCCTTACTGCTCAGATAAGCTGGGATGGCACAGACCCAAACACTGCAGAACAGCAGCATGCTGAATGTGATGTATTTGGCCTCATTATAGATGTCCGGTAATGTCCTAACCATGAAAGCCAGAACAAAGCTCACAGCTGCCAGGAACCCCATGTAACCTAACATGAAATAAAAGGCCAACACATAACCCTCATTACATTGGATGATGATCTTCTCAGGGGAAGAGTACATGTCAAATTCTTGAAATGGAGGAGAAACTGACAACCAAAGTACACCATTCAGGACCTGGACAGATGAGCAGACCATCAGTAAAGAATTAGGTAGTTTGACTCCCATCCATTTTCTCCAGTAGCTTCCAGGTCTTGTGGCCTTAAAAGCGATACAAACAGTGATGGTCTTAGCCAGTACAGAAGACACAGCAATTGTAAATATAGTTCCAAAGCAGACTTGGCGCAACATGCAGGTTATATGCTCTGGACGACCAAGGAAAAGGAATACACAAAGTAAACTTAACTTTAGAGATATGAGGAGAGTAAAACTGAGGTTCCGGTTATTAGCTCTGACAATTTGGCTGTTCCAAAAGGAAATAAATATTCCAATTATAATTATAATTATAACAGAAAATAATATAGCAGTGGCAGAAAACACAGACGTTATTTCCATTTCATATGAAAGAAACTCTTGAATTCTGGAAATACATTGGTTTCTTGCATCTTTTGGCCATTCAGTGTTGCTGCATTTCACACAATTTTTATTGTCTATTAAATAAAAAAGTGAAAAATGTAAATATTATTTACCTTCAATTTTATTCTCAGATCTCTATCTCTCCTTACATTGTTACTTTTCTCTCTATTCATTTCTTTCATTTGCTCTTTCCATCTGTACATTAATAGATAAAATGCTTTCAATAATTTGCCATTAGGACCTCATATACCACACATTGCAGAATATATGTATTACTCCTTTGTTACTCAATATGTGGACATATGTTAAATATGAGGTAAACGCTCATATTGTGTGCAAACATCACTTTCTGGTCTGTATTTTCAAACAAGAAAAGTGTATTATTTTATCTTATGCTCTACCCCTAATTGTGCAACACTGTATACATATTCTTGTGCTTTGTAAATACTACTACTACTACTACTACTACTACTACTACTACTAATAATAATAATAATAATAATAATAATAATAATAATAATAATAATAATAATAATAATAATAATAATATCACACTTTAATTTTACTCACTAAATGTTAAGGGGTTGATTTCCCTAATAAGTGTACAGTATGTTGGACCTATCTACTCTTCAAAACATATGGCTGATTTACTGTAGTATACTTGCAGGAGACTCACTTATCTTCCCTGGGAACTCTGGTCTTTAAGGACCAAAAATATACTTTAAACTACTTTGTCAGTGGCCTGTCATTTGCCATCCTTAAACTTGAGGCTAACTATGGAGGAGTAATGGGATTAATAATAGGTTAAGATAGCATAACTCTGTGCTCACAATTCTAATCAGATGTCTTTTATCAGAGATGTCATCTTGAAAATTCAAAGAAAAGATGGGGCAAACTACTTTTTTATGGAATACACTGATCTTGTTCTCAATTCTAAATGAGACAAATTCCACCTGTTTCCTGGTCATTATACTCATACTGCAGCTGGCTCCTCTTTAGCATTTCATAGGCTATTGGCAGAATTTAACCTTGTTGATGCGTTGGAGAATTTGACTCAAGTGGTTGAGATTATACCATTGCATAATTATTGCTCTCATTCTCATTGAAGATCAGTGCTTATCCTCCACCAAAGCAATGGCTTCATCTGATCATGCTCTAATATTGTGGACATAGAACCTCCAATCTGTAATACCCTCCCACCCTTAGAGATCATCTACATGCCTCAACAAATTTTGAGAACAGTATGTCTATAGAGGAGAGCCTATTGATCTTATTAAAAACTAATTCTCTGAAAAATGGCTCCATATTTTTTTTATTTTTGTGATTAGGGCACTGGTCACAGATAAAGCCATTCAAATAGGCGCATGGCTTAAACATCAGCATTTTCAAACACAAACTGACATAAGCAGAAGATTTGTTTTGATCAAGGAGCATAATAAACAGCAACAACAGAAGACTTTTCTATTAGAATACAGATGTACGATCTGATACCGTTCTCTCCCTAGATTCAGAACATCTGTCTTCATAAAACAGTTGCATATATTTTATCCCTATTGTAGTAGGACATGATGTCAATCTCCTGTAATTTCAAATAATTTTCACATTTTAGAATAGGCCATAAACCCCTACCTGAATCTAACGTGAGTGCTGGCAGGACTCAAATGTTTAATACCGGGAACAGTATGTGGTTAGACTTTGGATTCTAAAGAGCTGCTTTAAGTAATCCTTTACGTGGCAAGGCCATTACTCTGTATTATGAGACTAGTAGATCATGATATTTGTAACCCCTTACAACAAAGCTTATTATCATCAAATCTAGTTCATCTTTTGCCACTAGATCACCACTACAGATGTGTCTAACACATAAAAGCTGCAAGTAGTTTAGGCCAAATTTGAAAGGTTTTGGTTGAAAACTGATGGCATGATGTAAAGTATGTCTTACAGTAGATTTACTGAATAAGCCAGTAATAATTTTCTTATGCCATAATGTATTACATATATCCAGAAAGTTAAATTTCACTGAATCAATACAGTAAGTTAATGTGATAGGACTAAAGGAAGAGTTGTGCCCTTCTAAAATAGAGGTAAACTCATCTCTGGATCCTGTCTATGTTAATAGCAGGTCATCAAAATATCTAGAATAAAAAAAATGTTTTAAGAAGATATCTCAGCCTGCAGAAAAAATGTCTTGCTTGTCTACAAACATATAGACATGTGATTATGATGGGGCACACTGGACCTCATCACACACCCTGATACCTGTAACTAAAAACTGCCATTATAATAAAAACAGATAAAATTAAAAACAAATTAAACAATTCCACTACCAACCCAACGTTTAGTCCAGTGTAGACCAGGTTATCTTTCAACAATAAGTGGACTACATGCAAACCATCACTGTAAGGAATAACAGTGTATAGACTTGATGTCTTTGCTACTCAAAATGGAACCAGCTGGAATAATTTATAATTCTTCTGATTTATTTAATAGAGAAATTATTTTCAGTAAATACTTCTGATGAATTACAATGCACGGCTTCAATAGGGCATCCAAATATGCAGATACTTGCTATAAAAGCGAACAATGTGCTGCAAAAATTTGATGTCCTGGAGGACGTGCTAAAGACTTGTGCAAATTAGGAAGGGTATACAATAATTGTGCTGAGAGGAAATCAAACCCTGATATATGGTTTGGGAGATCATATCACTATATACTACCTTCTGTAGAATAGCAGAAAGTTCCTCAGAAAAAAAATCATTGTGGTAACTGAAGTTAAAGAGCAATAAAACACTTCATCAGACAATTGTCAAACAATTTCTTCCTTATAATAACATGCATTTTTTTTAAACTATAAATCCACCTTTATCAGCTGGTTGAAGACATTTGTTAGTATATGACCCCAAATTAAAAAGATTGCCAGCTGAAACACTCAAATTTACCAAGAATCGTGATTTACTGAATTGTGTTTTTTTAGGGTGTATCAGATCATGTTTCTACCCATGTTCCCTGTGTCTGACCACAGCCAAACACACCCAAACATGCTCCGGAGGTAGTCTATTTAAACCTTTTTTTAGAACCATGTTTGCTAAAATTATACCCGTGATTATAATCACGATTCTTGGTAAATACCCATGTTGTATTCCTGGCTATGAAAAGAATCTGCATGTTTGGCTGATGGTGTATTTATTTCTATTTGTGCTTTCACCTACGTTTTATGAGAGTTTCATGATTTCTCACCAAAGTTTGTCTAAATTTCTGAGTTGTAAATAATGGCCAAACACACCATTGATGTCAATATCGATGAGTCACGGAGCTTAGTAAATTTACTCCTATGATGTTACTGTGTCCAATTTCTCTTGGTGAATTTTATATACAGTATGTATGAGAATGCAGGTCCTACACTCTAGAAAAAATCAGACCAAGAACTATTTCCCACACTCCTGGAGCAGCAGTTGTAGGGTTAATAGATCAGATTAAGGCCTAGTGGGCAGAATTCAGAATCAGGCATAATGTGCAGAACTCAAAGTCAGGCCTAATGTGCAGAACATAGAACCAGGCCTAATGTGCAGAATGAAGCCTAATGTGCACAACTCAGAATCAGGCTGTGTATGGAGTTTTAATAATATTGGATATTATATACAGAAGCGTCCTCATACATTATTGCTGCAGTAGCACCAAACAGCTCCCCTCGGTGCACCAGGTCCGGTGCGACCCTGCTAGCACTTGGTACCATTTTCAACTAAAATGGCATTTTAGTCACAATGTAATGTGACTAAAATGCACCAGTAGACTGCACTAATTAATTTGATAACTGTGGGCGACTAAGGGCCAGATTCAGTATGGATCATAATTGTGGTCACAGCTGCAACAATATGCTAATGCCTGCCAATGCTCAAACAGCATAAAGATGCCCCCTTCTGATTTATCATATCCATCCACTGTTGTTCTTTTTAAACATCGGTAGCATTGACAAACATTGATCACTCATGCAGCATTTACAGCAGGTCTAACCAAACTGAGACACTACAAGTATCTTTGCATGCAGTGAGCTCTCAAGCTGCGTATGCAATCACAGTGGCTGATTTATGTACACCTAGGCAACGATGTTCAAATGGACAGGCACACCTGAGTTTTTCAGACCACTCCCCCATCACAACTCCAAATTGCTCACAGCCTGTCATTCACTATCCAATGTATTCCTCTGTGTGTGCATATTCATATTGCGATCTTAGCACATGCACAGTGTGGCTTATATGCATGAACAATGGCTAACAATCGCTTGATTTGCAAACCTAGTTGCACTTGTGATCGCTGCTGAAATAGACCTAAGTCTGAATCTATAGACGAAGTACTGTACTACAATGAAGCCACCCCTGCTATTTGTGCGAACACAGGTGTGTCAGTGCATTTGGTCGCCATTGCAAGGGCATGAATAAATTATTCACAGAGAACTCATACACAGTCTAATGGAGCATACACACGGTCAGATTTGTCAGACTTGTCAGATTTGTCAGATGAACGATTGAACGATTAAACGATTTTACCAAAGTTTTGAACGATTTGAACGATTTGAACAATTGAACGATTTTTGACTGCATTAAAGTGAATGGAATCGTCCAAGTCTGACTGCAAACACATCAGATGTCAGAAATCGTTATCTGACCATCGGGAACGCGCATCGTTGATCGTCCATCATTCAGGCATGTCAGATATGAACGATTTTCCATCAGATATGAACGACTGAATGATTTTTAAATCGTTATCGTTCATATCTGAAGGAAAAATCTGATCGTGTGTATGCACCATAAGTAATGACTGCATGCAGGAAGTTTAGCAACTTCTGCAGCAGGGTCATGTCAACCACAAATGTGCGTGCAGCTCCTATGTTACTCAATGTTACCGATGATTTTGCATACTTGCACATTACTATGGATGTGGGAAGAGGGTAAGGGGGTGGCATTATGTAGGGCTGGGCATCTGCATCTTGTGCTATGATGGCATTGCAAATGCATTCATTAGCATATATTCGCAGTGGCCGGTTGTATGTGAATGCAGCATTGTGATCCAACCTGAATATGGCCCTCAGTCACACATAAATACAAGTGTCTCATATCACCTTCATCAGTGTAACCTCCTGATGCTCTTAGTTGCATCACATTATGATGCAAGATGCATTTGCAGGAAAAAAAGAAGCTCATCTCATACAGAGTCACATGAGACCCGGTGGCCCATTCATGCCATGCTTATTCAGACATATTGAGGGTATGTGTATGAGGATAGATCTAAATCACATAACATAATAAGGTTACAAGGTGCTGGGTGCTGATACGGATTAAAGTTTGATGTGAATTCACATATTCTTTCCTTTGCTTCTAATTCCAAAACAAATTAGTAAAATATTGTACATATACCAGACTTATTGGATATTTCTCCTTCTGAGCACGGCACACAGTCATAGCAGCATGCATGGTGTCCTCCCATTGGTGCTTTTCTGTATCCATCCTGACACTTTTCAGAACATTGTCCATGTGGAATCTATTGAAACAGAGAGATGAGGTTCTGCAGTTTAACAAAACATTTTATCATGTACCCGTATTTTTAATTCTAACAGCTTATGATCAGTATAACCAATCTGCAGATATACTGGCAAGCAGAAAGGTACTGGATAAATAATTTTTTTTTAAGTAACGCAGTTGCAGAAATAAATCATCATTTTTCATAAGTTTCTTTTTTGTGAAACTTTAAGTATCCAAAACTAAAGCAGAAAGAAAAGTTACCCATGAGATTTGCAAACTTCATCATATTATTTTTATTTTGTCTTTGTGGCATACAGATTTTAGTGGCAGAATTCTTTGTTCTTTCGTTGTGTGTCATTTGTATATAGTTTTATTTTAAAGTGGATACAAATGTGCTTTAAATACAGATGGTAAATGGAAAATCAACATATAAATGTAGAGATGTTGTTGCCTTTAGTTTAGACCAAAGTACATAGTTATGTCCAAAAGCAGTACAGGTGGCATAATGATTTGGGACCACAGGTGGCATAATTTATGGGCACTAGATGTGGTATAATGTGTGGGCACTACTGGTGGCATAATGTGGGGGCACTACAAGTAAGCATAATTTGTGGGCACTATATTTGGCATATTGTGTGGGCACTATAGGGGGCATAATGTGTGGTGACTACAGTGTAGCATAATTTGTGAACTATACATGTGGCATAATGTGTGGGGAATATAGGTGGCATAATGTGTGGGGACTACAGTGTAGCATAATATGTGGGAACTACAGCAAGCATACTGTGTTGACACTTTAGTATGGTATAATGTGTGTACAGTACAGTGTGACATAATGTGGGGGCACTACAGTGTGGTGTAATGTATGGGCACTACAGATGGTATAATGTGTCATGTACTACAGTGTGACATAATGTGGGGGCACTACAGTGTGGTGTAATGTATGGGCGCTACAGGTGGTATAATGTGTCATGTACTACAGTGTGACATACTGTGTGGGCACTACATATGATATAATGTAAATGCACTACACTGTGGCATAATATGTGGGGCACCACACTGTGGCATAAGGTTAGAACATGTGTAGAGGTCTCATTTATTCACAACTGACCAGCATTGCAAGGGTTACTGGGTGGCTCACCACTCACTCCCTGACCCCTCTATACTCACCACTACCTATCTGCAATACCTCACTGATAACTGCATACTCACCACTACCTATCTGTACTACCCCCTGATCACTGCATACTCACCACTACATATCTGCACTACCCCCTGATCACTGCATACTCACCACTACCTATCTGCACTACCCCCTGATCACTGCATACTCACCACTACCTATCTGCACTACCTCCCTGATCACTGCATACTCACCACTTACTATCTGCACTACCCCCTGATCACTGCATACTCACCACTACCTAACTGCAATACCTCCCTGATCACTGCATACTCACCACTACCTATCTGTACTACCCCCTGATCACTGCATACTCACCACTACCTATCTGCACTACCCCCTGATCACTGCATACTCACCACTACCTATCTGCACTACCTCCCTGATCACTGCATACTCACCACTTACTATCTGCACAACCCCCTGATCACTGCATACTCACCACTACCTATCTGCACTATCCCCTGATCACTGCATACTCACCACTACCTATCTGCACTATCCCCTGATCACTGCATACTCACCACTACCTATCTGCACTATCCCCTGATCACTGCATACTCACCACTACCTATCTGCACTATCCCCTGATCACTACATACTCACCACTACCTATCTGCACTATCCCCTGATCACTGCATGCTCACCACTACCTATCTGAACTACCTCCCTGACCTCTCAATACTCACCACTACCTATCTGCACCAGCCTATCTCTGAGTTTTCATTCTAAGATGCCATGAGTGCTGCACCTTTGCACTGTACATTCTTTTTGTGAGGGCCCAGACAGAAGTTAAAACACTGTTATTGGGAGTTCCAGCCCAAGGATTGTTTCATAGATATAGATAGATAGATACACTCCCTCCAGTGACTCACCACACCCTTTTGTGTGCCTCTGTTATTACATTCCCCTGTGGGCCCTTCATGCTCCAGTCCACCACTGCCTGTAGTCTATACATGGCTAAAGACTGACATCTTTTTTCTTAACAAACAAAAGAATACTGCTCCAGTGGGTGATGAAAACAGGGATATAAATCCCTTGAAAAATTATCCTTTATATATTCAGACATGAAAGCGTATCTGGGATAGATAAAGGAAAGGTGCAACCCCTTGGAGGAAACTTGCAAGGGACAAGGTCCATCAGGTAATCCTATACCCGAAGGGGTGGCAGTTTCTAAGCTTCCTCTTTACTGAATATATCCTGGAACTGGCAGTACTGTTCAGTCAAGTTATTGGCAATGGAAGGTTCTGATAATTGAAGAGAAAATACCTTCTGGAGACATTTCGAATAACATGCTACACCCCAGCATAAGATTTCTATGTTAGTCCAGTTTAAACGCTGATTATGTTGCTGTAACCAGGGTAATCCCAGGACAACTGGTTGAGAGGCCTTCTGAATAACAAGGTAGGAAATAGACTCAGAATGTAAAGGCTCCAATACGGAAAAGCAGAGGTTTAGTCTCACAAGTGATGAATTAGGCTACTATTCACTGCCATTAAAGTGATGACTTGATTCAGCTTAATGATGGGGATCTTATGCTGTCTTTCAAAGTCTTCCATGTCGAAATTTGCTGCGGCAGCAGAGTGCAATATGGATAGGATTTAAACTGAGCCAGAAGGAAATTCAAAAGAAACAAGAAGAATGGAATCCTTATTATGTGGCAAGATGCTCAATGTCTGTAATTGTGTCTCTCCTTTAGAAATTAGGTTCCTCTATTTCATGAATGCTTAGAACAGGAGGTAAGTACATGTCCTTCATCTCCACAGTACATGCAAAAATTTTGTTGATGATTTCCTTGTTATGCTCTACAAGAAATCTTGAACCTAGTGACTTGCATCAGTCCAATTTCAGAGGCAGGGGAACCAGCATGAGGAGCAGGACGCTGTTTAAAATGTTCTATTTTGGATTTCTCTTGAGATCTCTCTCTCAAGTGAAGATCGATCTTGGAAGACAGGGTCATGAGATCTTTAAGGCTAGGTAAAATATACCTAAAGAAGAGTTCATCCTATATTTTATCAGACAAACTATTCCATAATGCAGCTGACACAACCTCCTCCTTCCATTGCAGTTAAGGAGCAAGTGTTTGAAACTGTACAATGTATTGGACAACTGATCTGTCTAACTGATGGATCTACATTATATCAATAGAGACAGAAGTAGAAAAACCAGATTCATAAAAATTCCTTAAGAAAGACCCAATAAATTTGGTATAATCATCTAGGATTGGATCTGATCTATCCCAAAGAGATAACACCCATTCCAGGAAATGTCTGGTCTGAAGAGAGATGATGTAGACTAATCTGGTTCTTGCTGAGGGAAAGTTATTAGCTTTGAGAGTGAAATGTATGTCCCACTGTTTAAGAAAACCTTGACACAACTTGGGGTTCCATCAAATTTCTCCAGTGTGGGCAAATGTATAGGAATGCCAGAGGATTTAGCTGAAGATACAGGACTAGATGATGAACCTGGAAGTTGAGTAATTGTTAGAGCAGACTGAGGACCATCTTTACTTATAGAGAAATCATGGAGGCCCTAAATAAATTGCCTTTGTGTTACTTATAGACCATCCATACGAGATTCTGTCGTTTGCAGCAAGTCAGAGATTAATACAGCACTGCCTGACAAATGTATTGAGCCAGTACTAACTGTAATGTAAACTGTCATGGATGGGCTGAAGTCTGAATCTGGACTAACAGGTGCTTGTGCTATAGCATTGGGGTCTGGAAAGCTCAGGCAAAAGCTGGTATAACTGATACAGTTCTTCTTCATGCAGCAGTTGGCAAGGGGAGAAGCCCAGATAGTTCAGCTCTGTAATTAGAGCAGATAGCTTATAAAGTTTAGCTGGGATGCAGAGCAGAACCAGCTACATAGGATTTTTGAGATGCATAGCAGAACCAGCTACACAGGTCTACTGTGATGAATCTAGTTGTAGGATCCCTTGGATGTGGAGCAGTACCAGCTACACAGGTTTACTAAAATGAGACCAGCTATACAAGATTGCTGGGATGCAGAGCAGAACCAGGTACACAGGTTTACTGGGATGAAAACAGCTTACAAGATCACTGGGATGTGGACCAAAATAATGCCACAGATGATTAGTGTTTGTTAAGTGGAAGATCACAAATGTGTGAATGTGAATGTGTGAATATATATATATATATATATATATATATATAATCCACAGAGTAGGTTGGCACATGCAATCCACTTAATCCATCCACCTGGGGTGCATACCCAATGATTCCAATCTCGGTCACATTAGTATAATCAAAAATGTTGAAAAGAGTGCAATCACCAGGGCTTCATAAAGCTGAATAAGTTGCTTTATTTACTCATGAAAAAAAGTATCACATATCGACATTTCGGGTTAGGTTCAGCAGCCTTCAGGATAATACCCACACACCATGTGAGACAGCTGTATGCTGTGTGTTGCCATGTAACTCCACTATATACCCAAACTGGTATCAATAAACTCCACCCCTCATTAAGCAATTAGGCAAATCTATGTTACTATAGCAGCCCTGGGCATCACTTAAGACCACTCCAATGTTGATTACCTGTTACGGTCAATTAAGAATCAGCCATCCACTGCATACCCACAGGAACAAACTCCACTAGCATTAAATAGATATAAAAATTGTGGCCGCTGGAATTATGGTTTGCATTCCACCAAACCGGAAGTGATGTTTATGTGCTTCACCAAACCGGAAGTGTAGTTATTATGCGTTACAACAACCGGAAGTGATGCTAAAAACAAGAATTGCCCATTAATACACCAGTGAATGGCTGCTACTCGATCAAGGAACCTATAGCAATCCTCAACCAACTTTATAAAAACTCAGAGGCATAGACAAACTGTTCAAGCAGGTATTCACCTTGATGACCAAACAGGATCAAAGCATCATTCCCTCCTGCATCCCAAGGCGACAAATGTCCACCTATAATGACCTATATTCACAGTAATAAGTACCAGTCTAAAGGGGAGTCACCAAGGTAACCACACCGCATACTCACAACATAAACAAAACATTATTAGCAACATACAAAATTACTAATTACAAAAACCCAGTAGTCAATCAAGTCAATTCCCACCCAAATATTTCAACACAATAATCACTAAATAATAAAAATGTATATCCATATAAAAAGAATACTTAATTAATTAATTAATTAATTAATTAAATCACCTATAGTGCATCATAACACAAAAAAATGAATACCGCAACAAAGGAAATAAATAATGCAAAATTATAATAATAATAAAATATGGCACTCCAAGGTATAATCCAGTAGTATTTTTTTTTGACTGATGTCTTAGTAAACTCTTCGGTATTTACATTACACCCTGGAGTTCAGTTTATTTAATTGTTATATTGCCTTATCATGGCACCCTCTTTTTATTTTATGTTAATAGTAATTAAATTATGAAAATTGAATCTTCATTTAAACAAAAACCAGAGTTCAGGGTAAAAGCATGCCAATATTTTATTTCTGTTTTATTATATGAACTTTTATCTATGAAAACTGACCAGATTTACTCCCCTTAATATGTTCCTACCATTTATCATGGATACATTTCTGCATAAGGTTCTGAAGAGTCATTTTTCAAGTAGATTTATTGTTATTATCATATGGGAAATTGTGCATATAACAGACATTTAAGTGATTATAAGATTTGGCACATGGGGAATACTGTATTATAGAAATACAAGTTGGAAGCTGCTCAATCACTTCAGTAATATCACTCAGGTGCATGTAAGGGAGGGGTTAGTCTATACAAGAAACAGCAAAATGTATTCCCCCAGCACTCAGAATGAAATCAGCAATAAGATTTGAAAAACTACATGGTGGTAGATAATTCGGAGATCTCAGTTTCATATATTTGCAAAGATATGGCGAAGCCTCCGGGCCGCGTCACGGTGTCTCTGATACCGGAGGTCCCTATCACTTGGTGAGAATCTGGGGTGCAGAACCCCAAAAAAGCTGGCGATAGCCTGCCACCCCAGCGAAGCACACCACTGAGAGACTGAATAGGTAATATTTAGCACTTTTACAATTTCCAATATATTTTGTTTATATATATATTTTTCTTAGCTTTTTAATTACACCTTCACTTATTAACACATAGTTTTTCCTTTAATCCTATACTATACTAGACGCGGCCCGGAGGCTTAGCCATATCTTTGCAAATATATGCAACTGAGATCTCTGAATTATCTACCACCATGTAGTTTTTCAAATCTTATTGCTGATTTCATTCTGAGTGCTGGGGGAATACTTTTTGTTGTTTCTTGAATACTGTATTATAGTGTTTCTAAAGTTTACACTTAAATTTTGGATGAACATACTGAAGGTTAAAATGAATATCCATTTAAAAACAAGATGTCAGTGTTATCATACAACATACCATTTCATTTTTCCAATGTAGTCTCCATGGCTCAACATGTAACTGTTTATCACCTAAAACAGATCCATCATATTTTCCAAATTTTATTTTATAAGTTCGACCAAATTGTGTATAATTAAATGTTACCCAATTCTCAAGCTCTAATGTTGAAGATAATTCTCCTTTTTCATCAAAAAAGCTTTCATTACCATATTCATCATTATAATGAACCTTTTTGAAGTAGTTGTGAAACTTTCAAAGGAAAAACAAGAGAGAATGGACATGAACAAATATAGTCATTTATGAGCATAATAAAATATATTTTAAGTGAAATAATACAGCAGACTGATATAGATTTAAGACATAGCAATGATGGAGGACATTATTATACAGAAAAACTATTTATACTTATTAGCATATAGCCTAGTTTACAATTTATATTCAGCAGAAATTTACCACTTTGGATATATGAATACATAAGTGGAACAGTGATTTATGTGAAACTTCTCTTTAATAAAATAATTTGGAATTTAGGGTATATATCACAAATGTTTGCTGAATTTACTAAGTTTCTAATATCAGTCAGAAGCATTTGTCAATTTATGGCAAATACGGCACAGACAGTTGAACATGGCCTATCTGCATGATTCAAGCATTCTGTCAGAATAATTCTACTGTGAACAAACAGATTTACAACCAGAACAATACCTAATATTCTGAGAAACAAGCAATATGTACCTGATAGTTAGATACTTAGAGATACATACATTGTTACAACAATATGCAAGTGTTTATTATTACTTATTAACAGTTTCTTATATAGCGCAGCATATTCTTCTGCGCTTTACAATTGGAGAACATTAATAGAACAAAACTGTGTTATAACAGATATATATATATATATAATATATATATATATATATATATATATATATATATACATACTGTAGGTAGGAAGGCCCTGCTCACAAGCTTACAATCTACATGGAAAGAGGCATTGATACTCAGGGATAGGTGCTATATATTACAATTTTGATCCAGCCAGAATGCAGTTTCTCGGTGGGCTGCATGATCCAGTCACACAGGAATGTGTTGTATCATTATGTAATAACTGTATCTATGATCAGTATGTAATAATAAAGATTATCTGAAATTATTATGCTACTAGTAGAAATCATCAAAATTAGGGATAAGCTCACAGATCCCGAATTTCAAGGATCTGTGGTGATCCGAGCAAAGCTCTGATCTCCCTGCCTGCCCCAGATCCCTCTCCCGTGGCAAAACCTCACAATCTGCTGTCGGATCTTGAGGTTATGCCTCAAGTGGCCATCTTTGAAAATCCCTTTGCCTTCAATGGGCAAAGCGCTGATTGGCTGACAGAGCTGTCTGTCATGGCCAATCAGCATTAAGCCCATTGAATGCAGGGGAAAAAAGGATGGTGCTGGTTCCCTCGGCCGACACCCTTTGCTGCCAATACACCTGCTTCCGGCACCCCCCGCTGCTGGCACCCCCGCTGCCGACACCAGCTGTAAGCACCCCCACTGCTGGCAATGCTGCAGCCCCACTGCTGACACCACTGGCTCCCCCATGCTGCTGACACCGCCGGCACCCTGCATTGAGAACACCCATTCAATGCCAACACAGTCAGCAAACCTGCACTGAGTACACCACTGGTACCACTGCTCTGCCAACACCACTGGTATCCTGCACTGAGGACACTGCCAGCACTGCCACACTGCCAATCCATGTACTGAGGACACTGTCAGATCTCCCACACTTCTGACACATCAAGCAAACCTGCACTGAAAACACCGATGGCACCCCCGCATTGCCGACAATGCCGGCACCCCTGCACTGAGAGCCCACATACTGAGGACACCATCAGCAACCCCACACTGCTGACAATGCTGGCACCCCCGCTCTGAGGACAGCATCAGCACCCCTGCACTGCCAACACTGTCAGCAGAAATGCATTGAGGACACCGCTGGCACCCCTACACTGAGGACACCACCAGCACCCATGCACTGCTGACACTGTCAGCACAAATGCATTCAGGACACTGCTGGCACCCTTGCACTGCCAACACCACTGGTACCCTTCACTGAGGACACTTCCAACACCGCAGCACTGCCATTCCATGTACTTTTGACACTGTCAGCAACCCTCGCACTGCCGACACAGCCAGAAAACCTGCAATGAAGACACTGCTGGCACCCCCACATTGACAACACCACCAGCACTGAGAACACTGCTGATACCCCTGCACTGAGGACATTGTCAGGACCCCACACTGCTGACAATGCTGGCACCCTCACACTGGGGACACCACAGACACCTCTGCACTGCCAACACTGTTAGCACAAATGCACTGAGGACACTGCTGGCACCCTTGAACTGCCAACACCACCGGTACCCTTCACTGAGGACACCGCCAGCACACCACACTGCTATCACAGTAAGTGCACTATTGGTGTATCCAACCCACACTGTATAACACACTGTATCTGTGTTGGAACTTGGAAGCTGAGCTACCACATTTTAGTGCCGCCCACTGTGCCACTTAGCTTAGTTAGCCAGCTAGCTGGTTGCAACCTTTTGGCCTTAACTAGATGAAAAAAATAATATTGTGAGGTGGTCAGAATTGATTGGAAATGACTGGAAATAAATGTTATTGAGGTTAATAATGCAGTAGGAACAAAAACAGGCCCATTTTTTTGTGATTTTAGTTGTTTTTATGATTTTTTAAGAAAAAAAATCGAGATCCTATGCAAAACTGAAAACAAAACATGGAGGTGAGGTTTTGGTAAAACCAATCCAGCTCCAAAACCAGGGGAGATCCAGATCCAAAACCAAAACCAAAACACGGGGGTCTGCGCACATCTCTAATCAAAATTGACAGTTAAAAAAAAACAAGATAAAACTCATATCAAGCAAATAATGTAAACTTTATTTGTGATTAACAAATAGATGTAACAAATTAATTAAAAGACATCAGTAAAGCCAATGTATTGAGTCCATTAATTTGCAGCAGATATTCCAGGTGCATCTGTGTGGAGTGATCTTTAGTGCAGCAGAATCCTTTGATCTTGTTCCAGATAGAGTAACATAGACCATACCATGTGAGAAGGCTGGTTCTAGCAGGTATATTCTGACTTTGGCAAGTGTCTATCCTTGACTCATATTCATTGTCTTATTCAAGGACAATCCAATTGGAAATTTAATCCGATTGATCGTAAAAGGGAAAGTGATGTCATTTGGATTTAGCGGAATGCGTGGCAATATGTGCAATGACCCCTTATGTTTTTTTGTACAAAATTACCACACAAATTGTATTTTGGAAGAGCAAAGTTATGATCATAAGTATGCCATTGACTAAAACTTTTCTTGTGTCCAGGTTCCTGATGTCCCTTTGTCAGTTGTAGAATGTGAGACAGAAGTCCACTCATCATGATGGTGTGCAAAAATTCAACTAGATAGCACACACTTTCACACTCATCTTAAGTCACAAATGTGCTGAGACTGTGGAAAATGTGCTCTTCATCTGGAAGTTGTTTAATGATCTTGTTGATCTCATGATAATGGGAGTTCTTTGGGCAAATGATTGCTCTATCATTCCGTTTGCCCCCAAGCCCACATATGAGGCTTCTGTAAGTATGACAAAAGACATTAAAATCTGGAGACTTTCAAACTGGGCCTTTAAATGAAAATTTTTAATTCTGGTAAATGCAGACTGACAGTTCCTAGACCACTCAAGTTTACTTGGGGAAGAATTCTTCAAATGATCTGCTAAAGGAGCTGCTAAGGTACAAAATTGAGGCAAAAAAAATCCTTTAATAGCCTTCCAAACCCAAAAAGGACCTTAACTCTTTCTTGGTAGTTGTAACCGGGACATCAACTAGTGCCTGTACTTTGTTTACAAGGGGCTTCAGACACCGCAACATACACTAATTACTTTGTTTTATTTTTACCACGAACACATTTCTTCAAATTACCACTTAAAACAGGCATTCCAATGCTGACTATATAGGACAATATCGACCAAGTATGCTACAGTATAATTCTGATGAGGACAAAGCACCTTGTCTATTAACCTCTGAAAAGAGGCTGGGGGACCTTGTAAGCCATAAGCAATTGTTTGCAACTGAAAGACGTCCAACAGAGTAGAAAAATCAATTTTCTTCCTAGCTGCCTCTGGCCACTCAATTTGCAAATATCCATTCATAAGATCAAGGGTAGAAATATATCTGACTAAACCTAATCTTTCAAGCAGGTCATCGACCCTTGGCATTGGTTATGCATCAAATTTGGACACTCCAATAATTTTGACGTATATGCAGAATCTTGTAGAACCATCTGGTTTTAGGAACAAGAAAATGGGGCTACACCAGTTGCTAGATGACTCCACAATTACCCCTAACATCAACATATCTAGTACTTCCTTGTTACTTCCTCTTTTCATGCTTTCAACAGGTTAACATGAGAGATCTGCATACCTCCATCTAAGTCAGGTTGAGAGACTTCATAAGTTACTCTGCCAACCTTTCTAATTTCTTCAAATGGCCCTTGCCACTTTGCTAGTATTTTGCTTTCCTGAGTAGGTAACAACAAAATGACTTTATCCCCGTGTGTAAAAAAATAGAGTTTAGTTTTTATAGTTATAAATAAGCCTTCTTGGAATTTGCCAAATTTTCCCTTGCTAATTTACCTAGTAGGTCAATGCAATTACACATCTGGATCACATATTGAAGGATGCTTTCTCCCTCTATTGGTTGTTCTTCCCATGCTTCCTGCAGAAGGTAAAGAACACCCAGTGGCTTCCTCTGATAAAGAAGCTCGAATGAGGCAAAGCCAGTATAAGCCTGGGCACTTCATGATTTCCAATAACAAATATTGTAAATGATCATCCCACCTTTTTTCTGTTTCTATTAACTTCTTTACCATAGACTTTAGTTTAGAGTTGAATATTTTGACTAAGCCATTATATATGGGGATTATATACTTAAGTTGTAATAGATTTAATTTTTAACAACATTAACACCACCTGCTTTAATTTGGACATAAAGTTTGTCCCTTGGTTGATAAGAATTTCTTTAGGTAACCCAACCCTGGAAAACAGCTCCAATAACTCAGTCACTACCTGTTTGGCAGTAGTGACGCTTTAGGGAAATGCCTGCAGATACAGTTTGGCATAATAAACCACAACTAAAATGAAGTTAAAGCCTTTTCACCATGGATCAAACAGACCCACTAAATCAGCCCCTATTGTTTTAAAGGGGACCCCTACAATTTGAATAGGGATCATCAGGGCATGAAATTGTCAGTTCACAGATGTCTTTTCACTCTGAGCAAGTGAAACAAAACTGTAAGACTTCAGCATAAACAACTGGCAAATAGAACTGGGGGGTTATTCTCTTCACCTTCTTTTCCCATCCCAAATGACCACCCCAAGAAACTGCAAGGGCTAGAGCTAGAACCTACTTTTTTACAGGATCTGGGACCACAAGCTGTCATATCATCTCCTTAATTTGTTTCTTCCTGTCTAGTTGACATATAACAAAAATGGGGATATTTTAAGGCCACATCCACATTTCTAGCATGGAATAGCCTTCAATTCTAAGAAAAAGAATATACTGTCGAGTTTCACATGAAAGTTCTCTTTTTCTGGCCATTTGGAGAGTATAATCGAACCCACAAATGTGTTGCTCCAGATACTCAACTAGCTCAAAGGAAGGCCAGTTTTATAGCTTATCTAAAGAACAACTCACTTTTCAGCTGTGCTAACTTAATTGCACAAAGGTTTTCAAGGGTATTCTAATCATCCATTAGTATTCTAACACGCTTAGCAAACACAATGTACCATTAGAACACTAGAGTGATGGTTGCTATATATACACCTATGTAGATATTCCTTTAAAAACCAGAAGTTTGAACTGGAATAGTCATTTACCACATTAACAACGTATAGAGTGTATTGCTGATTAATTTAATGTTATCATCATTGAAAAAAACAGTGTGTTTCTTTAAAAAAAATATATTTTAAAAAATAATGAATATTTCTAAGCAACCCCAACCTTTTGAATGGTAGTGTGTATATATATTTATATATTTATATATTAGACATGTGTGCATGTTTTGGTTTTGGATCTGTATCTCCTTGTGTTTTGGATAGAGATGAGCGAGTTTGGTTCCCTGAGTACCTAACAAACCCGAAATTAGGGGATCCGAGTCAGATCCGAGTCAAATTGGATTTTCCCACCTGATACGGATTTGAAAACTAGGCAAAACATCATCATCCTGTTGTCAGATCATCACAGTTTTTAGATTCTATAAAGGTCCCATGATTGCCACCATTTTTATTTCCAGCTGTAGAGAGTGAAGTGGGAGAGAGCTGGTTGCTGTGCAGTGCTGCTGTGCATAGGGGCTGGCTACAGTTGTAAGGCTTAATGTTCATAGGGGCAGGATGTTGTCCATATAGGGGCTGGCTAGTTGTTGTTGTGACTGAGGCTGTCCTGTCAATCCAGGGGGCCTGGCTTTCTGTTTTCCATATATAGGGGCTGGCTGGCTGTAGTTCATAGGGGCTGGCTTTTCTGCTGTGTTTCCCAAGGGGTGCTCTGTCCATAAGGGGTGCTCTTCACCCCCATTGTGAAAAAAAATATATGTGTGTGTGTTAGCCAGACTTGTCATCAACATAGGTGCACTGGAGTGCTGTGCTGCTGTCTGTCAAGAGGCTGCTGCCTCTTTTAGGGGTGCTCTTCAACCCCGGTGTGAAAAAAAAATCTAAGTGCAAGTTAACCACATCTGTTATCAACATAGATGTGGAAGGGTGCTGTGCTGCTGTCTGTCAAGGGGCTGTTGCCTCTTTCAGTAATGCTCTTCTCCCCAGTGTGAAAAAAGCTGTACTATAATTGATTGGTGACACTGCTGTAAGAACACAGTGAGTATGGAGGACAGTCACTTGACAGGAGAGCAGGATCCACATACCTGTCTTGTAGCTGCTGGCACCAGTCATGATGATGATGCAAGGGCATCAATGTCATCTATGAAGGCCAATGTACCAGGGCTTAAGTCAGGCCAAAAAGTCAGGCCATATTAAATCAACTTTTATCCTGTTAAAAAAAATCTAAAGCTAAGTCAGCTTTAGAGAAACAAAAAATTGGCAATATGCCATTCACTACACGAAGTATCAAGGATAGGATAAGGCCTTTGGCCTTTATTATTTAAGACTGGTGGTTCTAGTGATGACTTAAGCCCCTCTGCTTGTAGGAGAGGTACAAAGCAAATTTAAATTGTTAAGATGAGTTTGAAACTGGAACCAACAGTGTGCTTCGAAAAATCACAAATCCAAGAGGAGAGTCCAAGTGTGTCCATGGTTGCCATGTGTAAGCCTGATCTTTCTAATACCATACTTGAAGAGGATCCTCCTTCCACCATTTGTGTGCCCTCTGCTAATGTGGAGATGAGCAGCACAAGTCAATATGCTGATGTAAAAATCGAGAATGCTTCTGTGGAATTGCACCAGGAGGATGAGGAGGATATTTATGTAGTTGACAATAACAACAAGTTTGAAGAAGATGTTGATGATGATGATGGACCAAAAAATCAACTTCCTTTGTGTGGAATTATTTCCACCCAAATCCAGACAACCTTTGCCAAGCCATTTGTAACCATTGCCAAGTAACTGTGAGCAGAGGTAAGGACCTTAACCATCTTGGAACCCCTCCCTGTTACATCATTGAAGCACATTCATCAAATTGGAAAGGAAATTTTAAATTCTAAAACTTTGGGGACAAAAAAGTGAACAAAAAATCAATCCAGTGTCACCTAGCTGCTCCCATCTATCTGGATCCAAGCGCCTGTAATCTCCACCACCAACATCTGCATCATTATCAACATTCTCATTCATGATTGGAAGTAGTCCTGCATCCAATTTCATAAGCATGACTGACTCCTCTTTTATTCGTGATTCCTTAGAAGGAACCTTATGTGCTACGCCTGTTGCTGCTGCTACTGGGGGTGGATCTTCATCCCAGAAAGGGACCAAGTAGACTACTACTAGCAGTATTTAAATAAAATGACTATTAAACAGTCCTTTGATAGAGGAAGTAAGTATAACAGCTGTCACCCAGTTTCACAGCAGATCATCGACACCATGATGGCTGTGCTAGTATTAGATGTTGAAATAATAAAAAATGAGGATGATAGTGTGGAGGAAGATCAATAGGTGGATAAGAGGGAAATTTGTGTCCTATCTGACACTAATGAGGATGTTTATGATGAGGATGTGGTTTGCATAAATCTTCCACCAGTGGCAGCAGTTCTTGCTCATGATAGTAAGAAAGCCATGAAAGCAACGTCTTGGGTGTGGAATTATTATAATCTAAATTCTGACAACAGTTGTGAAGGCATCTGTTCCATTTGTAAAGTCAAATTTAGCAGAGGAAGAGATGTTAACCATCTAGTCTCCTCCTACCTGTTAATTTATTTGGAGCGAGTTCATGCAATTTGTTTAACAAAATTATAATAATTTGTAAATTAATAACAAGCAGTCCAGTGTCAGCTACCAGAAGTTTGGACCAGCACATGCAATCTCCACCACTAATTAAAGAAGTCCTTTAAAAAAATGTTTTGTGGGGGCCCAGACAAACAAACCAAGGAGTACATAAACAAAAGTGTCAGTCCTAGTTGCTAAAGTGCTTGGTTTGTTAAACTGTGCATGTCCTTTTTAACATCCCACATAAGAGTGGGTGGCAGGGACAATTCCATCTTGCACCTCTTTTATTTACATTTTGCACAATTTAGGGCATTGCTGACTGACATTATTATAGTTTATTAAACTGCCATCCTGTCTGCCACTTCAGTGTGGCAATGTTCCATAGATGTGCTATATTTTTCTAAACTGCTGTGCATTTGTGCCACTGCTGTTTTGCTTACTTTAGCCAGCAAGCTCGCTGCTGCCTTTGGTCTATATTGGTGAAAAATAGTGAAATCAACATTGTGAGCTATGAGGTGGTTAAAAATGCATGGAAATGCCTGAAAATGATTGTTATTAATGCTAATAATACTGTACAAACAAAATTAGACCCAAATTATATGGTTTTAGCTGTTTATATAATTTTTGGGAAAAAATACAGATCCAAAACCTAAAAACAAAACATCAAGGAAAATTATCCAAAACCAGATCCAGATTCAAAACCAGGGGAGACACAGATCCAAAACCAAAACACGGAGGTCGGCGCAAATCTCTAGTTTTGGATCTGGATCTGGTTTTGGATTTGTTTTTTGGTTTTGGATCTGTATTTTTTCCAAAAAATTATATAAACAGCTAAAACCACATAATTTTGGCCTGTTTTTGTTCACAACAGTATTATTAACCTTAATGACAATTACTGTCGGGCATTTTTAACCACCTCACAGCTCACAATATTCATTTCACTATTTTTTAACCAATATACAGTAGGTCAAAGGCCTACAATGAGCTGGATGGCTAAAGTAAGCAACAGAGCAATGGCACAAATGCACAGCAGTTTAAAAAAAATATAGTATATATATGAGACATTCACAAAATGATCTCAATACCTGCGCTATGAAATGCTATTAATAATATGTAGAATATGAAGAATAGAGATTACAAAAGAGATGATATGAGCAGAACACCATACAAACAAAAAATTGTAATATAAAAAATAATTTTACTATGATAAATTCATTATGACCGGTCAAAAATAAGAAAATAAAACAGAAATTAAAATAAAACATATATATATATATATATATATATATATATATATATGTACAAAATAAGCAATTGCAATGTTAAAAGTTAATTGGCGGTTAAGTTACTATATTATCCCAAAATAACTCACAAAAATAAAAGTAATAATCAGAAAAATCACTGGAGGAGGTGGATCCAAAAAATATATTTTTAAAAACATAAATAGTAATCCATACTGTTCATATCTATGTTAAATAGTCCTCAGTCTCACCGGAGATAATGCACAATTTGTTACAAAGTCACAGTAGCCTGTGTCCTTACTCGTAGCAAGCTTGTCACGTGTAACTTACAAATCCTTTGATCCATGTTAAATACAATTATAATGCTGTAAGCAGCAGAGAGACAAGTCATAAGCGGCTCCTTACAAGTCAGATGCTGTTAGTGTCTGTCCGGCCATGTCTCGATCCTGCCTCGACTTCTAGCTGTTGGCTGTTTGTCCAGCAAGACCACAAGTCTCATGTACCGATGAGAAAATGATGTATTTAATAATAGGTGCAAATAGAAAGTTCAAATGGGTCCAAAGAGTGAGTCCTCTGACATGTTTTGCTCCAAAAATCTGGGGCTTTTTCAAAGAGTGAATAACATACTCCACATGGACCCCTTTTAAAAGCAGGCTGCTCAATTTCATTGGTATGTCAATTAAGACAATTGTTAACACATTGCATACGATCCATGTCCTGTCCACCTCCCCCAGCAGATACACATTTTTTATAGTCTCAAATTTATTAAAAAATATATACACATCTAAAAACCTATGTATAAATCTGCAAATACCACTAGATAAATTGCCAATAGCCAAGATAAATTATAAGATATCTGCTATCTTTAATACAGATCCCTAAATAGCCTAAAACCACAATGAAATTAATATAAACAAATCAAATAGAAATCTATATCTTGGGTTCAATGAGTATCGAACCCATGACCCAGTGTATCCCAAACCATCACTCTACCTCTACAATATTGCTCATAGCTTATCTCTAAAGGTGAAATACCAAGCCTGTCAACCGTTGTTTGAACTACAAAATATTTCCTCTCTATACACATATACATAAAAACACATACATACTGTATATACATGTTTATATATATATATATATATATATATATATATATATATACACACACATGTAAACATAAATATACAGACATACACATACATAAACACACATATATCTCGGTCTCATAATGGTTGTTTTACCTAAAAATACAGAACTGATGTTAAAAATCTTAATCTAGGAGATTTATAAATGATGTTGATCTCACCATTGTAGAACAGACACTGTAAAACATTCCATTTACAAAATATTGTATAGGCAGTATTATGTTTTAATTTAATTAATTTATACATCTGCTCCACTGTTACCACAATACAAAATATATCTCAATTCCCTAAACATTAATGGAGTTGATATGGTCAAACAATATAAATACTCCATATAATAGATTTATCACTAAACAAATATTTAATTGCCGATCCTTATCATGGGCCCAGTGTGTCTCGAACCTATACCTTTATGTATCACAGATCGTTACACTACCTCTGCACTACTTCTAATATCTAATCTAGAAAGGTAACTGTGAGCCTGTCAACCATGATATGGAACTTTAAATGTTAATCTATAATGAAATGTGAATCTCATGTGTATTACTATACCTAGAACCACTGGTCAGTCTTATAAAATATTGAATAATTTGAAAGATATACAAACCCTATTAATGAAATTTAAATCTGAACACTATCAATATATGAATAATTATTCTTATGTTTCTGAAATTAATCTAGAGATCTGATCCATTATCACCTTAATTGTGAATAGGAGCTTCAATTAACAAATAAGTCAGCAACCAATATTGCTTAGTCTTTAAAATTGTATATAAAGAGATAATTTTATCCATCTTTCCAGTGTCTAAGGGGTTGATGGATATAATGTTTCCTAAACCCATATCAAGGGAATAGCCATCTGATTAAGCAAATGATTCAAAATCTATATTCTCATTGAGACCTAACAGAAATAAAGTACCAATTTTAAACAACCATAGTGCTTCTTTTTCACATAAGTACCTGAATCTATCCCCGCCTCTATTGGTATTAGCCACATGTTGTAGACCTATTAGAACCAAACCACTCGGGTCACTGCCATGTGTATTAAGAAAGTGCTGGGAAACACTATGTTTAGTGTATCCCCTTTTAATGTTGTTTCTATGTTCTCTAAACCTGGTCTTAAGAGACCGAGTGGTTCTGACCACATACTGCAGGCCACATGGGCACTGCAGTAGGTATATACAATATGTGGTGTTGCAATTTATAAATTCATTAGTAGGAAATATCTCTTTGTTGGTATTAAACCTAATTTCCTATTAGAGATGTGCATGCATGTCAAGCATTTTGTTTTCCCACATTTGAAACACCCTACTGTGGGCATAGGTAACCATGAAAGGGTCTTGGTGGTGCTTTTCTCTTTCGGGGCTTTCCTGAGCATGCTAGGTGCCAATATATTTTATAAATTCTTGTTTTTCTTAAAAACTACTCTTAGCCCTTGTGATAAAGTGGTTTGTAATATAGGATCTTGTTGTAAGATTTTATAATTCTCTTGTATAGTTTTTGTAATAGTGGTCGATTGATTATTACATTTTGAAATAAAGTTCATTTGAGTCACTCCAGATTTAACATGCATTTCATTTGATGTGGGTTTGTTTCCCATCTTAATAAGTTGTGTTCTATAGCTATTTTCCACCTTCTTATAAGCTGTCTGTAAAAGAGCTAAGGGATAACCTCAGGAAGAAAAATCTTGAAACATGAGTTCAGCTTGTAGTTTGAAATTTTCTGTAGAAGAACAGTTTCTGCGTAGCCTACTGAACTGACTATAGGGGACATTCTGTAGCCAAGGTTTGTAATGGCTACTCGAGAAATGAAGAAAATTGTTGGTATCTACTGGCTTCTTTAAATTTTTTGTTTTTATGATTCCCCCAGAAAGGAGATAGTTAAATCCAAATAATTCACCATTGTGTGACTAAATGTGTGAGAGAACTTAAGATTATAGTCATTAACATTGAGATAAAATAAATGATTGTGTTGAAACTTCATCCCCATCCCAAATAATAAATAAATTGTTTATGTAACGGCCATAGTGCACTAGGTTCATGCCAAATTGACCCTTCCAGATGTACTCATCCTCAAATGCACCCATATAAAGTTTGGCAAAACTTGGCGTGAACCTAGTGCCCATGGCTGTCCCAAGTACCTGTATATAAAACTCACCCTCAAATAAAAAGTATTTGTGCTCCAAAATAAAAGTGATAGCTATGAATAAAAGTTGTTAAAGTCCCCCTGAAATCCCCACGTCTTTATCTAAAAAACACTCCACAGTTCTTGTCCCTTTGATATGAGGTATATGAGTGTACAGAGCTTGTTCATCAATAGTTACAAAAGCATAGCCAGACTTCCACTGGAAATCTTTAAGTATATTAAGAAGGTATGTGGTGTCTGAGATGTGGGATTTCAGGGAGATGACATACTTCTGCAAAAAAATGATCAAGAAATTATGACAAATTAGCTGTGAGGGACCCAATGCCAGAAGTAATTGGATGCCCCGGGGGTGCTGTGAGGGATTTGTGAATTTTAGGTATATGAAAAATAAAAGTATAAACGGAAAATCAATGTGCAAAAAATTAAATTCCTCCTTGGATATGACTCCTCCTCTAAGTGCTTCTTGAAGAAATCCTTTTAATTTCAATGAGAATTCTAATGTGGGATCTCCTCTTATTTTCTTATAGAAGGTAGTGACATGTAACTGAGACAAAGCTTCTCGATGGTACATATCATGTGTTAATAAAACTATCTCCCCACTTTTATCAGCATTTTTTATGATTATGGAATGATCTCTTTAAAATTTTTTCAACTCCAAAAACTCCCATTTGGTCAAATTTGACCATTTGGATATTTTGTTACAAATTTTTTGAAAATCGTCCATTGTTTTTTATAGAAGAAGAGAATGTGGGGGATTTATGATAGACAGGGTAGAATTGAAATTTATTTTTAAAGGATTTCCCATCTCTCAACAAACTAGTTTGATCCTGAATATCAAAGATCTTAATAGGTGTATTTTCAATCTGTACATGGTTATCATCCCATAAGTTTTCCAAAGTCAATAGTGTGTCTATATCCATGTCATCTAAAATGACTGGACTCTTGGACTTATCACCCAACTTTTTAGATGCAAAATAACGCTTTCTACATAGATCATGTACAAAATAATTAAATTCAACAAATAGGTCAAACAAATTGGGGTTCTGCGTAGGTGCAAAATTTAAGCCTTTTTTCAAAAGTTTGACTTGATCTATTGACAATTCTTTCCCCGTCACTATGAGTATAACCTCCTGTTCTACATTAATCTTGGTTTTCTTATGTAGTTTTCTCCCCCTCTTCTTCCTCTACTTCTCTTAAGAACTTGGGGGTGTCTCTGGCTAGTGGTGAGAACCTGTTCTGTGTTGTGAATCCTACCACCCTGTTTGGTCCTAAAAAAGAAGCTCTAGAATTGGTTCCTTGTTTTTTAATTAAGTTTTCTCTTAAAACTACTACCAAGTGGCCACCACTGGGTCTGAGGTGACACTTCATTCTTCTTGTGTTGTTGATCCCACCTGTTGTGGTGCTCTGTATGATTCAGTGCAGTGTTAATAGCATGATGATGGGATAGGGCTCAACCTACCTTTTCCTAAATATCCTAGGGGTCCCTTGGTCTGTATCAGGAATAACATTTGGTGGAACATATTGAATAGTGTGTTTCCTGTATGTTCTTACCCTATTTTCTTTATAATCCCAATCATCTCTTGCCAATTTTTTATTTTTAATTTCTGCTAGATCTTTCTCAAATCGTTCTACCTTTTGATTTGTGATCTTATCCCTCTCATTGAATATCGGTCTATCACTGTATTTCATCAAGGTCTCTTTGACCTCATCAATTTTCTGACCAATCTCCAAAATGTTTTGCTCCCTATAGGAGATAAGTAACTCAATCAATCTATAAGAGCATTCATCTAAGGTCTAATTCCATGTATTTGTTAAGTCAATATTATCTCGAATAGCTAGTGTTTTAAATATTCTATGACCATGAGGGATCTGCTTGTTGTCTAAATATTTTTTCAGGGATAAACTATCCCACCAGTGTCTCATTTCATCCTTTAGGAGATTTTCAAGTTTATAAAAACATTTTATAACTTCCTCATCTATATGGCCTACATTTACATCACAAGTTTTTAAATTCTCTCTCGATTGGGCATATAGCTCCCTCCTAGACAAACGGTTAGAGAAACACATAAATTCTGCCATATCAATCCTCCTAATGGAAACTCTTTCAATATATAAATATTTTGAATCTGTATGATTTTTTTAAAAAGTACAAGATTGAATAGAGCAGCTAAAGAAGCTAGTAAAAGGTATAACCAATTACGACCACAAAAAGTGTAGACACAATAAACCAAAGTTCTAATTCTTAGCGCTAATATAATGTTAAAAAACAATTGGAACAAATATGGATAGATAATGGGTGACTTTTATATTGATAGCATCAAAAAATCTTTCTATTGTAAGCAGCAGATTGAATTAATGTGCCTGTGGCAGCACTCTAACATACACCTAGAGACCAGGTGTACCAAAAATGTACAAAATGAGCTCAATTATGATGCTGTAAGCAGCAGAGAGACAAGTCATAAGCGGCTCCTTACAAGTCAGATGCTGTTAGTGTCTGTCCGGCCGCGTCTCGATCCTGCCTCGACTCCTAGCTGTTGGCTGTTTGTCCAGGTGTATTTAATGTGCTGCCACAGGCTCATTGATTCAATCTGCTGCTTATAATAGAAAGATTTTATTGACGCTCTCTATATAAAAGTCACCCATTATCTATCCATATTTGTTCCAATTGTTTTTTAACATCAAATTAGTGCTAAGAATTAGAATTTTGGTTTATTGTATCTATAAAACATTGCCAAACAGCAGTGGCAGACAGGATGGAAGTTTAATAAACTATAATAATGCCAGTAGGCAATGCTCCAAATTGTACAAAATGTAAAGAAATATGATGCAAGATGGAATTGTCCCTCCCACCCACTCTTATGTGGGATATTAAAAAGGACATGCACAGTTTAACAAACCAAGCACTCTACTGACTAGGACTGACACTTTTGTGGCTGAACTCCTTGGTTTGTTTGGGCCCCCACAAAACATTTTTTAAAGGACTACCTTCAATTATTAAGGTGGAGGTTGATGATGAGGGTGTTGGTGGTGGAGATTGCATGTGCTAGTCCAAACTGGTGGTAGCTGATACTGGATTGCTTGTTATTAATTTACAAATTATTATAATTTAACATAACAGGAAGGAGGTACCTAGATGGGTAACATCCTTTACTCTGCTAACTTTGACTTTACAAATGGAATAGATGCCTTCACAAATGTTGTCAGAATTTAGATTAAAATAATTCCACAAAAAAAAAAACCTGGCTTTTCTGGCTTTCTTTTTATCATGAGAAAGAACTGCTGCACTGGTGGAAGATTTACGCAAAACACATCCTCATCATCAACATCCTCATTAGCATCAGATAGGACACAAATTTCCCCCTCATCCTCCTATTGATCTTCCTTCACCTTATCATCTGCATTTTCTACTATTTCACCATCTAATACTAGCACAGCCATCATGGTATCAGTGATCCACTGTGAAACTGGGTGACAGCAGTTATACTTGCTTCCTCTATCAAAGGACTGTTTAATAGTTAATTGTTGTTTTTAAATTACTACTAGTAGTAGTTTTCTTGGTCTCTTTCTGGGATGAAGATCCACCCCCAGTGGCAGCAACAGGCGTAGCACTCAAGGATCCTTCTAAGGAATCATGGATAGGATAGGAGTCAGTCATGCTTATGAAATTGGATGCAGGACTACTTCCGATCATGATTGAGGATGTTGATGATGATGCAGGTGTTTGTGGTGGAGATTGCAGGTGCTTATATCCAGGGAGAAGTTAACAACTTAGTGATACTGGACCAATTGTCATTTTGTTTTTTTAGCCAAAGTATCTAACTTGGAAAATCACTTTTCAATTTATTGAATATGCTGAAAGTGACGTATCAGGAAGGAAGTTCCTATATGTTTAAGGTCCTTACCTCTACTCACTGTTACTTGGCAACAGTTACAAATGGCTTGGCATAGGTTATCCAGATTTGGGTGGTACTAATTCCACACATGAGAAATTTACTTTTTGGTCCTTTGACCAAGCATGGCAACAAAGGGATTTGTCAAAGCCGGATAATTGGCTAAGACAGAATCTGTTGCAATCGGAATCTGCACGATGCCATCTTGCGAATGGCAAACAAGACGCCATTTTGCAACTGATCGCAAAATGCCATTTTAGCTATAACTAAAAGTTCTTACATTAAATATTTAGTGATGACAAGACAGGCTTTGCTGATTTGTGTGTGATGAATAATTAAAGAATACACAAAGATATGGTGAGCATTTGCTCTGCATACAGAACACTATGCCTATGAAAACTGAAGTATAATACAGACACTGATATACTCAGAAGGAGTGGATTCAGGAACAATTGTTAGACGTTTAAGCTATCGTTAGCCATTGTTGGCCTGGTATCTAATGTTGATGTGGTTAAGAAGACATAAATTGTATTCTAAATAAACCATTGTCTTAAAGGCTAATGTTTAAATAAACTAGCTTTTACATTTGTGATTTCATCAAGCATCATTTTGCCACCTGTGTAAACTCATTGCCTGTAATTATGTAGTCCAGACAAGTAATATCAAAAAATGGCATGGATTACATTATATATATATATATATATATATATATATATATATATTAATTCATGATAAATACATGCATACACATAGGCAATCACATGTGTACCCACAATGCGTGCACATATATACACAGTTGCTATTGCAGATATAAACACTCACACAGTGCACCTTTTACGCTGTGCTCTGATGCAGAACACATACTTACATATAATCATAAATACACATGCACTCATAAAAGGTTCCTGCACATTATGGTTTATTAAAGTTATTAATTATGATATAAAATGTATATATTTGATATTAATGGTATAGAACATCGTAGACATTTCATGTTTGGTACTGTACTGATACCCTGTCTATTTCTAGATACCCCGTTATATTGGCAAGGGAACTGGATCATGCATTCGGGAGTTATGGACCATAGTGAAATATTGCTTGAAATATAAAACTCTGTACGCTGAACCTATGGTTAATTTAAATCAATTAAAGAAAGACAATGCAATCTGGAGAGGTGGGACATACCCCTAGGGAACTGTCCTATGAACTACAGAGTACTACAAAGACCAAGAGCAAGAACCAATAGAATTATGTTTGTCTGTCTACATTGCTGTTATAATGATCTGTTTGTGTAAATAGCCTGTATCCTAGTCGCAGTTAGGAGCCATTCTTCTACTTGGATGACTGCAGGCTTCCGTATTGATGACTGTAACTGGGAACGGTGCGCTAGCGTAAGTATCGACTGTACCATAATGATTGTAACATTTGCACTCATTGTTTAGATCACAGTGCTAAGTACCTTTTTCTTTTTTAATATTATCATTTGTGCATTGGAACCACACTCAAGTTTTGAAAGTGTTTATTTCTATGTGTGACTATTCATAACGCTAAATAGCATCATCTAAGGTATAGAGTTTTAGGCAGGATTCCATAGAGGTTTAAATAAGATTCCATAGTTGGGGGCTCAGAGTGAAATCACGCTGCTACTCACACAGTAACGCACATTTAGCGATCTCTCATCAAAAGGTGGATAGGCACCATAAGTGGGAAAGAACGCTTTGCCTTCGAAAGCCTGTCACCACTTGGTTGCTGAGAGAGCGCTACCATCACCATGTAAGATCAAGGAGCGTTGATTAGAACCAGGGATGAAGAAGGAAAAGTGTGTTTTCCTTTGATTAAAAAACAGTGTGTTAGGGGTTAAGACGCACATTAGCATCTGCATGTTTTCTGTATTTCTGCCGCATGTTTAAAAGGTCATTGTGTTTTGTAAGTGTGATTACCTGTTCAAACCTCTGAATTATACTGCTATATTTTGGGAAAAGGTTTTATTTTTCTGCGCAGAAGTAGGGTATGTGATTGAAGTGTGTATGTGCATGAAGTCTACTGTCTGGTAAAACCAGAGTAAGCTATGGCTACTGTTCTGGTCAAGCCTAGTGGAGATTACTGTCTGGTCAAACCTCAAAGTTTAAACTCAGTAGGTGCCTGACGAGGCCTAGCAAACTACTGGGCCAGTGTACAGAGCAGGTACATTGTGGTTATCGAGAAACATGGAGTTCTTCTTGTCTGAACACCCATTAATCGCAAAGTCCATTGATAATTTAGGGTCCTTCGGCAGAGCGATCGAACCGCATAGTTTTGTGAAAACTGTGATTGTGAAGTGGGTCGTCGTGGGAGTGAAACTGCTGGCAAGGTTAAGAATAATTGGAACTTTAAATGCTACCCGTGGGAGTAAACTCAAAGTAGGAAGTGGTGTGGTAAAGCTTGAGTTGATTCACCATGAAGAAAAAGAAATAACTCACAAAGCAAGTTGTTTTCTTTCCTCATTTTTGGCAATACAAATGATCCCTAAAGGCGGGAAACCGGTGTGTAGGTGCAGAAGCGAATGGTTGAAGCTTGGTAATGCAGCCACAAGTAGGATTATTTATAGAAGGTGGTTATCCTGCTCCTCGTTGTGCAAGCCGACTGTAACTTTAGACGGGTTTGCTGTGCATAGCGGGAGGGAGTGTGTAAACATAGCTCACTGAAAATCATTCACCAGTTGACGTCTTCCAGAAATTGCTAAGCGTTTGTCCTAATATGGGTGCTAAGCAATCTCTAGTAATGGTCAATGAAGCGCTGTGGATGGAAGGGCCACAAGGGTCAGCAAGGTATGTTATGTTTAAAAAGTATGGTGCATATGCTACTGCATATTGTAACATATGGGTCAAAATTACAAAAAAATGTAGAAAGCCTTTTCCCAAGATAGATCATTTTGATGTGGAAGTTTTGAACAATGATTGAGACAGTATTTGCTTGGTGAGGTCTCTAAACAAAAGGGTAAAGGTTATTGATTGTTTGATGTTCTGGCAGCATGAGGGGAACATGTGGAAAAGCAGAGTGCATGCGATGCAAATTAGCGGCACGAGCATGGCACAAGGGAGCACATGCACAATGCTAAACAGCGCTGTACACATGACACCAGGGAACAAGCACGCACTACAAAGTAGTGTTGCCAAAGGTACTGTTAGCACACAAGCACTACTGTCGCCCTACGCGGATAGTGGTATAGGTACAGTCGATCACAAAATTCATAAAAATGTAACAAGTAAATTGTACCCTCTTCTAAGTAACCATAAGGAATATGTTTATACTGCAGATGATGAACCTGTTGCAATGTCCGCTCTTTCCCATGTTGCTCAAATGTTACATGTACTGGCCCAACCAGCACTAGCAAGGGAGGTAGCCTAACCATTGATAGTTAAGGAAATATTGACTCCCACAGCTACAGTTACAGAGAATCCGATATATGTAGTAGCCAAAGGCTGAACCCTCCACAGGTAGTAGTGCATTAGGCATCCACCCCATCTGGACAATAACTGTTCCCCATGGGAATCCGGATGCACAGGGTATAGTGACCACAAGGGATGTAGCATTGCATTGTCCATGGATGAGGGCAGAGTTACATTCCATAATTGTAGATTTCCCCCAGACCCTAGGAAGGACTTAGCAAATATTATGGGCATGTCTTACATACAATACCGACATGAAAAAGTTTTTCATGACCTGTGTATTGAATGGAGATGTTCCCAAAACTAATGAAGGCAATCAAAATAATATAACTCATATTGTAGATCAATTGGCAATATTTTTCCCTGTAGTAGTTAATTGGAGTAAAATTTTTAACATTCAGCAGAAGGAGAGTGAGTCTGTAGCAGAAGATTTTAACCATGCTCTGCAGACTATTACCCAATATAAAGGCATAAAATATATTAAATATAATACCCATCACAGGGAAATGACAGTCACAGTGCTTATGGACGGTCTTAAAGACATCCTTAATAGCAGGGTTCAGACCTCACTTCCTGGGTGGAGGGGAATTACTGTGGACACACTCAGGGAAGCTGCAATTGAGCATGACAAAAACATCTTTAAGAAAAGAGAAATGCAGAGTGAGAAACTAATTGCCATTAGTATCCAAGCTCTGGAAGTAATGCAAATACAACTGCAACGTTCCTATCACACACGGCCAAACTACTCACACCTCACACAACCTTCAAACTCATATCCTCATGCCATTCTCAATATTTTCATACTTCTCCCCTATGGATACCTACGGTAATTAAAACCTCTATGCAATCATGTCTATACCTTCTAAAATCCTGCCTATACCTTCTATAATTGTCGCAATTTAGCATAATGAGTCACACAGTAAATAAATGCTTTCAGACTTTGAATGTGGTGCCAAAGCACAAAAAGTTATTATTTAATATAAAAACAGATGGTTACACGCTGTGATCTAAAGACAATTAGCATAAATAAATCATACAGACCCAAAGTACAGTTGTTATATACGCACATGCTCTGGGCCCAGATACCGGCATCAGCAATAGAAACCTCCGTCAACAGCACAGCAAGAAGACTCAAGACTGGGGTCAGAGAGTGCACATATATACTCTTACAGGGATAGGCAATACAATAGACAAGTTTGACATGATTCTATTGGTTCTTCTTAAAGGTGCTTCTGTTACAGGGTAGTTCCTAGGTCAATTCGAATGGACACAAACAGCCTCTAACAAACCTTTGTGTCCTGTTTCCCGCTGCATGCTAATCTAAGCTGCTAACATTACAGAGTACATTTTAATGTTTTAACTCTCTATAGTTCATAGTTTGCAGATGCATGTTGCGATCTTCTTACTGATGATACCGGAAGCCTGTGGAGACAAAGTGGATCAGTACAACACCAAACATGGTCTGCTTACCATGTTCTAAACCTTAGATATCAAATAACCTTTATTACACAACATTAATAATTACTGCATAAACCTTGGATATTACACTTTAATGCTAGGGAACCTTTTATGTAAGTGTGCAGTGTGTAGGTATTAGGGAATTGGGAAAAGACACTAGTTAGCGTTGTGCAACTATGTGTTTTGGGGAGTACACCATGATATGTGTTTTGCAGGGATAATCATTTTATATGTTTTAATGACTGTCTGTATTTGTATGGACCTTTAACTTCTTTCTATTGTGGGGGAATCGCATGATGCAAAATAATAAGCAAAGGAAGAAATGTATATGGAGACCACTGGACAGAGGTAAATGTATTTAATATTCAAATTGACAAGACATAAAATTAAAAAACTGACATATAAAATGACATATAACAATCAATGTGCATAAATCCTGGATAGTAGAACCACCTGAGATCTCACATTAAGAATATAATCTTATATAGATAATAACATGCACCAAGCAATATGTGCAGACACAGGTTAATACCCAAGTATCTCAAATATTCCACACGGGTACTAAAGAGTGTGCATGTATCAAAAATGTAAATAACAATGAGTTAATATGCATAAAATAGCTCCAGCTATAAAGAGCTCTGGAGAGTAAAGGAATGCACGTCTTTGCAAATGGCAACTGACAGATGGATCTTACCACCTTGGAAAGGTAACCGGCGTCCCGGCACACTAACAGGTGGTATCGGCTGCTGGTCACAGCTGCTATGTGAAAAACAAGGGTTAACCGACTGGCAAGGGTAGAACTGTAGTCACTCTTGGATGGACGGCTGGGACTGAAGTGCCAGGATGAAATGTCCAGTGTGAAGCTCTGCCAAAGTGAGTGGGTGCCCACGTGTCCACCGTGTGATCACCGTGGGGTTGCAGGCGGCAGACGGGGCCAGTGCGTGGATATGCGGCGACTCTGTGGGGTGACCCAGAAGCTGTGACACCACAACGTGTCCGTGTCTATGCTCGGCCGAGCAATGTGAAAATTCATAGACGCTGGAAGGGAAGCGGTGGGCTTGTGCAGGCGGCTGGGTGGTCACAGTGAGTCCGTCTATGTGCTCGCCGGAGCAGTGCAGCTGGAGAAGAGTGTGCAGCCAATCAGGTGGTATCTGTGTCCAGGAAACAAGGAAAACACCTGACGCGTTTCTCGGCCAATCAGAGGGGCCGTTTCATCAGAGCTAAATAATAGCATCGCCATATGTACTTATAATGGCGTGTGTGACCGGACGCCTTTCGCCTAAGCCGTCCCTGGTCACGGGTTAGCACTTTCGGAATCCCACTCACCGTCAGTGACCGCCTGTCACTGACTCCGCCCACTGCGCCGTGGGCATGTAATGATGCTGCCACCTCCAAACTCTGCCATCAGTGTTTGGAACCGCTTTTTACGTACAATCAGGCTCCTGCCTAGGCACCTGGAACCACTTCTGCTGCGTATGCGTTTGACTAAATGTGGACACACCTCCTGTTTGGTGTTGGCTGTATCCTCCTGATCCCTTGCAATTGACCAGGTCTGCATGGTAGCTTGGCAGAGGGCTTGAACTTGGAGACATGGAGCTCTTACCCTGAACAACAGGAGAAATGAATAGCGTTTTGTGCAATTATGTTGGTTGCAGGATTGAGATACAATTGAATTCAGGCAAGATGTTTATTGCTCAAAGTCTTAAAGAAGACCCTCCCTTCCGCCTGAAGGGGAATATCACACAGAAATCAAACAGCAATGCTCCACAAAGGATTTCCAAAGATGTACCACAGGAATCTTATCAGCAGCTCTTCTCCTCAAATAAGTTACAGGGTTGTACCACATACAGGGCTCACAGTCCCTCTTTTTATGTCATTCTTACACACAACATCACAGGAGGGCAAATCCACCCTGTCTTCCTTCTAGCCAATCAGGCTATCTCAGAAAACATAAATTAACAACATATTACATTTCAAAGGAGTCTCTCAATATCCTCCTTCCTAATCCACCATCCAAACTTTAAACACAAACTGATTTATCATACTTTATACTGTAACTAAAATGTTGATATAACATTTCACAGGAAATGGTAAATGACAATCATCCTTATCAATCAGTTTGGCATTTCCAACCTTAACACATTCAGCTGTTAGAAGTGGCATCCAAAAGGATCTTCTTAAAAACAAATTGTCTTTTCAAAAGTAAGTTCTGTATCTGCAGTGTTTGGCTATATGACACCATTCACACCTTCAAACAGTAACCTTCCAGCCAGAGTTCACTGACCAAAACAGGTCTTCCTATTCATCAGACCTCCTGCTAGTTTCTGCAGACACAGAGGCTGGCCATGTCATATTCAGGCATATATTCAAGAAGTGCATTTTCTCTACAAAATATACATTTAAACCATATAGTGCAGAGCCTATTAAACATACGTTGCTTGATGCACTAATGCATTACAGATCAGCTGCAGTGCATTACAGCACTACATATATACTTTAATACAGATTATTATAAACCATATGCAGTGTGCTTTTACACTGTCCTTTTAAAAATGGTGCAATGGCATGAGGGTTAATCCCCTCAATGCCTTGGCATTCCATTTGGTGACAGGGTGGTCAGTCACCAAATGGCATCACCCTGATCTAATTTTTAACCGATTCTGTCTCAGCCAAATATTCGGCTTCAACAGTCCACCTTTTGATAGCAAACAACATGCTATCATACTCTGATTTTAAAATTACTTTAGGCTTACATTATGACATATTATTTATTGTTATATTATGGGATGGAACAAGGTGGTTCTTAATCCATCAATAATGTGTCTCTAGGAGGGGACATAAAATTACCCCTATACACACACCACGGATCTTGGGAGATCATGGGAAAGATGTGGGGATGCACCAATCCTATAAATGAAGTCTTGAGGGGGAATAGGGACTTACATTATTTAAGATGGTTTAAAATAACATTTTAATAATAAATTTTATGCATGTCTAAATCTTATACATTATATGACTGTACCTTCTAGTTCAGGGTTAAAATGCAGTCCTACATTTACCTCAGTATTCATATTGTTACCACTGACCACCATCATGATTTCATTCCTTTGATTAACCTTATCTTTACATTTTCCACACTTCAACACAATAGGAACACACCTGACACATATGCCAATTTCTATGATGAGACCCAGTATAAGGATCAGGAGTTTACCTATGCTTGCAATCATTTCCTGGACCCAATCTCCTAGACCTGAGAACAATTTCACTGGCTTCAACCATGAAACACATTCCTCTACCTTCTCTTCTACTTCAGCCACTGAAGCATTATGGTTCTTACAAAATTGCAATTTTAGCTGCAGAATTTCATCCATCTTCCAGTCTATTACCTCCTTGGGTGTGCTGGTAATGTTTGTAATGTAAGTGCAACACTTAACTCCAAATTGGGTGGCCAAAGTTACGCATTACCCTCCGGTGACAGCTGTTAAATAATTTAACACTAGTTTCTGTTATACGAGTTCTTTCTTGTAAGCTTGCAACTCCCTACCTGTATACCTGAACATGTCATCATACATCTTGGTGATATTATCTATTAATTTAGCAAGATCTTGGATATATCTAAAATTTAGTGTACTCAGAGCGATCCTGGTGGGATCCAATGCTACCAAAACTTGAAAGCCAGTTGTCTCACTAATTAACTGTGTGGCTTAATGCATGTCACCAGGTATCATATTTCTTTTCTCTCTGTGTTCATACTGTGTATGAAGATATGGTGATGGTGTGTCTTTATGAATACCAAGCATTTCACCATGTGTGAGGGTCATAACTTCAGGAACTACTCTTCCCAAGTAACGCAAACCTTCAGCACTCAGAGAGAGCCACTTATACGCTTTTCTTCCACATATAAAATAAACATCATCGGGGAGAACATAAGGAATAGTAAACATTGTTATCATCATACACATTTCCCTGGCAAGTGATCCTACTTCAGGTTCTCCCATTTGACTCATAGAAGTTTCGGGTTGTAATATCTTGGTACAATACCCTTCTGGTACCCTACCAATCATTTCTTTGGTGGGACTCAGTGTATATTAATACCGGAAGTGTCTTCCACTCGACCTAATTGTGCATAACAGTTCATCATTCATAGGCTCACGATCAGCTCTTAGTGAGAATGTCTTCGTCTGAATATTCCCAGTCACCTCCCAACTTCCTGGTTCATTGGAGTTGGTGATGTTTAAACATAAAAGTGTTTTATCTGCCTGGTACTGGTGGAGTTTAAAATGGGGTGGTTTGGTATTAAGAAATTTTCCATCTAGTGCATGTCCTCTTGGTAATTCTATAATTTCAGAGACATTTAATGGGAATGGCACTAATCCTACATTATGCTGTCCTTGGGGTATGTGAGAACACACCCAACAATCAGTTTGGTTTAAAATTTTGCCCACCATGGTGTGATAGTCCTCTAAAGGATACCCACCCCAATACTGATTATACTTAGGTTGGTACTGTTGTATGCATCTCTCGTTGACTATGGACCGACATAACTCACACATACAATAATCCTCAGATGATAGACCTTCACACTGTCTCTGAGTATCAAAAATAGCAGATCTTTTAACAATTACTGTACTAAGATTGGTCAAACACTCCCCTGATTGGCATAGCACTCATCCTCTCGACTCCACTCCATCAATACTGCCATTAGCTCTCATCTCCTCTATCAGTCCCCTGTCACAGAAACCAGAAATCCCCGAACAAACCATGATGATGGAAACTCTGGAAGAGAATACAAAAATGCACATAGCAGACCAGTCCATTGCCATAGCAAGGACCTGCAAATTTCTTTAGCTCAGATATCTTGGCAACCTTTTAACCCTCCCGGAACAAGCTCGCAATTGACAGGTCCACGTTATCTGCCTTGTCCCCGCCTTGTTTCTCCACCGGTTAGTTGGCCTTCTTACAGTGAGTGGAATGGACCTGGATATCTCTCTCAGCCACCTTCAATGATGTGGTACTCATCAACAATACCTGATATGGACCTTCTCAATGATCAGTCAAACAACATGAATGCAAGAAATTTCTGATCATAACATATTCTCCAGGTTCCACATCATGACAGTTTGTTTCATGTATATTATGGGACAACATTTTCAGTTTCTGGTGTTGCTGTTTTAACTGTTTACTCATTGTTATAAGATACCTTACAGTTACCTCATTGTTACCTTTCAAATCTTCCTGCAGACTTATAATCAAATGAGGTTGTATACCAAACAGTATTTCAAAGGGGGACAGATTTAGAGGGAGTCTAGGAGTGCTGTGGGACCAATGATAATGCTTATGGCAATCCTAGTCCAGTCTCTGCCATGATCTTACTTAATTTATTTTTAATAATACTGTTCATCCTCTCCACCTTGGCACTGGCTTGCGGTTGGTAGGGGGCATGAAGTTGACTATTAATACCCATCAGTTTACACATATTTTGAAAAACATCACCTGTGAAATGAGAACCCCTATCACTCTCGATAATTTTAGGGATACCGTATCTGCACGCAAACTCCTGAACAATTTTCTTGGCAGTGAACACAGCAGTATTAGTGGCAGCTGGGTATGCCTCAACCCAATTGGAAAACACATCAGTGCACACTAATACATTCTTGAGGTTCCTGCAGGGTGGTAATGTGATCAAATCAATTTGTATTACCTTGAAAGGTCCGTCAGTCGGATGAATGTGGGATGGTTCGGTAGGGATCGTTTTCCCAATGTTTTTCCTCAAGCAGGTCAGACAGGACATTGCTCTCTTTTCCACTTGAGTAGTAAAACCCAGTGCGCACCAGTATGCTCTCACCAATTTACGCATACCTTGCTTTCCCAGATGAGTCAGACCATGCACTGCCTCAGCCAGGCTTGGGTAGTATGACTTGGGAGCCACTGGCTTACCTTGTCCATATCTCTAGAGTCCAAAGGACTTGCCCACATTCCTTGGACCTCTAGACTGACTTTTCTTGGATAGAACACACATTTTGCATCTCAATTAATTTCAGAATATCAATTGTTTGAAAGTCATGATTTGTTCAGTTGGTACATTCATTTTTAACCCTGCTGCAAATTTTGCAGCTTTGTCTGCCCTGTTGCTGCCCAGTGACACTGGATCATCCTCACATGTATGGGCTTAACACTTAATTACTGCCACTGCCTTTGGCAATTGGATTGCTGTTAGTAGTCCTTTTATATATTTGAAATGTGCAATTGGTGTGCCTGCTGCTGTCATACATTTTCCCAGATGACATAAGGCACCAAAACTATGTACTACCCTGAAGGCGTACCTAGAGTCAGTGTAGATATTAGCAGATTTACCTTCCACTAATTCACATGCTCTCTTTAGTGCCATCAGTTCTGCCACTTGGGCCGAGTGTGGTGGGCCTAAAGGTTCAGCTTCTATAAAGTCCTCGTCTTTTACCACAGCATAACCTGTACCTAACTCTCCAGTGTCATTTTGCCTATTACAACTCCCATCCGTGTAAAATGTCACATCTACATTTTCTAAATTTGTATCCCATATGTCAGGTCTTGCAGTAAAGGTTTGATACAAATATTCCATACAATCATGTGCATCAATATAACTGCAGAACTCACCTGTTGCCAGCGGCTCACCTCTCTCCACCCTTTGTGCATCATGTTGCACACATGGTTAATACATAGCTGGATTTAACGTACTGCACATTATGATGGTGATGTTTGCAGGTACTATTAAGGTTAGTTCAAATTTTGCGAACCTAGGTGAGGAGATATGTCTAGTTAGGTCAAGCAGATACAGCATGGGGAGTAGAGACAATCATATCATGGCCTAATACCACATCCTCACTCTCACTGACCAATAGAGCAGTTGCTGCTACACTTCTTAAACACATTGGGAGTGATCTTGCCACAGTGTCCAATTGAGCACAGTGTCCAATTGTGCACTGTAGTATGCTACAGGTCTACTGGCATCACCTTGTTTTTGTTTGAGGACACCTGCTACACAACCATCGGCTTCCATACAATACAAATAAAAAGGTTTTTCATAATCAGGTATTCCCAATGCAGGTGCTCTTGTCAGACTATCCTTAAGATTAAGGAAAGCCTGCTCTGATTCCTCTGTGTGTATGACATGATCAGGCTTTGAGGAAGAGACTAAGTCCTGTAATGGCAATGCCAAAATAGAAAAACCTTGGATCCACATTCTGAAGTATCCACACATTCCCAAGAAGGTATGAATTTGCTGTTGGTTCTGCGGGAGTGTCATGTTCTGTATGGCCTGGATTCTGTCATTTGTGAGATCTTGAAACCCCTGAGTTAGGCAGTGTCCCAAATATTTAACCCTGGACTGGCATGGCTGTAGTTTGTCTTTAGCAACCTTGTGTGCTGTTTGCGAGAGATGAAGCAACAAAACTTTAGTATAATTTAAACATGATATAAATGAAACAGAACATAACAAAAAATCGTCCACATATTGTATTAGAAAAGATCCATTGGCAGGTTGAAAAGATTGTAAACAGTTGTGTAAGGCCTGGGAGAAGATACAGGGGCTGTCTATGAAACCCTGGGGAAATAGTGTCCATGTGTATTGTTCACCCCTGTTTGTAAAGGCAAATAGGTACTGACAGTCAGGATGAAGAGGTACAGAGATGAAAGCAGAACAGAGGTCAATGAAAGTGAAATGGGTAGCATTTGGTGGGATCTGCATAAGAATGACAGCTGGATTTGGCACTACGGGAAATTGGCTTTCTACCACCTTATTAACCCCTCAAAGGTCTTGTACCAGCCTATAACCTCTCCCACCACTCTTCTTCACAGGAAAGATGAGACTGTTGGCTACACTTGCTGTATGGACTAAAATTTCCTGCTATAACAATCGCTCAATTATGGGATAAACCCCTAATTCTACCTCCTAATGTAATGGGTACTGGGGAATTTTAGGAGCTTGCCTACCACTTTTTAGATTTACCATTACGGGACTTATGTTTGCAATTAATCCAGTGTCCTGTCCATCCTTGGTCCAAAGTGAATCTGGAATTTGGGTTAACATTTGATCTATCTGAGATGGATTTTCACTTAAACCAGTAGAGTGTTACATTTTCCTTTGGGGAGTGTCCAAAATATTCCTCAACTCATGTGCAACTCTCTCCGGGATATCTAGAAATACACCATAAGGGTTACAATATATGACACATCACATCTTACATAACTAATCCCTTCCCAGTAGGTTAGTAGGAGCTGCTGCTGCCAGGAGGAAAGAATGCCTGATATGCGAAGGCCCGATAGTGACCTCTGTGGATTTAGTTAAAGGATAATGTTGCACTTTACCCGTTACACCCATTGCTTGTACCATCTCGCTGGTTACCTGTAAGTTAGCGGGAGATTTAATCACTGACCTGGTTGCCCCTGTGTCTACAAGAAAAGGATATTTAGTACCAGCTACATCAACCATCATCACCGGTTCTTCCCTAGTACTTCCCGTTAACATGACTATCTGTAGACTACAGGTATGACCTGATCCCTAGCGTTGACTCTCACTCTCCAATACAGCATTTATGGCCACAAATGGAGCTGGTGACTGTTGTAGGTTTCCGGTACTCTGTGTGTATCCCTTATGGGGATATCCAGTTGCTCCCTGGTTAGGGGGTCCTACCTTCTTCACCCTACATTTCCTACTTAGATGTTCCATTTGTTTGCAGTTAAATCACCTTCGTGAGTGAGGTGGGTGAAAGGATTGCTGTGTGGGTTGAGCGGAAGGGAAAAATGGTGGGTGTGGGTAAGGATATTGAGGGAAATATGGTGGTTGTGGATAGTATGGGATTTTTGGCTGTGTGTGATAAAGGGGGTAGGGTTGTATTTGAGGTGGTGCAGGATTGGTGAGGACCTGTAGCTGTGCAGGTGCAAGTGTGTCTGTTGGATGTGATGTTATAGTCATTTCTTCTAGAGCTTGAATACTAACAGCCATTAGTTTCTCTCTCTTGGTCTCTCTTTTTTAAGGATGTTCTTATCGTATTCAATAGCAGATTCTATGAGGGTGTCTACAGTGACTCCCCTCCAGCCAGGTTGTGAGGTCTGAACTTGGGTCTTTAGGTTCTCTTTTAGACCATACATAAGTACAGTTACAATCATTCCCCTGTGATGAGTGCTATCTTTAATATCCTCTAACCCAGTGTACTGGGTGATATCCTGCAGAGCTCGGTTACAATAATCCTTTGCGGATTCACTTTCTTTATGTTTTATGGTGAATATTTTGCTACAGTTAACTACTACTGGAAAATATACACCTAATTGAGTTATAATGTGGGAAATGTTACCTTGGTTAATTTCGTCTGTTAAGTGAACATCTCCATCCAATACACAATCTGTGATAAACTTTGTCACATTGGTATTGCATGGAAGACAAGCCCTTAACACCACTCGCCAATCTTTATTGGTTGGCTCGTGAGCACTACCCAAATTTTTCAAAAATCTTTGGCATTTGGCTAATTCCTTTTTAGGATTGGGGAAATCATTCATTATGGAATTTAGCTCAGCTCTTGTCCAAGGACAATGCATTGCTACCTCCCTTGTGGGCAATACACCATTTGCATCCGCATTCCCATTCGGAACCATTATTGTCCAGATGGGATGCAGACCAGACAGCACTGCTTCTTTTGACCTTGTTACCTGGCTGGGGATTTAGTCTATTACTGTTACGTATAGGGTTAACAACTTCCTCTAAGTGGATGTTAACACTTCCTGTACTATCACTAATGAAGATGGCAGCACCACTTGTGCTTGTTGTGGTGGAATATCTAACATGTGTGCAGCATTGGAAATGGCAGACATAACAATAGACTCATCATCCACATCATAAACATTTTCTTTATGACTACTTAAGAGAGGGTACAAGTTACTTGTTACATTTTTATTGGTTGTTTCAACAACTGTACCTGCACCCCCATCCGCGTATGGTGGCGGAGGTGCGCGTGAACCACTGGCAATATCTTCAGCAACGCTACCTTGCAGCATGTGTGCGCTATATCATGGCACGCACGCACCGCAGTTTAGCGCTGTGTGTGTACTCGCTGGTAACATGCTCACGATGGTAATTTGCATTGCGTGCACACCTTTAAGCCACGCATCCCCCTCACACTGCCATAATTTTAAACACTCATTATATTTTACCTTTTCCATTCAAGAACACACCATACAGATACTATCTCGGATATTGTTCAATACCTCCTTATCAAAGCTACCAATTCTGGGAAACGGTCTAACACTTCATCGTCATTTTAAACCATACATCACAGTACCTAATTGCATAAGCACCGTACTTAGTATGTATATTTTATGGTGTACCGACCCAAGTGGCACTTCCAACAGCAGCACAATTATCTAACATCTCTACCGTTTGCTTGGCCCCCATCTGGGAGAACCCTAAGCTTTTCAAAAGAGATTTAAACTGGTGAAAGACAATCAAGATACTTTCACTTACCAGTGGATGTCTTAACAGGATGCACCCACAAACTTATGGAAGAATAACCAGGCTGTTTCCATGCACCTAATCCCTTTTTGACTACCTTTCAACTGCTAGCATGTAGGTATTCCAATAACACCTACCCTTTTCAGTGATTTCATCCACCCTCTTTCCAGTTCGCAATCACAATTTAGCCAAAACTGTGTGGTTCAATTATAATGCTCAAATAACCCTAACTGATTACTGAATACTGTTATCACACTGGGAGCTGAACCTACAACAAAGACAACAACTACACCTGCTTTATGTTAGAACAGTATCTACTACCAAGCTACTAGGTCGACCCTTGCGCCTAGTCCTTAAGGATCCTACGATACCCTTAACTAGGGAACTGTTGTCCCTACCAACAAATACTCACTGTTACACGACCTTTTCCTGCACAGAAAAATACACGTTTTCCCAGACTATGGCAACACTGATCAATGTATTTACAACAATGCTATCTATCTATATCACTGTGCACTCTCAACGGCTTTGTTTAAAACACATGGCAGCAATACAGGAAATACGTATACGCTATTATGCGACTAGTCGCATACACAATATTGCGTATACTACACAACACGTATTATGATTTTTACGCTATAGTGCAACTGGTAGCATACACAAAAAGCAATCGATGAAGGAAAACAAACTTTTTCCTCCCCCGTCCCTTGATTCTCAATCAGCGCTTCTAAGCCACAATAATAGGTAGCAGACTCTCAGCAACAAAGTGGTAGCAGATTTTGAAGGCACAATGCGTTCTCCTGCTATGGCGCTTCCACACTTTTGCTGAGAGATTGCTACTGAGTGTTACCAAGTGACCGGTAGCATGAATAACACTGCGAGCCCCGAACTATGGATACCTAATTAAAACCTCTCTGCAATCCTGTCTATACCTTTTAAAATTGTCGCAATTTAGTGTAATGAGTTGCACAGTAATTAAATGCTTTCAGACTTTGAATGTGGTTCCAAAGCACAAAAAGTTATTATTCAATATTAAAACAGATGGTTACATGCTGTGATCTACAGACAATTAGCGCAACTAATTCATACAGATCCAAGGTACAGTTGTTATATACGCAGGCACTCTGGGCCCAGATACCGGCACCAGCAATATTTATTTATTTATTTATTAACAGTTTCTTATATAGCGCAGCATATTCCATTGCGCTTTACAATTGTCAACATTGATAGAACAAAACTGGGTAATAACAGACAGATATATAGGTAGGAAGGCCCTGCTCACAAGCTTACAATCTATAGGGAAACAGGCAGTAATACATAAGGATAGGTGCTATATATTGCATCTTGGTCCAGCCACAATGCACAGTTTCTAGGTTGGCTGCATGATCCAGTCACACAGGAATGTCAGCCAAATGTCATGAGGATGTGAGAGAAAGATGATGTGTGAGGTTGTGTGTGGACTGTAAAAGGGGATGTAATTAGATATGGAAACTATGAAGGTTGTGTGGGCGGTTCTGGGATCTGATAAGCTTGCCTGAAGAGGTGAGTTTTCAGGGATCGCTTGTAGGATTGGAGACTTTAGGAAAGTCGTATTGTGTGTGGTAAAGTGGGTTCAGCCCGAAGAAAGTCCTGTTACCATGAGTGGGAGAAAGTAATGCATAGAAACCTCCATCAACTGCACAGCAAGAATACTCAAGACTGGGGTTAGAGAGCGCACATATATACTCTTACAGGGATAGGCAATACAATAGACAAGTTTGACATGATTCCATTGGTTCTTCTTAATGGTGCTTCTGTTACAGGATAGTTCATAGGTCAATGAACTTTCTCTAACAACCCTTTCTGTCCTTTTTCCTGCTGCATGTTAATATAAGCTGCTAACATTACAGAGTACATTATAATGTTTTAACTCTCTATAGTCCATAGTTTGCAGACGCATGTTGCGATCTTCTCACCGATGTTACCAGAAATCTGTGGAGACACAGTGAATCAGTACAACACCAAACACGGTCTGCTTACCATGTACTAAACCTTAGATATCAAATAACCTTTATTACACAACATTAAAAATTACTGCATAAACCTTGGAGAGTACACTTTAATGCTAGGGAACCTTTTATGTTAGTGTGCAAGAATTGGGGAATTGGGAAAAGATGCTAGTTAGCATTGTGCGACTATGTGTTTTGTGGAGTACACCATGGTACATGTTTTGCAGGGATAATCATTTTATATGTTTTAATGACTGTCTGTATTTGTATGGTGAGGACCTTTAAATTCTTTCTATTGTGGGGGAATCGCATGATGCTAAATAATGGCATTGCCATATGTACTTATAATGGTTTGATTCTCTAAAATGGCACTGGGCATCCAGTCACAAAATGGTGTCTCATTGCCATTCACAAAATGGCATTGCCCCGATCTAATTTTAAACCAATCCTGTCTCAACCAATTATCCGGCTTTGGCACCCCCTACACAACAACAACCTTTCAACACACGTCACATAAGGAAGTATTTTAGATGTATTCAGGAGGGCCATATAAGTAGGTTTTTGTAAAGTAGGCTAGGGAATCCCTAGGTGCCAACAGGAGGGGCACCCACACCAAACAGGATAGTCAAAGCAATCACCGCTCACATCATGGCCATGAATGCTGTTTTATAAGAGGACAGAAAGCTCTAGGGGTCAGGTCATACCTGTATTCAACAGCCAGTCAGGTTAACTGGGAGTACTAGGGAAGAAACTGTAATGACAGTTGATGTAGCTGGTACTAAACATTCTTTTCTTGTAGACACAGGGGCGACCAGGTCAGTTTTAACTTTTCCATTCAATGTACAGGTAACTAACAAGACAGTACCAGCAATGGGTGTAACAGGTAAAGTGCAGCATTATTCTTAAACAGAATCTGTTGAGGTTACTGTTGGACTGCTGCATACCAGGCATTCTTTTCTCTAGGCTGCAGCGGCCCCCACTAACTTATTGGGAAGGGATTTGTTCTGTAAAATGGCATGTGTCATTTATTGTACCCCTGATGGTATATTCCTGGATATCCCAGAGAGAGTTGTGCATGAGGTGAGAGAAATACTGGACACTCCACAAAGGCTAATGTTTCACTCTACAGTTACATATAATACTCCAGCACCAGTAGAACAGATGTTAGCACAGATACCAAGTTCCCTTTGGACTAGAGATGGACAGGACACTGGATTAATGGAAAACATAGCTCCCGTAATGGAACATCTAAAAAGTGGTAGGCAAGCTCCAAAAATTCCCCACTATCTGTTAAAATCAGAAGTAGAATTAGGGGTTTATCCCATTAAACGGTTATTGTAGCAGGGGATTTTAGTACATACAGCAAGTGTAGCTAATAGTCCCATTTTTCCAGTAAAGAAGGCTGGGAGGAGGGGTTTTAGGCTAGTGCAAGACCTTTGAGGAATTAATAAAGTGGTTGAGAGCCAATTTCCCGTAGTGCCAAATCCAGCTGTCATCCTTATGCAGATCCCAAAAATGGCCACTAATTTTACTGTCATTGACATTTGTTCAGCTTTCTTCTCTGTCCCCTTACATCCTGACTGTCAGTATCTCTTTGCTTTTACATACAAGGGGGTAAAATACACATAGACACGATTGCCCCGGGGTTTCATAGACAGCCGCAGTATCTTCTCACAGGCCTTACATGACTGTTTGCAATCTTTTCAACCTGCCAATGGATCTGTTCTAATACAATATATGGATGATTTATTGTTGTGTTCTGATTCATTTATGTCATGTTTAAATGATAACTAAACTTTTGTTGCTTCATCTCTCACAAACAGGAAACAAGGTTGCTAAAGACAAATTACAGCCATGCCAGGCTAAGGTTAAATACTTAAGACACTGCCTAACCAAGGGCCTACAACACCTGACAAATGATAGAATCCAAGCCATACAGACCATGACCCTGCTGCAGAACCAAAAGCAAATTTGTACCTTCTTGGGAATGTGTGGATACTGCAGAATGTGGATCCCAGGTTTTTCATACACACAGAGGAAACAGAGCAGGCTTTCCTTAATCTTAAGCATAGTCTGATAAGAGCACCTGCATTGGGAATACCTGACTATGAAAAACCCTTTGAATTGTATTGTACGGAAGCCAATGGTTGTGAAGCATTTGCCATCATTCAGAAACATGGTGATGCTAGCAGACCTGTAGCATACTACAGTGCCCAATTGGACACTGTGGCAAGATCACTCCCAACATGTTTAAGAAGTGTTGCTGCCACCACTTTGTTGGTAAATAACAGCGAGGATGTAGTGTTAGGGCATGATACAATTGTCTATACACCCCAAGCAGTATCTGCCTTGTTTAATTCAGCCCAAACCAGACATGTCTACTCAGCTAGGTTTTCAAAATGGGAACTGGCTCTGATAGCACCTGCAAACATCACCATTAAGTGGTGTAATACATTAAATCCAGCTACGTAATTACCATATGTACATTTAAATGGACAAGAGTTGTCATAGACAAACTGATACAGGAGAGTTATGTACAGGTTATTCTGTTGTAAATGACAAAGACATCATAGAGGCAGAACCTCTTGGTCCTCCTCACACCTGCGAATTGGCTGCAGACAAATCTGCTAACATTTACACTGACTCCAGGTATGCGTTCTGAGTGGTAAATGATTTCGGAGCTCTATGGTGTTTGATAAATTTTATGACAGCAGCAGGCACACCTGTAGTCCATTCTCAACATATAAAAGGACTACTGACAGTGATTCAAATGCCAAAGGGAGTGGCCATCATTAAATGTAAAGCTCACACATGTGAAGATGATCCAGTGTCACTAGGAAATAATAGAGCAGATGAAGCTGCCAAATGGGCAGCAGGGTTGAAAATCAATGTAAATGACCAGGGAAGGGGGGAATAGGGGGATATAGTTTGAGCACAGGATATAATATATTGGATATAATCAGTCAAAAGAATAATGAAAATCCACAATTATAAATATCAAACCCTAGTATAGGTGTCAAGCAAAAATATTGTAAAGTGTGGAGGTGCTCCCCATGAGAGTATAGATAAATGTAGTATGGGGGAGAAGAAGAAAACTCTCTTGTTGGGGGCACTCGAATGTAAAGGTTATAATAAGAATAATATATAAAAAATAACTTTTATTAGATATATTTTAAAATACCAAAAACAAGTCTGAGCCTGTTACTTATTGGCATTACTGTAGGAATAACAGCTATAAATTATCACAAGCAGAACACGAACATACATAGAACATAAGACAACATATAATACAATACTTATCACAATTATGTGAAGCTAAGTGAAATATTACAAATAGGTCTATAATTCTCTGTCTCATACAATATTGAGACCTATATAAAACATATACTAGTTCAATGACCTCATAATGTCATCATAGCACAATGGCTAATCAGAATTACGGCAGAAGCATACAAGGAAATCTTCTAGAAAAGAATGTGATAATAACCATACAATATTCAATACAGGTTACGTGAGATATCACAGCACAATAACACTGAACAGTAATCAGAGAAATACAATGATAAGGGGGTCAGATGAAATAATAGCTGACCCTGCAAATATCAAAATGAATATAAGTTAATCACAGGTTGTAATGAGAGGCAGATCACACGTAGGTCGCCTGTGATGCCACCCAGGTACTTGTAGACAGTAAGGTTATAGGAAAAAGTAAAGCTACTCCTTTATGTGGAGTTTACAAAATAGCAGCTGCTGCATGCCATTGTATAACCATTGAATGGCATGTGAGCGTACTATAAAGGTACTCCCAGGGTAGGGAATAAGTACAATGAGTATCTGCTGTTGGACTGCGTTAAAATGAAGGTCCTGGTGTAAACATTGCAGGAACCTCTAATAGGCGCACCCCAATGAGAGTACTCATAGAGACAATAGTTATCGTAATGAAATAACACAGCATAGGTTTGCAATCTGTACTGCTGCCAGTCATATACCAAAGGAAGCTCATAACGATCAGGCTAACAGGCTAAGGTGGAAAACCTGACTAGTAGCTGAAGTGTCTGTCTTGCAGCAAAAATAGTTATGCAAAAATGCTAATACCAAACATACAGATATATAAATAGTAGATATAAATAAGTGTGTATAAAGTGATTAGAATAAAGAAAATGTCACTTCCTCAGTCAGATGCATGTGGACTGTGATACACAGGTGATCTTTAACCTGTGTTAACCTGAGGAATGGCGATGGGTGCAGCATGTGCACCGACATATGCCAACCTGTTCCTCAGTTGGTGGGAGAGGGAAATTGTCTTCAAAGAGTCGAATGAATGATTTACCAGCCATATAACCACCTGGCTAAGATATATTGATGATATCCTTATGATATGGCAGGGAGATGTGAACGACCTACTTACCTTTATCCAGGAGTTGAACAAAAACTCAATAAATTTGAAACTTACATATACCTTTAGCAGAGATAATGCCACCTTTCTTGATCTTCACCTCTTTACTAATGAGAATGGATACCTACAAACAGAACTATTCAGAAAAGAAACAGCTACGAATAGTCTTCTTCATTGCAGTAGTGCTCACTTTCCGCCTACTATCAAAAACTTACCTAAGGGTGAGTTTCTGAGACTCAGAAGAAATTGCACAACTGATGAGACCTTTCTGCGCAAAAGTCAAGATCTTTCTGAACGCCTCCTAAGCAGAGGTTATAGTAGGAAAATGATTAAGAGTGCCCAATACCAGGCTCTCAAAACGGATAGACAGACCCTGATCTTCTCCAACAACAAATCTAGTGAAACAAAAAACCAAGTACGTTTCATTACAAATTACTGTAATGAGTGGCTAGAATTGCAGGAAATCGTCACATGACATTGGCATGTCTTACTCATGGATGATGATCTGAGAAATTCTCTGGAGAGTAAACCCACCTTTAGCTGGCGAAGATCCCCAAATCTCAGGGATAGACTGGTAAAGAGCCATTTTGTAGGAAATCCCAGAAGGCAGATGAAATTAAAAGGGACTTACCCATGTGGTAAGTGTAAAGCCTGTGGCTATATCACCAAAAAAGATAACGTTATCGATAGATATGGCCAGACTATCATGCTAACACAATTTATCAACTGTGATGCTATGGGGGTTATATACTGCTTGGAGTGCAGTTGCAACCTTAGGTACATAGGCATGACAAGTCGCATCTTTAAACTGAGAATCTTAGAACACGTGGGGAATATCAAAAATGCAAGAAGCGACCTCACTAAAATGAAGAAACTGACATCTGTCGCCAGACACTTCTTAAAATACCACAATGGAACAACACAAGATCTGAAAGCCTTTGGGCTAGAACATATTAGATTGGGCATAAGAGGTGGCAACCTGACAAAAATATTACTACAGAGGGAAAGCAACTGGACCTTTAGACTCAATACTGTGAGCCCTAATGGACTCAATGAAATGATCAACTACAGTATCTTTCTCTGAGAGGTCTTTTTTCATTAAAACTTATGTCATGTCTGACTAATTTTTATAAGCAAGCCGCAATGGACGATCATTGGAAGCTTAACTCCAACACAGACATCATTTTAGTATTTTAGTGACCAATTCTTAAACTTGATATTTCACATATTTCTTAATATATAATTTTTTACATTTTTTTACACTTTTTTCTCTCCCACCATCTCCACATACACTTATTCTCTTTGTATAAATACATATCTCAGCATTATTATTGAATACTCATTACCCCACACTGTTTTCATTTGTCTTCTCATTTGTTTATCTTAGCCATGTTCTCATCACTTTGATGTTTCATCAATTTTATAACCTTAATTCCTGATCACTCTATACATCCAACATATCCTTTTGGTATTTACCTTATACTTCATGTCAACTTATGTCAAGGTATTTCTGCACACAATCTGTATTCACATTTGTATACACTTTTGTAGAATATATCACTGTCATCACATCACCATTCATATTCATATATTTATTAATTATTTATTATCTACTCATTATTATTATTATTTTTTTTTTTTTTTAATTATCTTTATATTTATTTTTATTTTTATTTATATTTATTTTTATTTTTATCTTTAATATTTTTAATTTTTATTTTTATTTACTTTATTTTGGTATCATTCTCTTTATTCTAATCACTTTATACACACTTATTTATATCTACTATTTATATATCTGTATGTTTGGTATTAGCATTTTTGCATAACTATTTTTGCTGCAAGACAGACACTTCAGCTACTAGTTAGGTTTTCAACCTTAGCCTGTTAGCCTGATCATTATGAGCTTCATCTAACCCAAACACTCCCCCCTCCTATGACTCACTCCCTCCTGTTGCTGTGGACCAATAGAGGGAGTTAACACTTGGACCTATTGACAAGGGTATTCTATCTGCAACACACAGCAGCTGCTCTCCCATTGGTTATAATGCAGATTAAAGATCACCTGTGTATCACAGTCCACATGCATCTGACTGAGGAAGTGACATTTTCTTTATTCTAATCACTTTATACACACTTATTTATATCTACTATTTATATATCTGTATGTTTGGTATTAGCATTTTTGCATAACTATTTTTGCTGCAAGACAGACACTTCAGCTACTAGTCAGGTTTTCCACCTTAGCCTGTTAGCCTGATCGTTATGAGCTTCATCTAACCCAAACACTCCCCCTTCTTATGACTCACTCCCTCCTGTTGCTGTGGACCAATAGAGGGAGTTAACACTTGGACCTATTGACAAGGGTATTGCATCTGCAACACACAGCAGCTGCTCTCCCATTGGTCATAACGCCGGTTAAAGATCACCTGTGTATCACAGTCCACATGCATCTGACTGAAGAAGTGACATTTTCTTTTTTCTTTATTCTAATCACTTTATACACACTTATTTATATCTACTATTTATATATCTGTATGTTTGGTATTAGCATTTTTGCATAACTATTTTTGCTGCAAGACAGACACTTTAGCTACTAGTCAGGTTTTCCACCTTAGCCTGTTAGCCTGATCGTTATGAGATTCATCTAACCCAAACACTCCCCCCTCCTATGACTCACTCCCTCCTGTTGCTGTGGACCAATAGAGGGAGTTAACACTTGGACCTATTGACAAGGGTATTGCATCTGCAACACACAGCACCTGCTCTCCCATTGGTCACAATGCAGGTTAAAGATCACCTGTGTATCACAGTCCACATGCATCTGACTGAGGAAGTGACAGTGAAACGCGCATCTCAGACCTGAGAATCCGGCTGTGTACAGGCGGGATTCGTCATGGCAGCATACTGATAGGCTCTTCTAGTGGCAGATTTTCTATACTACACACCGGCTCCCTGGAGGTGAGCGCTCAGGTAATTTTCATACTACACTTTCTTTAGCGCACTGAGTGGCTTTATTTAACAGAGACAAGTTTGTGACCCTGCAATACCTTTAGGGCAACAGAGCTCCACTTGTCCTGTACTAGCCATAGTGCAGCTACACTCATACTCTTTCTTCCTATCACTGCATATGCGATCTGGGTTTCCCACCACTCACCACTACCTTTGGTATATGACTGGCAGCAGCACAGATCGCAAACTTATGCTGTGTTATTTCATTACGATAACTATTGTCTCTATGAGTACTCTCATTGGGGTGCGCCTATTAGAGGTTCCTGCAATGTTTACACCAGGACCTTCTTTTTAACGCAGTCCAACAGCAGATACTCATTGTACTTATTCCCTACCCTGGGAGTACCTTTATAGTACGCTCACATGCCATTCAATGGTTATACAATGGCATGCAGCAGCTGCTATTTTGTAAACTCCACATAAAGGAGTAGCTTTACTTTTTCCTATAACCTTACTGTCTACAAGTACCTGGGTGGCATCACAGGCGACCTACGTGTGATCTGCCTCTCATTACAACCTGTGATTTACTTATATTCATTTTGATATTTGCAGGGTCAGCTATTATTTCATCTGACCCCCTTATCATTGTATTTCTCTGATTACTGTTCAGTGTTATTGTGCTGTGATATCTCACGTAACCTGTATTGAATATTGTATGGTTATTATCACATTCTTTTCTAGAAGATTTCCTTGTATGCTTCTGCCGTAATTCTGATTAGCCATTGTGCTATGACGACATTCTGAGGTCATTGAACTAGTATATGTTTTATATAGGTCTCAATATTGTATGAGACAGAGAATTATAGACCTATTTGTAATATTTCACTTAGCTTCACATAATTGTGATAAGTATTGTATTATATGTTGTCTTATGTTCTATGTATGTTCGTGTTCTGCTTGTGATAATTTATAGCTGTTATTCCAACAGTAATGCCAATAAGTAACAGGCTCAGACTTGTTTTTGGTATTTTAAAATATATCTAATAAAAGTTATTTTTTATATATTATTCTTATTATAACCTTTACATTCGAGTGCCCCCAACAATAGAGTTTTCTTCTTCTCCCCCATACTTTGAAAATCAATGTACCTAGTGAACTAATGATGGTTTTTCAATTGATTGATATGCAGAAATTAATTTAGATGCAAAATTTGTGTGCCATTCAGGAAAAGGCAGTCTGGAGATGGAAGGGATGTGGACAGGAGTCCTCTGGACTTTGGAGAGATGGACAAGGTAAGCCAGGGGCACCCAAGGCATACTACCCAAGCTTGGCTGAGGCAGCACACAGTCTGCCTCACTTGGGAAAGCAAGGTTTGTGTAAGTTTGTCAGGAAATAACGGTGTGCACCGGGCTTCTCTTCTCAAGCTGAAAAGAGAGCAATGTCCTGTTTGACATGTTTAAGAAAGAATGCTGGAAAAACAATACCAACTGAACCATCCCACATCCCTCTGACAGATGGACCTTTTCAGGTAATACAGATTGATTTCATCCACTTACCACCCTGCAGGAATCTCAAGTATGTATTAGTTTGTACAGATATGTTCTCTAATTGGGTAGTGGCTTATCCAGCTACCACTAATACTGCTGTGTTCACTGCTAAAAATACTGTATAGGAGTTGTATGCACATATGGTATCCCTAGAGTTATTGAAAGTGATAGGGGTACTAATTTCACCGGTGAAGTCTTCCAGAGTATGTGTAAGTTGATGGGAATTGATAGTAAACTTCACACCCCCTAACGACCGCAAGCCAGTGCGGAGGTGGAAAGGGTGAATGGTACTATCAAAAGTAAATTAAGTAATATCATGGCAGAGACTGGACTGGGATGTCCAGCAGCATTACCATTGGTCCTACATAGCATTAGGAGTACTCCTAGGCCTCCTCTTAACCTGTCCCTCTTTGAAATACTATTTGGTAGGCAACCTCATTTGATTATAAGTCCACAGGAATATCTGAAAAGTAACAATGAGGTTACTGTTAAGCATCTTATAAAAATGAGTAAACAGCTAAAACAGGAACAGCAGAAACTGAAATTGTTGTCACCCAATATGTCAGAAACAAACTGTCATGATGTTAAACCTGGAGAATTTGTTATGATCAGAAATTTCTTGCATTCAGGTTGTCTGATTGATTGGTGGGAAGGTCCATATCAGGTGTTGTTGACGAGTACCACATCTTTGAAAGTGGCCGAGAGAGATACCTGGGTCCATTCTACTCACTGCAGGAAGGTCAACCAACCAGTGGAGATACAAGGTGGAGACGAGGCAGAAAACATGGACCTGTCGATCGCGAGCTTGTTCTGGGAGGGTTAAAAGGTTGCCCAGATATCTGAGCTAAAGAAATTTGTAGATCCTTGCTATGGCAATGGACTGGTCTGCTATGTTCATTTTTGTATTCTCTTCCAAAGTTTCCATCATCCTGGTTTGTTTGGGGATTTCTGGTTTCTGTGACTGGGGACCGATAGAGTAGTTGAGAGCTAATGGCAGTATTGATGGAGTGGAGTCGAGAGGAGGAGTGCTATGCCAATCAGGGGAGTGTATGACCAATCTTAGTACAGTAATTGTTAAGAGATTTGTAATACCTGGATCTTGGAGACAGTGTGAAGTGCTTTTCCCCAAGTTCAGAAGCATTATATAATTTGGGAATGATACTTCCAGAAATTATGACCCTTACACTTGGTGAAATGATTGGTGTATACATAAACGCACACCATCTCCATATCTTCACACACATTATGAACACCAGTGATCCCAAGGAGGTGATAGACTGGAAGATGGACAAAATTCTGCAGTTAAAGTAGGAATTCCAAAAGAACCATAATGCTTCATTGACTGAAGTTGTAGAACAGGTAGAAGAGAGGTTCACTTGGTTGAACACTGTGAAATGGTTCTCCGGTCTAGGAAAGTGGGTCCAGAAATTGGTTGCTGCAGTTGGTAAACTTCTGATCCTTATAATAAGTGTCATCTTAGTAATTGGCTTGTGTGTCAGATGTGTTCCCAATGTTTTGAAGTGCAGGAAACGTACTAGGTGAACCGAGAAATTGAGATGGTGGTGGTAAGCGATGGAGATATGGATACCAAGTTTAAGGAAGAGCTGTATTACAACCCTGAATTAGAATGTACCCTATGATAATGTGATCCAGATTTTGTTTGGTTGTGCATGAATATATATATATATATATATATATATATATATATAAATATATATATATTAGGGATGTGCAGGCTCAGATAGGTTCGAGTTTGCATGCCGAGTTCGGATTTTTCCCTCAAAACAAATGGCAATCAGAAAGAGGCAAAATGTCATCTTGCATGGACAAACATCATCATTCCTGGACTTTGTCCAGGAATGATTGGCTATCAAATGATTGGCTATCAAAGGGTGGACTGTCGAATCTGTTACAATCGGAATCTCCACTATGCCATCTTGCTAATGGCAAACAAGATGCCATTTTGCAACTGATCGCAAAATGCCATTTTAGCTACAACTAAAAGCCCTTACATTAAATATTCAGTGATGACAAGACAGATTTAGTTGATTTGTCTGTGACTTCGAGTAGTGAATGAAATATTGCTATTTTTTTGTTTTTCTAAAGATAAGTTTGCTTTAGATTTTTTTTTCTTTTGCAAGGTAGAAGTTGATTTTATATGGCCTGACTTAAGCCCTGGTGCATCGGCCTTCATAGATTATGATGACAACCTTGCATCGTCATCATGGCTGCTGCTGGCAGATTCAAGACTGGTATGTGGATCCTGCTCTCCTTTTATGTGACTGTCCTCCACACTCACTTGTTACTGTCCTCCCTACTCACTGCAGTCCTACAGCAGTGTCACCAAGCAATTATAGTGCATCTAAGTTGCAGCTAATTCACACAACCACACAAATGTATTTATTTTTTTTAAACTGGTGAAAAGCACCCCTGAATGAGGCAACAGACCCTTGATAAATGACACAGGCAGCTTCCTGTGCAGCTAATAATATTTTTTTTTAAACTAGGGAAGTGCACCCCTGAATGAGTCAGCAGCCCCTTGATAAATGACACAGGCAACACCTTTGTGCAGCTACATTGCAGATAAGTGTGGCTAACACACACACACACTGAAAAAAAACTTCTTACTTTTTGCACTAGAGGTCGAGAGCACCCCTGAATGAGGCAGCAGCCCCTTGATAAATGACACAGGCAGCACCGCTGTACAAGTACATTGCTGATAAGTGTGGTTAATGTGCACACACACACAGAAAAAACTACTTTTTTATTTTTTTCACACTTGGGGTGAAAAGCTCCCCTGCTGGACAGAGCACCCACTGGAGAACACTGCAGAACCTCTTTTATGGACTGCAGTGTCATAGGAGCCACATAATCCCCCCTCTTCTGTCTGCAGCACAGTATAGACAACACAGCCCTTATGTCCAACAGGTACAGCACAGCCCAGCCAGCCCCTATGGACAACAGCAAGCCCCTATGGACAACAGCTAGCCAGCACCTATGACAACAGCAGTCAGCCCCTATGCATAGCAGCAGGCCCCTATGCACAGCAGCAGTACAACCCCTCCCCTGCATCCTCTTCACTCAGTCTCCACAGCCAGAATGAAAATGGCAGCAAGCGAAGGGGGATCTTTATACATACCAGCATAGGGATGATTAAGTTTTGCCTCACTTTGTGATCCGAGTCAGGTGGGAAAACCCAAGCTGACTCAGATCTCAGCTCAAATCACTAAGTTCAGGTGGCTTCAGTTCTCAGAGAACTGGACTTGCTCATCCCTAATATATATATATATATATATATATATATATATATTATGTTATATACATATATAACCAGGTAGTATTAAAGTTAGTAAAGCACTTTAGTTTATGTTCCATTGTATTATCAAAGTTATGGAATTATCATATGTTGGGTATGCAGATTTTCAGATATTGCGATATCCGCATTTATAGAATCCTACACATTTAGCAATGGGTTATTGAATGGTTCCACTATACTTCTCCTTACACCTGCTAGGGGTTAGAAATTCCTTAAGATTTCTTGACTTAGTTTATTAGGGAAGTATATTGGCCAGAATGGGATACATTTGTAAAATATTAACATTTTTGATGAGGGTTTTTCTAATTCTATTTTCTTCACAATTACATATTGTGTAAAAAAGGGTATAAACTAATTTTTCTTTTCTTTATCGACCTGAGTCTTAGTTTTGCAGAGTAATTGCTTTCTATTCAGATGTTCACTCCTGTAGATGGCTTTAGAAATATTATTTTATGGATATCCTCTATCTATCAGCATATATGTTAATTTGTTCTTTGTATACTTCAGGTTTACTGAAATTCGTCTTAATTCTATAGAATTTAAAGTAGGGGATTTTATTTTTCCAGGGTTTTGCATGGTCACTTTTATAGTAAATACTAAAGTCGCCCACCCCTTTGCCAATTTTAATGAGCGATTGAATGATAATAATATTGTTATCGTTCAATTACTTATAAATTTGTGCATTAATCGGTCACTACCATGTCAGAAAAGACCAGCAATGTGCACTCCTGCTGGTAGTTTCTGACATCAATCATTGCTCGAATCTGCTGGTCATTCTGCCGATAATGGCAGATTGACCATGTTCAGGGATGATGGAGGGTGCATACACTGAATGTCTTATCATTCAGTGTAGGCACTGCAGGGTATGTTGAATGATGTATGATTATGATGTCATAATTATACTGTCTTTCCTGGGTTGGCAAGTGGATGTGCTGATTAAGATTTGTGGTGACCTCTTTGATGTAATTTTGGGTGATTATTTCATTGCCTTCACTTGTGAGGATCAAATCCAAAAATTCCACCTGAGAACTGCTGATGTGATACATCAATTTAAGATTATAATCTTTGTTATGGATCAAGTCAATGAACTTTTTAAAATATCCTCATCCCTCTCCCAAATAATAACAATGTCATTATTATGTTGTTTATAGATACATATATTAACTAGGAATGAGTTATTACAATAAATATATTTTTTTCTCCTACATCCCATTAAGATGTTTGCATGGCTAGGTGCAAAGAATGTACCCATGTGTCCCACAGGTTTGAATATAGAATTGATCTAAAAACTTTCAATTATTGTGGGTTAGGATAAAATGTATTAATGTACTTAGAAAATAAGGGAGAAGGTTAGGTCTGGGTCCCTTTCCAGGGTTTCCCTGCAGGTTTAGATAACTTTTCCATGTGTTTTGAGGTACAAATGTGTCCTACTACATCATTGCTGCACCCATTAGCTGATACTTGCACTGCATTTGCACCAACGCCTCCATTGGATTGAATGGTGCGATTGCTGTTGCCATAGCGTACCATAACGTATGCTGCTACGGCTAATCACATAGCCCGATTCATGCACACATTTGTAGTGAGATCTACAAAGATTTATCTGGACACATCTGAATATAGTGATTGTAAATCTATGGTGGCCCAGATAGAGTATTTTCCTTTCTCTGTTCTTTATACAATTTATTACTGTAGTCATGTCTTTCAAGTAGGTGATAAGTTTCTTAAGATAGCTGCCAAGGAAAACATCCACATATTCTGAAAAAGGTACCCATAATAAATCTATTCCAGATATGATTTTATATTCTCCCTGTTTTTTTTTCGGTTCAGAACCCTGTAAGTACTGACCGGTGTGGGGGATAAAATAATTGCTTTTGCTTGATGAACCCAGTCTGTTCTATTTGGGGAGCTCATACCTTCTTGATTGTTGTTTGTTATATGTGGTTCTAAACTTGTGGAACATTTTATTCCATGCTTGTTGGTTGAGACTTGTATAAAGAGCAATGGGATCTCTAGTCTTGTGCAGGACCAATTTTTAATTAAATTTTTTTCATAATCCAGTCTACCTCTGAAAAATATTTTCTCTTTATTTCTTATGACCTCCACTTCCTAAATACTCTCATTTTTCTTATTCATAACATCTACTTTATTTTGAATACCTTTTCTTATGTTCATTAATAAGGGACTCCTTGTTTTATAATTCTTTTCAATAAGAGTGCAGTTTCTTTTTTCTTAAATAATTAAATTAATCAAATTGACAGAGCAATTATGTAGAACTTTATCCCACTCCTCTATAAAATGGGCATTATCTGTACTAAAGGTGAGATTTTATTATAAATCTTAGTCCTCTAGATACCCTATAAACTTTGAGGAAATGCTCATGTACTTTCATTTCCCACTGTAATTTGACCTCTTTAATCAATGTTTTCTCTAAATCCCAAAACAATGAATCCATATTATTGTCGTCAAAGTTAGAACTAGGTTCACTCTTGTCATTAAATACACCTGTATTGGTGTGAGCTGTGTAAGTGGTGTGTGCTAGTAAGTGGTAAATCATCTTTATTTTATAAATGATCAGTGTTTGTGTGTGTATTGTGTTGTGCAGGATGGCATGTAGGAAGATGTTTTGGGGTAAGATCAGCAGTTAGGAATTGGGGTCTGCCTCTGAGTTAGTAGTGGTGAAGGAGGCAGAGGAAGAGCCTGCAGTGTGTGCCCTAGACAAGACCAGAACATGGTGAAATGTGTATTTTTCCAATAAGAGAAACTGCACTAGTGCATCCAATCATGCCAATACATGAGTGGCTGCTACGGGACGATCACAACACACATCCCTGCCATAGGAGAAGAATTCATGGCAGGGAGGTGTGATGCAGTGAATTCAGTTACAAAGCACTTCTCTGATGTAAAGATGGTTCTCAAACCCAAATGGCAGAGGAGCTACAGTACATAAAGCCTGTAAAACAGGGAGTGGCCCAGCAGTCACTTCACTTCCTTTGAAGAGGAACTGAAGCAAGTTATTCCCTCTAAAACCCTCCCAGGCACCCATATTGATAACACAGACCATCCATCCACTCAAGTAGCAGCTAGTGAGTTATAAACAATATTTTCATGTTTTAAGTGTAAAATCATAATTCATTCTTAACATACACTTACACATTTTGTTACAATTTGATAAACTTATACTGTAACAATTGGGGGTAATTTCCACACAATACCCTGATGAGTTTGAGGAACCATATCAGAGAAACTGCCATTTGCAACTGTGTACAATGTTTATCAAGAATATATTGGTTTGATTAGTGTAAATGACCATATTGTATATTACTAGTTTTCAGATATTGATTTACACTAAGCTCGCACATTGAACTCCATCCTAGAATCAGTCTATTCTTTTATGAGTTTGTTTCTGCGATTTTTGCATGAGTTTAGGACTCGTAGCCTATTACATCCGGAGAGTTGTATGTTTAACATGGAAAACATCTGGATGGCATTTTGTCCATAGTAAGCAGGGATGATGATAATTTATTGCAAGTTTGCATGTTTTCATAGACAATTACATTGGTTTAATGCATACTCACATGTATCCCGCAAAAAATGGCATTGTTTTTACAAACTTGAATCCTATTACATTTACCCCAATGAATACTGGTGCCTTATTGGATAGTATAAATTATTGCATACTGTATTTTGCTCCAAAGTGCAATGTTAGTGAGTCCTTCTGAGTATCTGACTGTTACTTATTGTCTATAAGTGATCATGTCTTTCTGTCAGCATCAGTCAATTTAAACTGCATCTCTTCCAAACTGAAGTTTAGTTGACCCTTTTACCTGAGTCCCTTTAAACATCCAGATTTATTTATACTCCAGATTTAATAAATAGTAACACTTACTGTATGTTGTGGTTATTCAGTGCAATGTAAAATAATAATAATAATAATAATAATAATAATAATAATAATAATATTCATTCATAATATAAACTCACATGGTTCTCTTTTACTTTATATTTGTTTCTCATTCCATTATTGCTTAAAAATAAATACATATCATGCAAAGCTTGAGCCAGACTATACACAGCACTATACACACGGTAGGCAATAGGATCTTCTAGATGATAGCCAAGACTTTGAAGTTTCTTATTAGTGCAATTTCTAAGGGTAATGTTACATATTGTTGAAATAAGCAAATTCTTTCTAATATTTTTAGACCAACAATGAAATTGAGTTATCCAGATATCCTCCAGTAATGGATCAATTGATTGATTTGATTGACTGACATTATTTAGAAATATTTCTACCTCAGGGATAATACATACAGGAAGTGAAAACGCAAGGCTGCCATTAATGGGAATTCCATATTTCCAGTGAAAAGCAAAGTTGAACAATGATGACCATGAAGTTGTAAGAATAAAAGTCTTATTGACAATAAATTGAGCTATTCTGAGGATAAAAAGTAAAAAGTACATGGTATATGTGCCACAAATTATTACAATCTCAGCAGTAAAATGCGAAAAATTCTCCATTAATGAAGTTTTAAAATTGCCATCAATATTAAAAAATTTTAACCTAAATTCAACACATATCCCATGAGTGATTAACTCCCTGCTCAGCTGTTGGAGCTCCCGCTCTCCAGTGTCATCATCTGATGAAATTATCACAACCCAGTTCCAGCCAAACAGTTTCAATAACTTTACAATTGCCAAAAACTGCATCTGGTCATTTGGAATTGTTCGAAAAAAATGTGGATAAATCCTTCTGTCACTCAACAGAGGGTCTCTTGCTCCATAACTGATCTAACATGAACATTAATTTATAGTTAGTTGACACAAAATAATCAATTAAAACAAACAGTTTTATTTTCAGAAACGTGTTAAAAACTGGAACATTGTTTTTTAATTCTACAGGGGAATATGGTTAAACAAATAAAGGAGCACATTTCAGTTTTCTAAGTTTCTCTGCACAAATACTTGGTACACCAAGTTCCTGGATCAGAGTTGATAATGGTAACATAAGACAGTCACTACAAAATATTCATACTCTTTTAATCCTGGGTTAGAGCCAACTCTTTAGTATTCTCTCCAAGTAGTGCTTATTGGACCAGATCCAATGTTTGTAAATTATCAAAGTAAGAGGACATTGGGATTGTTTGTGTCATGTGCTAAATGTGCTGAGAACACAACAAGTTAAGCAATTAATTGAACCAGAGGTGCAAAGGCAGTTAACACTGTAGCAGGAACTGTCACTGGCATAGGGATGGTCATCGACCTTCAATGATTTCAAAACATCAATAGTGGCCACCCAATGTTAACTGGTTTTGCCATCTGTGCTAGAGAAACAATTGTTCTCCAATATCGATGGATGAGTGGGTGCTAATGTTTTTTTTTCCCTTGACAGTATGGAGCTTAGCCCCACCCCTTGGCAGTCACTAAGCCACATACCCTGTTTTGTTTGGCCCATGGCAAACTGTGACCGCAGTAGTGATGGCCATCGATGTGGTGCAAACAATTGATAGTTCACCATAAATACCCATTTATTCTTTTTTGTCATTCTTTTGCAGATCCATGACCACTAGCAAACAGGGCTCTTCATCCTTAGATAACCACTCTATGCTAATATAAGTATAGGTTAATTTGTATATCATGTAGAAAGTGTAATAGACAATACAATTTAGTAAATGAAACATAAAATACTAAGTTACAATGGAAATCAATATGTTAATACTGACATTGGAAGACATAATAAAATACGTGTACAAACAACTACCATATCTCATACAATGCCTTGCAGATTATACTTGCAATACAATAATCACAGTTGTGTGTGTCCAATGTCTATACTAGTGAGATTATAGTTGTCTATTCTCACTTGGAAAAGGAAGTTTCATTCTCCTTATTTAAATTCCTTACAATACTACTTCACTGTCTTCGTAGCTGTTTAGCTAATTCAGAAGAAATAGTATGACTGATTTGCTGAAAAATATTCCCGAACTTATAATGTAAGTACTGTATTGATCTTGAATTTGGCTGAAATGAAACTTCTTCCTCCAGTAGATGATGTAATCATTAAATTGTGGATGTTATATTGGATAAACCGGGAGAGAGTCAATTCAAAACCTGACAGTCTAAAATAAAATACATATAGTGCAGGATCACCAGAATAATAAGTCATTCAATTTCTGATAATATAATTTACATATCACTCTCAGGCGATTGGTAAAACATTAATAATTTAGTGGTAGGCAACACATCAATATAAATATCATATAATTTTCTCTTGGATTTTAGTGAAAGTATCGATCCACTCTCTTTAAGAACTTGCCCAATAATCTTTCAACTTCCTCTGCCGTCTCAGTCTATAGACACTGGAATGAAGTAATATGGTTGCTGACAATGTATAGAAGGTGCTATGTCCCTCAACTTCCCCTCTTTGGTAGAAATAATTTCCTAGTAATGTCCTAGTAGCCTCTTCTAATTGTCAGTAAATGATGCTTGCAGATTGTAAATATGGCAACTATATTAAGCCCTTATAGGTCCGCGATCACCTCCTTCTCTAAGCTGAAGATCTACTCACACAACTCAGCTTTTTAATTCAAAAGTGGCAGACTAGTGACTGGCTACTGACTGGGCTATGGTAATCAGTTTCACTGACCATCATTGCCTTAAATCAGAGCCGAGGTTCTGTGATGCCTCCAAGTCTCACCTCAGGACTGCCTCCTGTCAGTACTAAGTGGCTGCAGCAGTGCTCCCTGGCTGCTCTCACCAGACCACTTGAGGTGTCTCTCTGCTGCTGCTTGGTTATTTGGGTACCCCTCTGATCGAGAACCTCCCATTGCCACTATGCCCTCACTGGCTCCAAAAACCTATCCCCTCAGCCACCGCTAGCAAGCCCTCTAGTAATCTGGCTATAAAGATAAAGGTCAGTAGGCTCTCAAAGGGAAACCCCAACTGCTCTCCAACTACCATAGCATGCTGTCCTCCTTTCTCTCCACTGACCGCATGATCCACTCTCAAGCCATTTCTAAATCCTTCTACATGCATCCAGAATAATATCAGCGATGTCCCATTTAGTGCACACTGCTCAAATATGTATATAAATTGCCCCACCTCTTTACAATATAAAGGCTTTCACTAAACAATTTATCATACTGGATATCAATAATACAAATAAATGGATTAATTATATACAATAACATAATCATATGTCAGGTCTTTCTAAATCCCATACTCTGGCCCATTACATTTCTGCTAACACTAAGGAGCTCATTCAGACCCGGTTGCTAAGTTGCGCTCGCTCTTTCGGGGCAATGGTTGCCCATCTGCACATGCATATAAGTTGCAGTGCGCAAACTAGTGACTGTGATGGGCAATTGTGCACTCATTGTACACAGACAGGGTGCTACTTTGAGTGACAGATTGTGCCATTTGTGGGTGGTAACAGGGGAAGGTGCTTGTGAACAGGGGAGTGGTGATGTGAATGCAGGCATGTCTGATCATCAAAATGGAGTTTATTGTTGTGCATAATTAGCAAAGTAGCATACACTTGACTTGGGTGCATTTCTGGCTAACCTGATCACACTGTTGTGGTGGGGTAAGGCTACCACATGCGCTGTGAGCAGCTCCGATGGCACTCGATGTTCCAGATTATTCACACACTTCCTGGAGATGACGTGTGCTAAGAGTGAGAAGTGGTTGTCTTTATACTCAAGCGTGCGCTCACTGTGGTCGCTCTCTAATACATAGAGGGCATCCTTAAGCCTGACAGTGCAATCGTGGGATTTGCGTACCCACCCCCCTTTAGCCAGTGAAACAGTGCAGCTAATCGACCTGGTCTGAATGAGCTCCTAAGTGTGTTACAGGTTTATAGATGGTAAAAGTTGATGGACACCCCACTGATGGATATCCCTACACTGGCATGGAGTCTAACCACTACCTGTCTAATTAAACCCTTCAGCTAATCACAGACTTATGATCATATGACCACTGCAGAAGTTTAGCTTGTTCAATGAAATATTTATCTAAACACAAACACAGTTGCAGTTGTGGTGGTAGCAGCATATTCTTCCAAATAGATGGAACTTTTGGGGTATAAAGGGCAGGCTTTCTGGCACCAGTAGTCCCACTGTAAAATACAACAGTTTATTTATATTTCCCACTTTATTACCCCTGTACCCAATGCTCCAGGAGTGCGGGGAAGAGCCCCGGGCTTCAAACCAAGCTGGTGGATGAGGGAGAGGGGGAACCCCATTTATTGGGGGTCCCCACCTCCCCTGAAATCCCCAGCTTGGCCTGACCAGCTTGGCCTGATAATGCTTTGGCCCCGGAGCCCTGGAGAAAGGTTCTCTGGGATGTGGCATTACAGCCCAGCCGTTTTGATTCCTGTGCTGGTTTTAAATATAGGGTGTACCCTATGCATTGTTTTTCCCCATATAATTAATCCAGGACTGGCCATGCGGGCTGGTGCTGGTACCTAAAATATGGTGGATCCCTACTTGTTTTGTTCCCTATAATTTTAGGCACCAGGACATGCTGACAAGTTCAGGGCTGGTTAGGCTTCTGGGGGAGACCTCATGTAAGTTTTCTTTTAAAATGAACCCATTTTTTTCTATTTAGAGGCAGAAACATATATGGATCACAGTGATCTGTATATGTTTCTGCCAAACTCGCAGATCGCAGGCAGGTGAATTTTTTTTGCATAAGATTTTCATGGAGTGTTGTCACTTTTCATGAGAATTTAGAATCTGTTTGGTTAATTCCTGAATCCTATCTTCACTAGTGAAAAGGTTCTTGAGTTTTGCTGATGGTGAATTGAATAGAGTTTGCTAACTCTCCAGTATTTTCCCACAGCAATGGAGATCTCTCTCCCGAGTTTAACATTAGTAAATATGAGAGTGGGAAAAAATGCCCAAACTCTCCAGAATTTGCAAACTCTCCCAAACTCAATTCATAGTAAATTTACCCCCTGTAATCAAGTGGGATGGTAGGGCTCAAAAGCTGCTTCAAGTACCTTGGGTCCTGGTCATGTAGAACTTTGAAAGTCAGTAAGCCAATGTTGAAAACAATTCACCATCTGACAGGCGGAAAGTGAAGGGAGCAGAAAATTGGTGTTAGGTGGCTGGAACTGGGCTGGTTGGTTAATAGCCTGGCAGCTGCATTATTTTTCCTTGGAGAACAAGGTAGAGGGCAATGCAGTAGTATAGGCATAATTATATTAATGCATGTATGATCTTTGGCAGATCTTATGAGGGAATTAAGTGCTTGATTCTGGCTATGTTCCTCAGATGAAAGAATGAGGATTTGATTGCGGCTGATACATGATGTTTAAATGTCAAGCCACTATCCAGGACAACACCAATACTCTGCACATGTTCTTTGTTTTGTAGTTCTTAACCCAAAAGTGTAAGTCCTTTTGGTTGGCTGTGCTGCAGACTTGTCCTGTGACATATCATAAGGACCTCTGTTTTATCAGGGTTCAGTCACAGCCAACTGGCACTCATCCACTCCTGGAGGTCAGCTAGGCAGCCATTTAAAGTTGTTATTGGGTTCTCAGTACCTGGAAGAAAGTACATGTACAGTTGTGCATCATCTGCATAACAGTGGTAGACCAAGCCATGACTTCTGATTATTTCACACAGTGATAGCATGTATACTGCAAAAAGCATGGAAGATAGTATATAACTCTGTGGGGCACTGCATGGATGTGGCAGTGTTGATGAACAGTTTACACCAGAAGAAACTCTCTGTGACTTGACAGTGAGAAATAATTTGAACCAGCTCCGGACTATACCATACAGTCCACAGAAAATTTTAGGCACTCAATTAGAATCCCAAGGTCCATGGTATCAAATGATGCTGAGAGATCCAGAAGGATTAAGATTGAACACTCACCTCTATCTCTTGCCACCAGAAGGTCTTTAAGCACACACCAGGGCTGTTTCAGTGCTATGTCTTGTCCTGTATCCAGACTGGAAAGAATCATAAATATAATGGATAAACAGGCAGTTTCCAGATGCATTGCGACCACTTTCTCAATGACCTTTCCTAGAAAAGGAAATTCTTAACCATGTTTGTAGTTGGTAATGCAGTCAGGGTCTAAATTAGCTTTTTCAAAAGTGGTCTAACACTTGCTTCCTATAGTGGTTCTGGAAAAATGCCTGTCTGCAAAGAGCTTTGGATTATTTTTGCCATTTCAGGGCCATTCATGTCCATACACTCTATGAGAAGCTTGGTTGAGGGAGGGTCCAGATTACAGGTGGTGGAACGCAACATTCAGATAATTTTAGCAATGTCTTTTACATCCATTATGTCAATTCTGTTCCATGAAGATAGGTGGCTTACCTTGGCAGGCTTGATAGTTTGGTACACCTTTGATGGCACTGTGGTGATGCAGGATACTTGATCTGCAAAGAATTTTGAAAACTCATTGCATCTTGACTGGGAGAGGGTTTCATCAAACTGCAAGCATGCTGGTTTGCAAAACATCTCCACTCCACAGAAAAGCTGAGCTGGCCTCTTATTTGCTGCCTTAATTTCATTTGAAAGGAACTCTGTTTTCTTACTGTTGATTGTTGACTGATACTATCCAATATGTTTGACTATTTTTAACTTATTATCTACCAGGTTTGTCTTCCTCCATTGTCTTTCAAGTCTACAACCCCTTTTCTTGAGTTCACTAACACTATTGTAAACCAAGGGGCTTGATAGTGTGGTATGCAGGGCCGGTTATGCACAGGAGCGATAATATCCATTGCAGCTGTCACATCCTTGTTATAGTAATGGACTAGGTAACTAGGATCTTCACAGGCCCCATTACCACAGAGATATGCAGGTTTGCTGCAAGAGCCAAGACCCCTCCTTGGATAATACCTTTGTCAATTCTATGGGTAAAGTTCTATTTTGGAGAATTGTGACTGAAAAGATATTTGATTGGTGGTCTGAACATGTGCCTGGTTTTATGGTTTTATATTTAGGTCAGAGACCTCTAATCCAACCTGGAAGACAAGACCAATTTAATATGTAGCAGAAGGGATGACTTGTGTAAGGCCCTGTGCATAGACGATCTTGGCTAAGGTGTGAGAATTCTTGAAACCATGCATTGAAATCCTAAAGGATCAGCCATCTTTGATGCTCCAGAACTAGTACAGCAACTGTATCTGCAAATTCTTGTAGAAATATTTTAACATCTCCAGGTGGGGTGGTAAATGAGCTGTACTCTGAATCCTAATTCTGTAGAATTCTAACCAGTAATGCACTCAAATGATTTACTAATTTCCCTTGGGTGGACCCTAAGTTTAAGCTCTTTTTTAAAGCAGATGGTCACTCCCCCTCCCCTGCAATTAAGTCTTGGGTTGTGAATGACAAAGTAATTTATTGAAAATACAGCTTCCAAGATAGGTGCTGCATTTTCATCTAGCCAAGTATCTTTGATACAGGCAAGATCTGAAGATTTAATAAGATTAGGAATTGTATCAGTCTTGTTTCTTATAGATCTTATAGATATAGCATTACAAATGATGTCCCTGATTGGGTATACCAGTAGACCTGTAGTTTCTTTTATGTTGACTGTGGAAGCTCTGGGGATGTCAGTCACAGAGCGAATATTTACAGAACTATTCTTCCAAACATATGGCCATCTGTTAAGTACTGTACCACTTCTATGTGTCTCCTATGTGAAATTGGTGGGCCTGAAGGCAAGGAACTTGGGTGGTTATAGCAGATAACAGATTTTTTACCTCTATTCCCATGACTTCCCTGCTGAGTTTTGCCAAGGAATTTAAGAATAGAAGCCTGTGCTGGATCAATTGTAACTGCCACACAGGGTGGGTGGAGTGAAACCATAAGCTGGAGATTTAAAAATACATTGGTTCGTCAAGGAAGAGTTAGTATGAATTGCATTTGTTTATGACAGAATATCATTAAAAATTTTATTTTACTTTTTTCTCAATTATGTGTGTGATCCAGAAGTTAAACTAGCATTCCTGCACAAGGTTAAAGGCACACAGCATGCTCTGTGCTCAGAGGTCCATCCATTCCCTATGGAATGGATGGACAGTCTAATTTATTTTGGCTATTAATGCACAGTCTAATTTATTTTGGCTATTAAACTGTTCAGTTGCTTCCTCTAGTACAAAATGTATACTTTTAACAAGGAGTAGCTAAATAAGCTAACTCTTCTTCTCAGTTGGTGATTTATAGTCACACAAATTATTCAAGGATAAAGCAGGCTTGTGGAAAGGTTTTAGGAGCTATTACCATTGTGTAGGTGTGAAAATACAAGTGTGAAATTCCTTTTGAAGTGGATATTCCATGCAATGGTAGAGATAACATGTCTGCAGGGAAAAGACGGGATCCTTTGCTTTCAAATGGACAGCCCTCCAGATTTCAGGAGCTGGGGATATTGTATTTTAGATTATTAATGCAAGAAATCATAGTAAATTTGCTGAGCAGAGAACAGAAGTTAATGATATATAAGGGGGAGCTGGATGGATCCAATGATAGTTTGATGGTAATAAATGAGAGCAGATTCACACAGTAATATATGGAAAGATGAAATTTTTTATAATAACTGCTGTGATTGGTTAAAATGTGTTCAGTGTCTTAGTCAAATTGTGGAGGATAATGACAAAATGTAATATTATATCTAGAATCTAATGCAGAAGTTACAAATGCATTGAGATTCTGTGTGAAGTACAAAGAGAATGTAATCAGAGTGGGTAAACACACAGTATATTGCCTTTGCAACTTAGCTGTGTATAGTCAATATCGAACATCCCATCCTGCATTGAGATGGAAAAGCTTAGACCATGTTGATGATTTGCTTGTAGTGATCCTGCTGCTGCTATTAAACATTCTATAATGCACAGTGCAAAAGTGTACCCTCTTCTGGTCATGTAGCTTCTATAACTTTGCATTGCACCACCACTTATCTCTGGGAGTAATGTCCCCTACTTAAAATGGGAAATAATGATATATCTTGATGGGTGCCATGATCCCAATAAGATTTAAATACATTGAATAATATAGATTATTGTTTTTAATAATAGATCACATAAAAACATTTAAAAATATTAAAAAACACATTTTAAACAAAATCCAAAAAAACAAAATACTTCCCAAAGCAATAGAAGATACATATATGATGGAGAACAAATTTTCCAAGGACTCCAAAATCTCTCACCCTTTAAATGATTGTAGTGGGCTCATGCACAAGCAAATGCTGGTACTGGGTGGAGCACCCTGGCACCACTGCAAAAAGCTTAAGATGAAAATAAAAGAAAGAAACAAATTGGTGCTGTCTATATATTTTATCAAATGAACCAATTAGAAACAAATATTGTGATTAGAATGTGCAAAGATGAATATTATTTAATAAACCATAAAAATAGCACAAGCCAAAGTTGATTATATACATATAACACTCAAAGAAGCAAGGAAAAGAATGAATACATGTGATTATATAGAGGAGATAAATTTGCAGCTGGGAGACCAGTTGACCTATAAAAACTTAGGGGTCGTCACAACGCAAGTATCACAAAAAAAGCTTGGAATTCTCTAATAGGGCATTTGGAAAAGGCACCATCTCCAAGGATGAGATGGATTTTAATAATGTGTACAACCCCTCCACCCCCCACAATTAATTATTTCCAAAAATCCACAAGGATCTCACTAACCCCCAGGTTGCCCCATTATTACTGGACCAATAGTATCACATCTAATTTATATGCTATGATAGACTTCTATCTAAAGCCCCTGGTTTCAAAAACATAATCTTTTTTAAAAGATATATGGGATGTTTTTAGGAATTTAGAAGGTTTTAATTGGGACACAAATAGTTTTTTAGCCAATGCTAATGTTATCAGTTTGTATACTGTGATCAAATGGGAAAAAGGAAGAGAATCAATTACATTATTTTTAAATTGCAGTGAGTATTCTGAAGATCTTAAGATTTTTATAATAGAAGCAATTGATTTTATTATTAAAAATAATTATTTTAATTTTAATGGCACTTTTTTCATGCAAATAAAGGGTACTGCTATGGGCACCAGGTTTGCCCCCTGTTACGCCAATTTATTTATGGCCTACTGGGAGATATCCATCATTATCACCTTGTTGGTGGAGGGGGCAAACCTCATATATTGGTGGCGGTTTATAGATGACATATTTTTTTTTAGAGAGGAGAAAAAGCCTCTTTAGATCATTTTTGCAGTATTTTGAATAATAACTTTTAATATTCAATTAATTTTTAACGTTAGCAATAAAGAATTAGTGTTCTTAGACTTGGTGCTATATATTGAAGGAAATATTATTTGCACAAAGACAAATATGAAACCGATAGATTCTAACTCCTATATTGATATAAGAAGTGAACATCATAGAAGGTGGCTTGAGAATATTCCCGTTGGACAATATGAGTTTAAAGAGGAACTGCACTAAGGAAGGCACTTTAAAGGAACAAATAGAAAAGATGACTATATGCTTTGAACAAAAGGGTCATCCAAAGGAAGTATTGGAAAAAGCAAAACTTAGGGTCCATGAAATAGAGAGAAAGGATCCAGTAAAAGATAAAACAATAGAAGAAAGAAATGAACAAAATGATAATACCCATCAGTGGGCTTTTATTACTGTACATGGGGCACACTATAGAAGGATAGAGGGTATCATCAAAAAGAACTGGCAAATTCAAAGAGATGACCCAGGTCTAGGAAAAGTGATACCAGAAAATCTGAGATTCATATATAAAAGGGCCCCTTCTTTAAAGAAAATTTTGGTAAAGAGTGCACTTCAAAATGATAAAGATCCCAGTGTGAGAACAATAGGATTTCACCATTGTGGATCCTGTCTGATTTGCATGACTACTACAAATAAAGTTGTGACAAGGAAAACCACTGAGTTTCATGTTAATGGCAAAATATATAAAAAGATTTCATTACATATCACTCTAGGAATGTTATTTACCTTTTAGAATGTAAATGTGGAAAAATGTACATAGGTAAAGCTTTGAGAAGTCTGAAATGTAGGTCAATAGAGCATGTAAACAATATTTGGAAGGGGCTAAACAGTCATCCCCTTTCCAAAAATGTATCCACTACTCATGATAAATGTGAGGGAGCCATTATTAGATGTTTAGGCATCCAACAGCTGATAAGCGATTGGAGGCATAAAGATGTGGAAACTAAGTTAGCTCAAAAAGAAATGATATGGATTTTTAATTTAAATATTTTTCATAAGAATTGACATAATTCCGATTTTGAGTTAAAATGGTTTTTAGATTAATTTGTAATGTATTTAGTGATCTAACACATTTATTCATAGTGATCTAACATTTATTTATATTCAGATTGTATATAGTGATCTAACATATAGTGAAAAAATATATTTAAATATTTTAAAATATTTCTCTATGTTAATATTACTTAATAATTTAGCTCTTTTCTTAGTATTCCAGCCAAGTCCATCCCTGTTACCAGAAGTAGGGAATTATCCATAATTTACATATATAACATGTAAATATAAAAAAGAGAGAAATTATTATATAAGTAAATTATGGATAGTTCCCCACTTCTGGTAACAGGGATGGAGTTGGCTGGAATACTAAGTATAGCCTAGTATAAGGGTAATGGAAGTTGGGGAACATGTTGAAAAGTAATTCCAGAAGCCATCAAAATGAGTAGCATCAAAGTTCATAGTGCACCGGGATGCAAAGCGGACGTATTCAATAAAATGGCAGCCATATGGAATGGAAGTTGAGTATATGAAACACATAAGTCTATCTTATTTGGAACACAACCGGAATTTGACAAATGGAGCACATGCGTCATTTCCAGTTATACAATAAAACAAAATTTAAGAGCACACACTGACGCAAGCTCACTGCCAAAGTATAAAAAAACCAATGTTCCCAATGAGAACAGTAGTGAAAAAATGCAATATATAAAATGATATTACACAAAGGCGCTGATGCAATAAAAAAATGAAATAAAATAAAATCTAAACACTAAAAACAAAAATTAGCAGAATAGAGAAAAACAAGGAATGTCCAAAAAAGTATCTCTTATATTTCTCCTTTAATTTGTTGATCTTTTGTTTTTTTCTAATGCAGTGAATCCAGTTCCATGTTCATCCAAAGCATATGAAAGGGAGACAAAAAGGGGAAAAGAGGAGACTGCAATATGGTGTAATATTTCACAATTTAATTGAAAAAAGAAAAAAAGGTTCAAACAAAATATTTCTCATAAAGATTTCCACAGAAATAAAATAATACACAAACAAAATATTTCAAATAAAGATTTCCACAGAAATAAAATAATACACAATGTAAACACTTTCTGGGATCACCCAAGGTGCAAATGATATCCAGATATATATAAAAAGGTAGGAACTGTACCATGTATGGCACCAGATTCGGTGCTTCAAGAAGACATAAAAACTGGAGACTTCTGGATAATCACCCTTGTCCCTTTAAGCTTCTGGTTTGGCCAGCCAGAAATAGTTCCAGGTTTCCAATATGTTGAGAGCAAATAAATCCCTGCTGCCAATGCGTTTCGAGTATTAAATACTCTTCCTCAAGGCTGTATGGGATTATCTGCTCACTATCTGCTATTTATAGGTCCCCTAACCCAGAAGTCAAAACACCACTTCCTGTTAGTAATTGATATCCAAATCCACTCATTCACAATCTCCTTTCTCAACTGTTTTGGTTTTAAAATTACCCTCATCCTGGTATGTCATATCATCAAGATAAATACCTCCCCATACTGGGTATAATAAATAAAGTAAGTAAAATATAACCTCATGGTAAACATTGCAACTTCCGGTGATTAGCCGGAAGCTATCACTCTGCCACGAAGATCTCTGCGCTGAATGTAAACATTAAAACTTCCGGTGATTAACCGGAAGTTGTTACGCTGCCGCTCTCTCCTTTAGAAAAACTCAAGCGGCCAATTCTAACGTTGGTTCCGCCTCCCATACATGTGGATGACTTCACGTGTATCTATCTATAACCATTGCTGTCTCTAAGAGGTCTTAATGTTTTAAAGAGATTTCCGGTGAAGACCCAGGAAGTAAACATCGAGGATACAATAAACAATATAAATAAATAAATTGATTATAGGAGATTAAAAATCAGTGGAAACGGCATACATGTTAAAATTACATTAGCAAATAAATAAAATCAGTTTGTATTAAAAGCAAATAAAAATTAGAATTAGAATAAAAGTTTAGGGAGGATGTGATAGATCAAAAATTAAAATTAAATTAAAAACCATTTTAATTCAAATTCTTTGTTAAGACCCATAGGTAAAATGGTGTTTAATCTAAAAATCCAAGACATTTCTGTCTTGGCTAACATCCCTTCAGTGTCCCTATTTTTCAAATTGGCTTTTACTCTTTGTATACCAAGGATTTGCCTCACTCCATTTATATTGCATTGATGTGTGGTTTTGAAGTGATTTGATAAACTATGTGTCTCCAACCCCTTTTTAATATTTCTTGTATGTTTGGACATCCTAGTCTTGAGAGCCCTAGATGTACGCCCTACATAAAATAAGCCACAAGTGCATTCAATTAAATATACTACATTGCTAGTATGACATGTGATGAAATTATTTATTTTGTATTCTTTCCCATTAACTATGAAATTTGTAAATTTGGAAACTTTACTGGGTACTAGTTTACAGAAATTACATATCCCACATCTATGAAACCCCTGTGTTCTTACGGGATTAGTGGATTCATATTCCAAAGCACTTCTGACCAGATGTGTTTCAAGGTTAGAGGCCTTTCGAAAATTTGGTTTATTAGGGATTAACCTTCGAAATTGGGTCCATTTTTAATAGATGCCAATGTTTTCATATTATGCACTCAAGTTTTTTATGGTTTCAGCCAAAGGTAGTTATAAATGAAAAATCATAGTTGTTTTTATCTTTTTTAGTAGGAATTATCTTAGGTGCCAACAATGACTTTCTGTCTATCTGGGATACCATTTTCCTTGATTTCTCTAGTTCAGATTTGTCATATCCCTGGTTAAGGAATTTCATACTCATTTTTTGACTCTGCAGCATAAATTCAATATCATTGCTGCAATGTTTCCTTAAATGTATAAATTGGCTTTTGGGTATGCCTTTCAGCCAATTCTTATGATGTATACTGGTTTTGTTAATATAATTTTGAGAGTCAGTAGGCTTTGTGAATCATTTAGTTTCTACCTTTCCATCAGAGACATATACCGTTAAATCTAAAAAATTTATACTTTTTTCATTAATGTCAAAAGTTAAGAGGATATTATCCTCATTGGCATTAAGAGAGTCACAAAACTTCTCCAAATCCACCTTGGTGCCATTCTAAACACATACCACATTGTCTATATATTGGTACCACCTGACCAAATTCTGCGCCCAGCTACTAGACCAAACTGCCATCCATTCCCAATATGCCATGAACAGGTTGGCGTAGCTGGGTGCGAACTTGGTCTCCATGACGGTACCGACTAACTGTAGATAGTAGACCCCCTCAAAGAAAAAATAATTATTTTTCAGTATAAACTCCATTCCCTCAATAATAAATTCCTTTTTATCCTCAGGGAGATATGTTTGATCTAAATACCATTGCACCAATTCTACTTCCTTGGTATGGGATATAATTGTATACAGTGATGCAAAGTCCCCTGTCATCAAGAGCATGGACTCCTCCCATTTTACTTCATTGAGTTTATTTATAATGTCGGTAGTATCTTTTATATAAGATTTGTTCTTAACTACTAAGGGCTGGAGATAATAATCTATCATTTCAGATAAATTTGTTGATAGTCCTCCCACACCTGCCATAATGAGTCTTCCTGGTGGTGTTGTTGTACTTTTATGAATTTTAGGTAAAACGTAGATCGTGGGAGTCTTTGGATGGTTTATCAACAAAAATCAAATTCTTGTTTAGAAATAGTGCCTTTCTCCAAGTAATTACTCAAAAACTTTAATAAATTTGTTTTAATTTTTTGTGTGGGGTCATTGTTGAGTTTCTGATATGTTTTGCCATCTTGTAGTTGTCTATAGATTTCATTTATATATGAATCTTTGTCCATGATGGTAACTCCTCCCCCTTTGTCACAAAGTTTAATTACTATTCCTTTATTTTGCTTTAGCACTTTTATTGCTCTAATCTCTTTCTTTGTCAAATTGTTTTTGCTCATTCTATCTCCTTTCGCTTCATTTAAATCATTCACAACCAATTTTTGGAAACAATCTATAAAATCCCCTTTGACATGAGTGGGGTAAAATGAGGATTTTTTTATAAATTTCTTTATTTCTTGTTCTTCTTCTTTGCCTCTAAGGACAACAGTACAGAAGAACAAGAAATAAAGAAAAAGATTCATATATAAATGGAATCTATAGACAACTCCAAGATGGCAAAATGTATCAGAAACTCAACAATGACCCCACACAAAAAATTAAGACTAATTTCTTTTTTTTGAATAAGTTTTTTAATAAGTACTTGGAGAAAGGGACAATTTCTAAACAAGAATTTGATTTTTTGTTGATAAACCATCCAAAGACTCCCACGATCTACATTTTACCTAAAATTAAAAAAAGTACAACAACACCACCTGGAAGACCCATTATGGCAGGTGTGGGAGGACTAACTACAAATTTATTTGAAATGATAGATTATAATCTCCAGCCCTTAGTAGTTAAGAACAAATCTTATATAAAAGATACTACCGACATTATTAATAAACTTAATGAAGTAAAATGGGAGGAGTCCATGCTCTTGATGACAGGGGATGTTGCATCACTTTATACAATTATATCCCATACCAAGGGAGTAGAATCAGTGCAATGGTTTTTAGATCAGACAGATCTCCCTGAGGATAAAAAGGAATTTATTATTGAGGGAATGGAGTTTATACTGAAAAATAATAATTTTTTCTTTGAGGGTGACTAATATCTACAGTTAGTCGGTACCACCATGGGGACCAAGCTCGTGCACAGCTACGCCAACCTGTTCATGACATATTCTGAATGGATGGCAGTTTGGGCTAGAAGCTGGGCACAGAACTTGGTCAGGTGGTACCGATATATAGACAATGTGGTATGTGTTTGGAATGGCACCAAGGAGGATTTGGAGAAGTTTTTGCAACTCTCTTAATGCCAATGAGGATAGTATCGTCTTTACTTTTGACATTAAAGAAAAAAGTATCAATTTTTTAGATTTAACAGTATATGTCTCGGATGGAAAGGTAGAAACTAAAGGATTCACAAAGCCTATTGACTCTCAAAATTATATTAAAAAAACCAGTCTACATCATAAGAATTTCCTGAAAGGCATACCCAAAAGCTAATTTATACGTTTAAGGAAAAATTGCAGCAATGATAGTGAATTTATGCTGCAGAGTCAAAAAATGAGTAGGAAATTCCTTAACCAGGAACATGACAAACCTGAACAAGAGAAAACAAGGCAAATGGTATCCCAGATAGACAGAAAGTCATTGTTGGCACCTAAGATAATTCCTACTAAAAAAGATAAAAACAACTATGATTTTTCATTTATAACTACCTTTGGCTCAAACCATAAAAAACTTGAGTGCATAATATGAAAACATTGGCATCTATTAAAAATGGACCAAATTTTGAAGAAGTTAATCATTAATAAACCGAATTTTGTGTACTGAAAGGCCCCATATGGTCAGAAGTGCTTTGGAATATGAATCCAATAATCCCGTGAGAACACAGGGGTTTCATAGATGTGGGACATGTAATTTCTGTAACTAGTACCCAGTAAAGTTTCCAAATTTACAAATTTTATAGTCAATGGGAAAGAATACAAAATAAATAATTTCATCACATGTCATACTAGCAATGTGGTATATTTAATTGAATGCACTTGTGGCTTATTTTATGTAGGGCATACATCTAGGGCTCTGAAGACTAGGGTGTCTGAACATACAAGCCAATTGGAAAAATAGGAACACTGAAGGGATGTTACCCAAGACAGAAATGTCTTGGATTTTTAGATTAAACACCATTTTACCTATGGATTTTAGCAAAGAATTTGAATTAAAATGTTTTTTAAATAATTTTAATTTTTGATCTATCACATCCTCCCTAAACTTTTATTCTAATTCTAATTTTATTTGCTTTTAATGCAAACTGATTTTATTTATTTGCTAATGTAATTTTAACATGTATGCCATTTCCACTGATTTTTAATCCCCTATAATCTATTTATTTATTTATATTGTTTATTGTATCCTCGATGTTTACTTCCGGGGTCTTCACTGGAAGTATCTTTAAAACATTTGGACCTCTTAGACACAGCAGTGGTTATAGATAGATACACGTGAAGTCATCCACATGTATGGGAGGCGGAACCAACATTAGAATTGGCCGCTTGAGTTTTTCTAAAGGAGAGAGTGGCAGCGTGACAGCTTCCGGCTAATTACCGGAAGTTGCAATGTTTACATTTAGCACCGCGATCCCCACGACAATGAGGTTATATTTTACTTACTTTATTTACTATACCCAGTATGGGGAGGTATTTGTATAAGGAGTGAGGTGTCCCATTATTTTTGTGTCTTGGGAAGCCTGATCCCTAATTGTTGTGCACCAGAGAGGATACTATACTCTATAGTAATGTCAAGTACAAAACAGCTCCACCAGTGCATAAATAGAGCAAAATATGAAGAAAAAATGGGTGTTCTCAGAAGAGGAGAGTTTAAGTTTGTCCTGGGATCTATGTGTGATTCTGATATTTGAGATCCTCATACTGAAATTGAGCAGTTCCTTCCACAGGTTCTCAACCATTTGTATAAGTGAAGATGAGTAGAAATGATGATGATGATGATTTATACTCGAACTTGAGGATTATATTTTGGAAAATCCTCAATAGTATGAGGGGGATAATTGTGGTTCTAACAAAAATAAGGATACTTATTATGAATATGTTATGGTTGGAAAAAGTCAATGAGGATGATGTTGATTGAGTAGTATCAAGGCAAAATCCAGTGGTACCATTTCATGACCATAATTATCATGCTTAGGAAAAGACAAAAAATCCTAGCATGTGGAAATATTTTATAATAACTGAGACAATATTAGTCATGTCTAAGAAATTAGGGGTTAGGATGGTAACAATTTATGTATCTATTCACTGTTTCGTAATGTGCTACAAATTCATTTCAGTGTTTCATGAAATTCTGATAAATCATATATACTGTAGTAACAAGGAGTCCAGCATCATTGATTGTTAGCAGGGATTGATACCATAAGCAATCTTCATGTACAACACCTTCATTAGCGACCTCCTTATTATATTTAGAATGCAGTTTGTACTAGGACTGCTTCAGCTGCTGGGGGTGAAAAATCATTACTAAATGGGACCAAGACTAATAATTTTTTTTCACAATTGTCTGATATAAAAATAATTTGCAAGAAAAAGCATTATTTCAGCACCCTGTTGCACAGTGGATCACTGAACCCATGACATCAATTTTAGCCTTAGCACTGCTTCCGATTTATGACATCAATGCATCACAATTTGCCCTTTGCTCTTAAATTCCATTTCAATTCCATTGCCTCCAAAATACCAATTTTCTGCATTCAGCAACCACATGTGGAAAATTGCAGTAGCTCCAAAGTAAATACGATGCTATGTCACCAAATGAAGTAAAAGTGACTGATATGCTTCAGTGACCTATCAAGACATATAGGGCCTGGTTCAGTAAGGATCACTGATGAAATTGAGGCTGCAATTGCATACACAGGTCTTCTGCAAAAGTATGCTAATATGTGCAATCACATGGAAACCATGCAGACGTCCAATTCCCCTCTCGTACATCCATAATACCTTGAAATCAAGCCAAAATATTGGTAACATCAAAGTACATCGGAGCCTTTAGCACATTTACAGCAGGTCTGACCTCACTTATAAATTGCTAACTTTCCTGCACGCAGTGAGTACTTAAGCTGCATATGCCATCATATTGGCTAATTTATGCATGCCTCTGTAAGGGTGTCCAAACGCACTGGCATGCCTGCATTTCTCCATCCATGCCCCATCACAAATCCCAAATGCTGACATCTTGTCAATCACCCTGCAATTGCTCTGTGTAGTCTCTGTCATTGCTGTCCAATCACAGTGGAGCATTCACTCATGCACATTGAGAAGTATATGCATGCACCCTGAGCAACTATTGTCCATCTGCGTGCACAATTGCATCATCAATCCTTGCTGTTTCAGGCCCATAGTGCAGTGCTTTTCAACCATTTTTAACTAACAAAACACTGAACAAGATTTTAAAATTGCCAAGGCACACCCTCAGTCCCCCATGGGAAAAAAAGCAACACATATACATTGTCCTCTACATAAACACAAACAATCACATTGCTCCCCACTGAAAAAACTAGATTTTTTTCCCCATAGAAAAAGCAAATAATCAAACCATCACTTTGCTCCTAACATACCAAAAAAAATCACATTACTACCACAGAATAAGAAAAAACAGTCAATGGATCCTATCGGTCACTATCGAAGACTGTCATCCAGTGGCTGCTCCAGGGGTGGGGCTGCAGCGCAGTCCAAAATTCAAACAGGGAAACCAGACCAACAGGCATTTCAAATGCTGTCAAACATAGATGGCTGAGACACAATGGCAGTTGGTGTGAATCTCCTATTTGAACTTTGGACTGTGCTGTAGCCCCACCCCTTAGGCTAACACTGCTTTTCCTTTTATTGGCTGGGGTTGCTTCTGTCACACTCAGCTTGGCACTGTGTATTCAGTCTCTGGGCAGCTTGCAGATGGGCTGGTTAGCGGGTGTGCATGCGGGCTAATGAGGCATGTATGACCTATGATGTCATGCCACCACATCTCTGTAGGTCATGGCCCAGGCATGTCTGAGCCTCCCAGAAGAGCACAGGCCCACAGTACAAAGGAAGACAGCACTGATTGCGCATGGCACACTTGACAACTGCTCACAGCACACTAATATGTCCCTGTGGTTGGAAAACACTGATATACTGAATAGCCAGCCATGATATAGTTTGATGGTTGATATGTTATCTTATTGCAAGTCAAATATAATTATTGTGTAAGCAAGGTACTTAAACCAAATAAAAGTGTAAAAATAAAAGTTATTTGAGCAGTGGCATAACTAGGGTGTTTGGAGCCCAGGGCAAGATAAAAAATTGTGCCCTTCAACTATGTGCATGCGCCCAAGGCATGCACGCTAATATAGTGGGCAAGGCCACATGCTGCAATGGTCATGTATACTGAAAAATTGCGGCATGTGAACATGTAACACCACCATTTCTCATCACTCTGGGAACATTCCTTTCCATTCTATAAGAACCTGAATACCCCCAGTAGTAGTGCCACTTATGCAATGTCACTAGTAATAGTTGTGCCCCTCAGTAGTGGTGTTTGTTTTTTGTGTGTAGTGCTGCATACAGCATGCAAATGTTTTAGCCACAGGCAAAGGCACAAACAGGGGGGATGAGCGGGTACTAATAAGCAAAGCCCAAGCTTTCTGAAAGATCGCAGTGGGGCTGGGTATGACGCTGTTGCCTCCTTCCTGTCAGCTGAGCATCCCAACTCATGCTGCTGCTTGCTGCTTCAGTCTCCTCTGCCTGTGGCTGGAAGCAATCAGCCTGATCATGCCCCCATGGATATGCACTGGGCTGAGTGACTCACAGCACCCCTCCCCAGTGTGCAGCACCACAATAATGTACTTTTTCTTCTTAAGTGGGTGTGGCCATGACTCCCACAATTAGGCCATGCCCCCTTCACCAGGGCCTGGCATAGCTTGGTTCTTGGCAGCCTTGGCCACAGGAACTTGTAAAGTACCTGTGGCTGCAACATCTGCCCACTGTATTTGTTTTGTATTGTGTATTTTCTTATAGGCAGGAATATACGACACTACAAAGGTCAGAGTCTCCTTTATTGAAAGCTGAAAGTGCATCTTTACACCACCACCAATTCCATGTTATACAGTATGTGTACTGATTAGCTTAATTTTGAGAAAAATGTGCTGGCACCAATGTCAATAGTATTTAGCAGCAATACTTTCTCTGTGCCTCTGCATTTGAAATGAAGGCTTTGGGATTGTGTGTAGCCATAGTATGCAGCTAGTTATGCAGCAATACCCTGCAAATGGTAGAACATTAATGCATCTCATTTTAATGAAAGATCAAACTGCATTTTTGCTGCTGGGGTGCATTGTGACTTGTGCTGTGTGTTGCAGCTTTGTTTGTGTATTCAAATGGACAGTAAATGTGAGTTTGTGTGCACCTTTATGCATGCAGCTTGGGCAAGTGCTTTACAGTGAAGTAGCAAAAAGAGAAGTCCCATGGTGTGTCCTCCATTTCCCCTCCCCCAAAGTAAGCATAAGATAATTATATACAGTCATTAATTAACATAACAGTAGACATGTTTTGGGTAGCCATACATGCAGTAGACCAGTGTGTATTGAAGGTGTACATGTTATGAGCTGCCATTGTGGCTCATTACAGGCATGGGTCCCAGCTGGAACTAGGTAACCAGAATGCTGCATCTCTAAAGCCACAAAAGCAGATGGTTCTGCTGATTGCTATGCAACAAGGGGATGCCATGTGGTTGCAGAGTATTGTGGTCCTGACTAAGACAGATAGTCGAAATGCTGAGCTTAGAGGCTGCACGGAATGATCATTTTGGGGGCTGGGCTCATTGGAGATATTCTTTTAGTGCAGGTCTTATTAAAAGGCAACCAACCAGACCTGCACACCAATGCCAGTGATAGTTTTGAACTCCTGTATAAGCCTCTGGTCTGTTATTGATTCCTGTGTACTGGTGAGTTTTCCTGCATGCACCTTGCATGATCTGTGTATCTGGAGTCCCCCAGTCTGCTTGGAAACTGTACAGTATCTGTACAGTATCTTATATATATATCCTACTCTTAAGGGTTTATCACACAGCATGTTGTTTATTATTTCAAGTTACACCTGCTAATTAGTATTATCCACCTCTGCTGTGTTACCATTTGTTTGCAATCTATATTACCAGAACTGCTCTATAGTTACCCTGTAGTTACTTTCAGCATCTATGTCCTATTTTTCTCTGTTTATTTTCAGATTTAGACTGCTCCAGCCAATTGTTCTGTGATCACCATAATATTGTATAAGTTTCTACTGTTCTGAGTTTTTAGATCTGTCAGTATCCTAACTACCGGTGAGAGTCCTTTTCTAAGTGAACAATTGGTGGCTTTTAAAGGTGAACACCTCCGTAGTGTTGCTCTAGGAATCTTGTACAAATTTACTGGTGTTTAAAAACAGTACATTCACTAAAAAAGCAGTATGTGAATAATGTAGAAACCACATTATATAGTAGTGAACATATAAAAAATAGTACCTTCACTGCCAAATGTTTGAAGTGCAAAACAATTGTTATGATACAACTACATATTGTGCATAAAGTCTCTTGGACAATAGCTGAGGGTATCCACCTAAAACAACTGACTTTATTCCATTAGAGAACAACACTCTCAATGGTACTGAGAGGCTGCCAGGTCTTAAACTCAAAATAGTAGAGGTATATCCAAAAAGGCCGGTGATAACATGATTTAATTGGAACACTGAATAAACACTTTGAATTCAATGTTATAGAATTGTTCAATGATGTGTAAACAATCACTGTAGGTGTAACAACAAATGACTATAATAGATGATAATAGTGAAAACAATTCCAGCAAGTGTTGCAACAAATGACTATAGCAGATGATGATAAACCAAAAAGTCACTGTTTAAAAGTAAGTAAATATATTCTTAACACTAGATATATTAGCAGGTTGCAGGAGAACCAGACTGGCTAGGCACAAAGCTATAAGGAAATCCAATGGCTCCAATGAGACCAGGATTAGCAAACTACTGTAACTTCAATGCAAACAGCTATAACTTGCAGGGAGTCTAATTCCTCCTCCATTTTATCAGAAACTAAAGCCAATTAAATCTAAGTTCTCTCTGTAACAACAAGCAGTGCTTTTCCACATTTAATAGCAAGGTGTCCTGGCTGCAATAAGTCAGCATGGACACAACCAATCAACTTACCATGGCTCCACTTGGTAAGTGCTAGTTGGGACCATCATCCTTTGTAGCTTTTGGTACACAGTGTCTTGGTAACAGTGTCTTGGAAATGTTTTGAAAAGTCATGCTTCAGTTCTTCCGTATGCAAATTCCTTTTGGGTATCCAAGATCTTTCCCCAGATCCATAATCCTTGCAATGGACAAGGAAATGTACCTGTCCTTGAACTCTCTTGGAATCAAGAATCTTTTCCACAAAGAATTCCTGCTAACTTTGAACCAGGGCTGGATATGGTTTTCTAGGGCATACAAACTTGAATGTTTTTGAAAGTAATGACAGGCTTAAACAGAGAGCAATGGAAGGTGTTAGAATATGTCAAGGACTTGGGCAACTTAAGGTGAAAAGCAATGGAATTCACCTATTTTACAATCTAAAAAGAACCAATGTACTTAAGCCCAAACTTATTTGATGTTTGACAAAGTAATGTTACAGGTGGATTACCATACTTTGTTGCCCACTTAAATCATACAATGTCTATGATGAAAAAAAATTCAGCAAAAAGAGGCTTTGCTGAGGGTGAAGTGTACTTTCTTCCAATGGCTCTGAGGCGATAAGCAATGTTTAAATTTAATGGCATATCAACAGGTACTAATGAGGGAAATTATGAAATACAGACAGGAACCTGGTAGTCCGAATCCTGATGCCAGGAACCTGAAAGGATTAACATACCAACACTTGTTGGTTGGTATGCTAATCCTTCCCCTCTCCCAACCCTAATTCTCCCTCCCTGGTGCCTGAACCTTACCTCCACCCAGTGCCTAAACCAAACCTCCCTCTTCCCACATCCTACACCAAACCCCCCCTTAGTGCCTAACCCTTACTATAAACCTAACCATCCCTACAGTCTTGTTACTTACCTTCAAGATCCTGGCAGTCGGGATGCTGGCTCTGGGGTTCTGTGTGGCATCATTATTCTGCCATTAGTAATATAAGCATCAGCAATCTGACCACCGCGATGCAGAATGCATACCCAAATGAAGACAATAATTATGCTTTGGGGTGATATACAAATATACAGACAAAAAAAGAAGATAGTGGCAGAGTGTCAAACATTGTTGTAAGTGAATTCCAATAGCAGCAAAAATTATTCCCAGTTGTTGTGAATGTTAAAAATATAACAATGAAAGTATTGTTCCAAAGATTGGTTGACTCATTCTGTTTAACCATTAGACCACAGATGATTTCCAGAAGACAAACTAAGGTTAATACCCAATGAAGAGCAGAAAGATTTCCAAAAGCAGGCTGAGTGTCTCTATTGAATGCAATGTCTGAAGGCAAATCATGCTACCTGAAAACATATTGGATGAATAATGTAGAAAGGTCTTTAGCACTGGGAAGCTTGGTCAGAGGAATAAAATGATCCACGAGCACCCAGGTGGCATTACAACCAGAGGAAACAGGCAATATGAAATATGTGACCATGGCCTGGTGAAAATGACCAAAGGAAGGAGTTTTCTAGTTGGTAGAGTTTGAGTGTTATTCTTTTCACAGACTCCACAGGCCTGAACATATTCTCTGACATCCTCAGTGATAGTAGGCCACCAAACAGATTAAGACAATATTTCCATAGGTATAGAATGTCATGGATGCCAGGACACTTTTTTTTACAATGAAACAGTACCCTTTAAATGTTCGTGATGAGTCTCAGAAGGAGACTGATTTTGCATAGATTGAAGCTGAGTGTAGAAATCCAATACTAGATCAGCATGAATGGATGCTGCAGATAATATATGCATTTTAGTATTGGTGGACTCATACTCCCTAAGAAAATTATGTGATAAGGCATTCACTTTGACATATTTAGACCCATGTATGTAGGTAATGATAAAATCAAAATGGGTAAATAACAGTGCCCAGCATGCCTATCTTTAATTTAGTTAAGTCTTTGGCTGACTCAATGTATAATAGATTTTTATGGTCTGTGAAGACTGTGTGCTTAGCACCTTCTAGCCAATGTCTCCAGTCCCCCAAAGCCATTGAGATGGCAAGTAGATAATACATTTTCTACATCATAATTAGCTTCTGCATGAAATAATTTCTGTGACACGAAAGGATGTATCTGATTATCCACAGAGTCCTTCTGGTAGAGAATTGCTCCAATACCTACTTTAAAAGCATACACTTTGATGATAAAAGGCAAGTCATGATTCAGATGGTGAAGAATTGGAGATCAGATGAATGCTTGTTTCAAAGCTTCAAAGGCTTGAAAACCTTGTGAAGACCAAACAGAGGTATCTGCTTTCTTGTTAGTTAAGTCAGTGATTGGAGCAACTAGCACAGAAAATGAACAAATAAATTGCCTATAATTAATGAAGCCTAAAATCCTTTGGATGACATTTTGGTTAGTGGGTTGTTTTCAGTCAATAATGAACTGAAGTTTACTAGGATCCATTGAGTACCCTTTAGAAGTGATGATGTACCCCAAAAAAGAAACTTTTTTGACCCTAAACTCAGATTTCTTGAGGTTTGCATACAAATGGTGCTCACAGAGTTTTCCCATAACCTGATTGACCGGGCTTTGATGCTTCTCCAAAGACTGTTTATAGATCAAAATATTATCTAAATAGACTACAATACATTTTTCCAATTCATGAAGGACAGCATTTATCTGTTATTGGAATACAGTGGGTGGTGTTTTGGAAGAACAATACAGCATAACTAGGTTTTCGTATGTCGAAGCTGAGTAATTTGCTGAGACAAGTTCAGTTTAAAATTGAATTGCGGCGACACCATCTTGTGACTGGCCGCAAGACGCCATCTTGGAAATGAGATAGCAAGGCGCCATTGTGCAAATGACCACCCAAGCGCCATTTTAGATAAACTCACATTTAAGTACATATGGCGAGATTACTATTAGCACCATGCAATTGCATCTTCCATCATTTCTCATATACACAAAAATATGCATAATAGCACTGTTAACTAGTTGCATGTTAGCGAATGCATAAGAAAAACACTGTTTAGTAGCTAAATGAGCATGCATCTGTCCCCAGTTAACTAGCATCTTCATATCAAACCCCGTACACTCACACATTACATATTCACTTACAAGGTTCCGTTAGCTTTAAGGTATAAGATTTAAGTTTGTTAAGTTAGTATAAATGTTGTGAAAAATAGATATTTTGTAACTAAGGTTTTATACATGTAAGTAAGCCATGTTTGGTTTTGTACTGATGCGTACTCTTTCCACAGTATTCCGGTATTATCGGTGGGGAGATCGCATCATGCATTCTCAACTTATGGACCACAGAGACTTCAAACAACAAAATGTATATTATATGAACAACTGTTAGGATGATTGCATGGGGTGGGAGGGCAGACACCCCCAGTTGTTAGAGGCCGGGATGAGTCTATTTGAATCAGCCTGTTAAATGCTCAGTAACAGATGGATCCCCCTTGGGAACCAATTGCATCAGCAACAAATGTCTCTATTGTTTTGTCTATCCCTGGGGGGTATAAATATGTGGGCTCCAACACTGGGTCTTTAGTCTTCATGCTGAATGCTGATAGATGAGGGGTTTCTTGCTGATGCCTAACATCTGGTACCGGAAGTGCTGCGAATGTATACTGTACTTGGGTCTGTATAATTCCTTTGCACATAAATTGTGTCTGGATCAATAGCATGTAACTGACTGTACTTTTACTTGAATAATGCTTGTGCTTTGGAACCACAGATTCCATGTCTTAAGTCTTTATTTACTGTATGACTGCATAAGCAAATTAGCTTCATCCTTAGAAGGTATAGGCTGGATATTAGAAGGTATAGGAAGGATATTAGAAGGTATAGAAAGGTGTGTATAGAGGTTCTGATCCAGTATCGTTAGTTGGGGGCTTATATTGAAGTCACTCACCTGCTCACATGGTACATACGGCTATCCATATTTCAGCAAAGGGTGGAATGGCCACATGCAGGGTTTTCCTGCAATCGCTTTGTGCTAAAAGATCGCTATCCATCTCTGTGTGAATTAAGGATGCTGACTAGAATCCAGGGACAAGAGAGGAAAAAGTTTGTTTTCCTCTGTTGATAGAACCTAATGTTTAAAGGGATGCCGCAGTATTGGGTATGCGGCTGAGTCACAGGTTTGCACACAGCAAAGATGCACTTTTGTGTACGCAGCTAAAGGTTGTCATATGGTTGTGTGGTAGTCGCATTATTGTGTATGCGGCTGGTCGCACAATAGCATATACGCAATTCCGGTTGTGCTGCCACGTGTTTTAGATAAAGCCGTTTAGGTTTACATTTTTCAATTATTATCAATATCTGGGTTAATGTTTATTTTTCTGCGCAGAAAAAAGTGTGTAACAGTGAGTGTTTTTTTGGTAGGGGTAACTTGTTCCCTACAGTTAAAGGTACCGTATGACCTTTAAGGGCTAAGTGCTAGTTGCTTGGTAAGCAGCTTTACCATTCTATACACAGTAGCAGGTGTACATGTTGTCTTTGTTGTAGAAAGGTGCGTGGAAGTGGCCGACATACAAACTTCCATAGGTGTGGAAGTTGCCTTACTAAATCTTATCCGGGTGTGGAAGTTGCCTTTTTCAAATCTTATCCAGGTGTGTGGGCGCTGCCGACTTAAATCGTCCACAGGCAAGTGAAAGTATCTTGATTGTCTTTCACCAGTTTAAACCTTTATTGAAAAGCGTAGGATTTTGTCTCAGAATGGGAGTCGCGCAAACAGTAGAGATGTTAGACAATGATGTGCTGCTAATGGAGGCGGTGATCAGATCAGCTCGTCGTATTATGCATACTAAGTATGGTACTTATGCGATAAGGTATTGTGATGTATGGTTTAAAATGACGATGAAGAGTGTTAGACCATTTCCCAGAATTGGTAGTTTTGATAAAAATATATTAGATAATGTCCGGGATCACATCAGTCTGATGCGCTCCCGAGAGAAAATGGTTAAATATTATGAATGTTTAAAACTATGGCAGCATGAAGGGGATGCGTGGCTTAAAAATGTGCAAACGACGCAAACTAGTGTTGCGAGCACATTGCCAGAGAATACATCCGCGACGCTAAATTGCAATACAGGCGAGCCACAAAATGGAGCGCACGTGCTGCAAGGTAGCATTGTGGAGAGTATTGCCAGCAGTTCATGCTCACCTCCCCCACCTTATGTGGATGGAGGTGCAAGTACAGTTACCAAAAATACTCATAGAAATGTAACAAGCAATTTGTACCCTCTCTTAAGCAACCATAAAGAAAATGTTTATGATGTGGATGATGAGCCTATTGTAATGTCTGCCATTTCCCATGCTGTGCAGATGATAAATGCTGCATCACCACAATCACGAGTGGTGCCGCCATCTCCATCGGTAACAGAAAGAGAAGTGTTAACTCCCTCTGCACCCATAGAGGAAGTTGTTCATACCATACGTAGCAGTAGCAGACTAAACCCCCAGCCAGGTAACCAGGTCAGAGGTAGCAGCGCTACCGGTCTGCATCCCATTCGGACAATAACCGTTCCAAATAGAAATGCAGGTGCGAACGGTATAGTGCCCACGAGGGAAGTAGTAATGCATTGTCCTTGGACAAGAGCAGAACTAAATTCCATCATAAATGATTTCCCCGATCCCTAAAAGGAACTAGCCAAATGTCAAAGATTTTTGAGAAATTTGGGAAGTTCACATGAGCCCACTAATAAAGATTGGCATGTGGTGTTAAGGGCCTGTCTACCACGCAATACCGACGTGACAAAATTTATCATGGATTGTGTTTTGGATGGTGATGTTCCCTTAACAGACCAAGTAAACCAAGGTAACATTTCCCACATTGTAACTTAATTGGGTATATATTTTCTGGTAGTAGTTAACTGGAATAAAATTTTCACCATTAAGCAAAAGGAGAGTGAAACTGCAGAAGGTTATTGTGACCGGGCTCTGCAGGCTATCACCCAGTACACTGGGATAGAAAATATTAAGATAGCACTCACCACAGGGGAATGATAGTCATGGTACTGATGGACGGTCTGAAAAAGAATTTAAAAACTCGGGTTCAGACCTCACAGCCTGGCTGGCGGGGACTCAAAATAGATACCCTCATAGAACCCACCATTGAACATGATAAAAACATCTCAAAGAAGAGAGAAGCCCAGAGCGAAAAATGAATGACTGTCAGTATACAAGCTCTGGAGGGAATGATGGTAACATCACAGCCAACCGACACACTTGTACTTGCACATACACTTACATCTGAACAAGCATGTGCCCTCACTAACCCCATGCAACAACAAACACAACTCTATCCCACCAACCCGATACAACCACAGATCCCATACTACTCACAAACTTCTTATCCCCCTCAATACCATTACCCTCCCTATCCTTACCCATATCCACCACCTTTATACTCTGCTCAAACTTCACAACAACACATGTCTTCACCAGATCCACGAACATGTTTTAACTGTAAACAACCAGGACATTTAAGTAGAAACTGTAGAGTAAAAAGAGTAGGAACCCCAAATCAGGGAAGACCTGGATATCCCCATAAGGGATATGCACAGAGGCCAGCAAATGTCCAGCAGGCACCAGCTCCAATTGTGGCCATAAATGAGAATGGTAGCCAACGCTAGGGGTCAGGTCATACCTGTAGTCTACAGATAGTCAGGTTAACGGGAAGTACTAGGGAAGAACTGGTCATGATGGTTGATGTAGCTGGTACTGAATATTCTTTTCTTGCAGACACAGCGGTGACCAGGTCAGTGATAAAATCTCCCGTTAATTTGCAGGTGACCAACAAGACAGTACCAACCATGGGTGTAACAGGTAAAGTGGAACATTATCCTTTAACAAAGTCCACAGAGGTTATTATTGGGCTGTTGCATACCAGCCATTCTTTTCTCCTGGCTGCTGCGGCTCCTACTAACCTTGTGGGTAGAGACTTGTTATGTAAGATGGGATGTGTTATATATTGCACCCCTGATGGTGTATTTTTAGATATCCCAGAGAGAGTTGCACACGAGATGTGGGATATGTTGGACACTCCCCAAAGGATAATGTATCCCTCTACAAGTTTAAATGAATATCCATCTCAGATAAATGAAATGTTGTCCCAAATTCCAGATTCCCTTTGAACTAAAGATGGACAGGAAACTGGATTAATGGCAAACGTAAGCCCCGTAATGGTAAATTTATAAAAAACGGTAGACAAGCTCCAAAAATTCCCCAGTACCCACTTAAACAGGAGGTAGAATTAGTGGTTTTTCCAATAATTGAGCAACAGGGAATTTTAGTTTGTACAGCTAGTGTAGCCAACAGTCCCATCTTTCCAGTGAAGAAGAGTGGTGGGAGGGGTTATAGGCAGGTACAAGACCTTAGAGGTGTTAATAAGGTAGTAGAGAAACAATTCCCTGTAGTGCCAAATCCAGCTGTCATTCTAATGCAGATCCCACCAAATGCAACCCATTTCACTGTCATTGACCTCTGTTCTGCTTCCTTCTCTGTGCCTCTCCATCCTGACTGTCAGTATCTATTCGTATTTACATACAGAGGTTTACAATACACATGTACACGGTTACCCCAAGGTTTCATAGACAGCCCCAGTATCTTCTCCCAGGCATTTCAACCTGCCAATGGATCTGTTCTAATTCAATATGTGGACGATTTATTGCTATGTTCTGACTCGTTTATGTCATGTTTGAATGATACTGAACTTTTGTTACTTCATCTCTCGCATAGAGGACACAAGGTGGCTAAGGACAAACTACATCCGTGCCAATCCAGAGTAAAATATTTGGGACACTGCCTAACCCAGGGTTTACGACATCTCACAATGGATAGAATCCAGGCCACACAAAACATGACACTGCCACAGAATCAACAGCAAATTCGTACCTTCTTGGGAATGTGTGGATACTGTAGAATGTGGATCTCAGGTTTTTCTATTTTGGCCTTACCTTTACAGGAATTAGTCTCTTCCTCAAAGCTCAATCGTGTCATACACACAGAGGAATCAGAGCAGGATTTCCTTAATCTTAAGGATAGTCTGACAAAAACTCCTTCATTGGGAATACCTTATTATGAAAAACCTTTTGATTTGTATTCTACGGAAGCCGATGGTTGTGCTGCAGGTGTCCTTACACAAAAACATGGTGATGCCAGTAGGCCCGTAGCATACTGCAGTGCTTAATTGGACACTGTGGCAAGATCACTCCCCACCTGTTTGAGAAGTGTAACAGCTACCACCCTATTGGTAAGTAAAAGTGAGGATGTAGTATTGGGTCGTGATATGATTGTCTACACTCCCCATGCTGTGTCTGCTCTGTTGAACTCAGCTCAAACCAGACACGTCTCTTCAGTTAGGTTTACCAAATGGTAACTAGCTCTAATCGCACCCGCAAACATTACTGTTAAACGTTGCAGCATGCTGAATCCAGCAACGTATTTTATATATGTACAACATGATATACAAAGGGTGGAAGGAGGCAAGTTGCTGGTGTGAGGTGAGTTCAGCAGACATAATGATACGCACGATTGTATGACATTTCTGAATCAGACCTTTACTGCTAGACCTGACATACATGACAAACCTTTAGAGAATGTGGATGTGACTTTTTATATGGATGGGAGTTGTCATAGACAAACAGACACAGGTGAATTATGTACAGGTTATGCTGTTGTAAATGACACAGACATCATAGAAGCTAAACCTCTTGGTCCTCCTCACTCATCCCAGGTGGCAGAGATAGTAGCACTAACTAGAGTGTGTGAACTGGCAGCAGGCAAATCTGCTAATAATTACACTGACTCGAGGTACGCGTTCGGGGTGGTGCACAATTTTGGTGCTCTATGGCATCTGAGAAATTTTATGACAGCAGCAGGCACACCAGTTGCACATTCCCGACACATAAAACATCTTTTAGAAGCAATCCAACTGCCCAAATTGGTGGCAGTAATTACATGTAAAGCCCATACGTGTGAGGATGATCCGGTGTCACTGGGCAACAACAGAGCCGATGAAGCTGCAAAATGGGTAGCAGGGTTAAAAATGTTTTCCCCAACTGAGAAAATTATGTCTTTCCAAACAACTGATATGCTGAAATTAATTGTGTTCAATTCAGGAAAAATCAATTTGGAAGTCCAAGGGATGTGGGCAAGAGTCCTCTGGGCTCTGGAGGGATGGACAAGGTAAGCCAGTAGCCCCCAAGGCATATTACCCAAGCCTGGCTGAGGCAGCACATGGTCTGAATCATCTGGCTAAACAAGGTATGTGCAAGTTGGTGAGGGCATACTGGTGCACACCAGGTTTTTCTTCACAAGCAGAAAAGATAGCAATGTCCTGTCTGACCTGCTTGAGAAAGAACATAGGGAAAGCGATCCCTACCAAACCATCCCACATTCCACTGACTGATGGACCATTCCAGGTGATACAAATTGATTTCATCCAATTACCACCCTGCAGGAACCTTAAGTATGTATTAGTGTGCACAGACATATTTTCTAACTGGGTTGAGGCCTACCCAGCAACACTAATACTGCTTTGTTTACTGCCAAGAAAATAGTTCAGGAATTTGAATGCAGGTACGGTATCCCTAAAATCATCGAGAGTGATAGGAGTACCCATTTCACAGGTGATTTTTTTCAAAATATGTGTAAGCTGATGGGTATTAATAGCCGACTTCATACCCCCTACCGACCGCAAGCCAGTTGCAAGGTAGAGAGGATGAATGGGACTTTTAAAAATTAGTTAAGTAAAATTATGGCAGAGACGGGACTAGGATGGCCAGAAGCGTTACCATTGGTTCTACATAGCATAAGGACAACTCCTAGACCTCCTCTGAATCTGTCCTGATTTGAAATAGTGTTTGGTAGACAACCTCATTTGATTATAAGTCCACAGGAAGACCTGAAGGGTAACAACGAGGTAACTGTAAAGTATCTTATATCAATGAGTAAGCAGTTAAAGCAACTGCAGCAGAAACTGAAATTGTTGTCTAATGATATGCCTGAAACTAACTGTCATGATGTTGAACCAGGAGAATATGTAATGATCAGAAATTTCTTGCATTCAGGTTGTTTGACTGATTGGTGTTAGGGTCCATACCAGGTGCTGCTGACGAGTACTACATCTTTGAAGGTGGCTGAGAGAGATACCTGGGTCCATTCCAATCACTGCAAAAAGGTCAATCAACCGGTGGAGAAACAAGTTGGAGACAAAGCTGATAGTGTGGACCTGTCGCTCGCGAGCTTGTTCAGGGAGGATTGAACAGTTTGTAGTGAGATACCTGAACTAAATGAAATCTGCAGGTCTTGTTGTGACAATGGATGGGCCTGCTGTGTTCATTTTCATATTCTCTTTTAGAGTTTTCACCATCCAGTTTCTGTGATGGGAGACCGATCGAGGAAATGGGAGCTGATGGCAGTGCCGATGGAGTGGAGTCAGGAGGAGTGCAATGCCAATCAGGGGAGTGTCTGACCAATCTTAGTATTGTTATTGTTAAGAGAGCTATCATTCCGGACACTCGGGGAAGGTGTGGAGGTTTATCGTCTGTAGATTACTGTATTTGTGAGCTTTGTGGGTCCTTAGTTGATGAGAACTGTATCCAACGGTGCCAACCTAAATATAGCCTGTACTGGGGTGGGTATACTTTAGAGGATTATCATAGCATGGTAGGCAAAGTGTTAAATCAAACTGATTGCTGGGTGTGTTCACATGTGCCACAGGAACAGCATAACGTAGGGTTGGTGCCATTTCCGCTGAATATCACATAAATTTTAGAATTACAAAAATGGAAAACATTGGAAACCACCTCATTTCAAACTCTATCAATTCCAAGTAGATAGATCACTTTTGTGTTTAAACATAACCAACCCCAATAAACCTGGGAGTTGGGAAGTGACGGGGCATAATCTGACGATGACCATCTCACAAAGAGCTGATAATGAATCCATAAACCATGATCTCCATTAAGTCTGGTGGGAAACATTTTAGGTATCATTATACATTGAGTTCCACCAACGAAATGATTGGTAAGGTGCCAAATGGTTATTGTGCTAAAATAATACAGCCAGAAACCTGCGTCTACCAGATGGAAGACCCAGAAATAGGATTGTTTGCAAGGGAAATGTGCTTAATGATAATGATGCATACCATTCCTTATGTTCTCCCTGATAATGTATATTTCATATGTGGAAGAAAAGCGTATAAATGGCTCTCCCTGAGTTCCAAAGGTTTGTGTTACCTGGGAAGAGTAGTCCCTGAAGTTATGACCCTCACACATGTTGAAATGCCGGGTATACATAAAAACACACCGTCACCATATATTCACACACAATATGAACACAGAGGCAAAAGAAATATGATACCTCGTGACATATATAAAGCAACTCAGTTAATCAGTGAGACAACTGGCTTTCAAGTTTTAGTCTCATTGGATCCCACCAGGATTGCTCGGGGAACATTAAATTTTAGATATATCCTGGAACTTGCTAAATTGATATATAATATCACCGAGATGTACGATGACACATTCAGGTATACAGGGAGAAAATTGCAAGCGTACAAGAAAGAACTGGTGCAACACAGACTAGTGTTGAATTATTTAACTGCTGTTACTGGAGGGTATTGAGTAACATTGGCCACTCAATTTGGAGTAAAATGTTGCACCTATGTCACCAATGATACTAGCGACCCCAAGGAGGTGATAGACCGAAAGATAGAAGAAATTCTGCAGCTAAAATGGGAGTTTTGTAAGAACCATAATGATTCAGTGGCTTAAGTAGGGGAAAAGATAGAAGGATGGATTTCATGGCTGAACCCAGTAAAATGGTTCTCAGGTCTAGGGGAATGGGTCCAGGAAGTGATCGCCAGCATAGGCAAATTCTTGATCCTTATACTAATTGTCATCATAGTAACTGGCATATGCTTCCGGTGTGTTCCTATTGTGTTGAAGTGTGGAAAATGTAAAAATAGAGTAAAACGCAAGAATGAAACTATGATGGTGGTCAGTAATGAAAATATGAATACCGAGGTATATATAGAACTGCATTACAACCCTGAACTAGGAAATACCATCATTTCATGTATTACATTTAGACATGCATAGAATGTATTATTGAAATGTTTTTTTTTTAAAACCTTAGATAATGTAAAGTCTAAATTCCCTTTCAATACTGCTTTTATAAGACTGGTGCATTCCCACACCTTTCACATGATCTTCCAAGATCTGCGGTGTGCGTATAATAGTAGTTTTATGTCCCCACCCAGAGACACATTATTGATGGATTAAGAACCACCTTGTGCGATCCCACAATAACACTAAATAATATGTAAATGTAAGCCTAAATTAAATTCAATGAGTAGATTGTGATAGCATGTTGTTTGCTATCAAAGGGTGGACTGTCGAAGTTGAGTAATTTGCTGAGACAAGTTCAGTTTAAAATTGAATCGAGGCGATGCCATCTTGCGACTGGCTGCAAAACACCATCTTGGAAATGAAATAGCAAGACGCCAATTTACGAATGACCGCCCAAGCGCCATTTTAGATAAACTCACAATTAAGGACATATTGCGAGATTACTATTAGCACCATGCAATTGCATCTTCCATCATTTCTCATATACACAATAATACGCATAATAGCGCTGTTAACTAGTTGCATATTAGCGAATGCATAAGAAAAAATGTTTAGTAGCTAAATGTACATGCATCTGTTCCAAGTTAACTAGCGTCTTCATATCAAACCCCGTACACTCACACATTACATATTCACTTACAAGGTTCCATTAGCTTTAAGGTATAAGATTTAAGTTTGTTCAGTTAGAATAAATGCTGTGAAATAAAGATATTTGGTAACTAAGGTTTAATACATGCTAAGTTAGCCGTGTTTGGTTTCGTACTGATGCGTACTCTTTCCACAGTATTCCGGTATTATCGGTGGGGAGATCGCATCATGCATTCTCAACTTATGGACCGCAGAGACTTCAAGCAACAAAATGTTTATTATATGAACAACTGTTAGGATGATTGCATGGGGTGGGAGGGCAGAGACCCCCAGTTGTAAGAGGCTGGGATGAGTCTCTATTGTTTTGTCTATCCCTGGGGGGTATAAATATGTGGGCTCCAACACTGGGTCTTTAGTCTTCGTGCTGAATGCTGATAGACGAGGGATTTCTTGCTGATGCCTGACATCTGGAACCGGAGGCGCTGCATATGTATACTGTACTTGGGTCTGTATATTTCCTTTGCACCTAAATTGTGTCTGGATCAATAGCATGTAACAGACTGTACTTTTACTTGAATAATGCTTGTGCTTTGGAACCACAGATTCCAGGTCTTAAGTCTTTATTTACTGTATGACTGCATACACAAATTAGCATCATCCTTAGAAGGTATAGGCTGGATATTAGAAGGTATAGGAAGGATATTAGAAGGTATAGGCAGGATATTAGAAGGCATAGGAAGGTGTGTATAGAGGTTCTGATCCAGTATCATTACGTAATATCTATTTCGTAATACCAATATAATGTTGGTATTGAATGCCATCTTCCATTCATATTTCTCTTCATTTCGATAAGATTATATGAACACCACAGATCTATCTAAGAAAAGATAGTTGCTTCCCTAAGGTGATCAAACTATACCTAGATAAGAGGTAACCAATAGGTGTTTTTCATTGCAAGGTTAAATGCTTACATCATGTTTGGCAGCAAAGAAAAAATATAACCCACCAGGGATTTTAAGGGCCTAATAACCTTATTGTTATTTATGTCCCACCATAAGATCTATTACATGTAACCTGTCACAGATGATAGACTACTTCCTACAAACCCATTGTCTGTAAAGGCAAAGTATATCTGAGAGATACAATAATTAACAAACCAAAGGAGGTATAATGACATGAATGGGAACATGTTGATAACAGCTAATGTATTTATTATTATTATTATTATTATTATTATTATTATTATTATTATTATTATTATTATTATTATTATTTATTAACAGTTTCTTATATAGCGCAGCAAATTCCATTGCTCTTTACAATTTGAATTAACATTTTACTGGGTTGTAAAAGACATACATAAAGGAAGGAGGTCCCCTCTCGCAAGCTTACACTCTATAGGGAAATAGGTGCTGATACACAAGGATTGGTGCTATACATTGCAAATTGGTCCAGCCCAAATGTAGATGTTTCTGGTGGGCTGTATAAGCCAATCACACTGGAAAGTTGGCCTAGGGTTAGGAGGATGTTAAATTGAAGAAAGAGAAGATGTGATAGGTGTGTACTATAAGAAGAGAGTTACATATGGAAGCTATTAAGGGTTATGTGGGCGATCCTGGAATCTGATAAGCTTGTCTGAAGAGGTGAGTTTTCAGATAAAGCTTGAATATTTGGAAGATAGTGGAAAGTCTTATTGTGCATGGGAAGCCATTCCACAGGGTGGAATGGCAGGGTGTAGCCCGAAAAAAGTCCTGTAACCATGCATGGGAACAAGTAATGTGTGGGGATGAGAGATGCAGCTCTTGTGTAGAGTGGACATGTTGGGTTGGAAGATATTTTGAGATAAGTGAAGAGATGTATGTTGGTGTGGTTTGGTTATTAGCTTTATGTGTCAGTGTAAGTATTTTAAATTGAATACATTAGAAGACCGGCAGCCAAAGGAGGGATTGATATAGTGGATCAGCAGACACTGAACGTTTTGTGAGAAAGATCAGCCTCAGTATCCCTGATATTAGGGGACAACTCTGCTATAGACAGAGCACCGTAACACAAATACCTTACTTACCAAACTGCCACCACCGATGGATATGATTTAAAGAGTCCAGTCCTCTATTACCCCAACTATTGCACAGGCTCAGCAATAAGATTCCAACACAGTTAATCTTTAGCTTAATCTCTCCCCAATTTTGCAGACTTGGCCTCCCAGATGACTGCAAAGTTCACTGAGACTAACCCTCTGCTTCCCGTACCTAACAATAGGCGCAGTGTCACCCTAGCGGACTAATAATGTCTTCAAAGACAAGGTTTTGGAGCAAATATCAAATAAATTAGTAAAGAATACTTTATATATAAAAGGAGTACAATGCTTAAAAATAATGTTACAGAGAAAATAATGGTTTCAATGGTACATACATGTATAGGAATATAAAATAAAAAGGAATACTTACAAATTAACACTCAGCTAATTTGCCTTGAAGTGACAGTAAGAAATGCAAGGACTGCTGGTCTAAACTTCAATGTAGCATTGACCCCTCAGGTTGAATACAGACCCCAGGACTTCAATCCCTTTTATCAGAAGAGCATCACACCTCAGGTGATGTCATAAAAGTCATCTCTGATTGGATGATTAGATACTTGGGGGGCAGGAACCTCACAGACAGCTTCTAAATCCCTTTAAACTTAAAAAAAAATAAGCCTAATAACTTCCCCTGTGGATGGATTACCTAAAGTATAGGGTGTTTATTGTACTGGTCCATATTTTATCTATTAAAAGAGTGTAGATATGATGGGGTTCCAAGGATGCCTTCTTGATATATCTCATATCTTTAAAACTGTATGTCTCAGTGATCTGGGAATCACACACAACCAGGATATTGAGTCTAGTTATATGTATATAATTTTCCAAGCTTCCAGCTATCATTAATACATCAATTTTATCTGATAAACCATCTCAAATATGACTTTGTTTGATCTGGTCATCTCTCATCACTCCTTAATGTCAGCTTTGTTACTATTTGCTTTACCCCCTATGGGGCTGACTTTCTGTAGATGCACACACAAAGGGCTGAGCAATCCACATGTCCTGGTGACAATGGTACCATAATTGAATGGACACACAGATGGTCTCTAAGCTTGACAACTCTGGTTAGTATTTCCTTACTTCATTAACAGACTAGTGGGAGTTTGTCCGGTCCCTGTTCATATCATTACCTAACCAAGACTTTAACCAAAAGTCTCCTGCCTTGGACTCCAAAGAAGTGAACAGCGGGGATAGTATTCCTTGGGATCCCTGTGAAGGAGGTTAAGGCTGAAAGGGGGCAAAAGCATTAGCTCAGCTGGGCCCCAAATTCAGCATATTCTATTGATCCTGCTATGTCCACTATAGTGTCAATTTTACCCTCTTCCATCAGGCTGCATACTGGCAGGGCCCAAGACTCCCTGTCAATATGAGCTTTCATCATGTTTACCTGAAAAACTTTTCTACTTTTTCCTAACATGGTCTATAGTGACCACATAATTCACATAATTCATGCATTGGTGCATGACATATGGGCCCTCCCAGGTTGCCTGGAGTTTATTTTGGGTCATAGGGACTAGCACCCAGACTTTCTGACCCATCTCATAAACTATCTACCTGGCAGTACAGTCATACCACTGTTTTTGGTCATCTGGGCCTGTGCCATATTCTATAAAGGGGGCATATGTAAACATATGCAGAAGGTCAGCACCTAAATATCCCTATCCTTTTATGCTGAAATGCCATAAATTGTTTATCAAAATATATTGAGGACAAACAGTTTTAATGTAACAAGTCAAATTTATTGAGTCACTGTGCTCAAGGGTATTTTATATAAAATATGTGTGCTTATGTACATAGATTTAAATTGCACCGCATATATGCTTGGGGAGGGAGGTTAAAACAGAGAGGGGTAGGGAAGGAAAAAGTTGTGCATACCTGGTGGTGTTGGATAAAAAATATATCCACACTAAATGTTTAAACTGCTATGTGTAGTGTAAATATGGAGAGTGGTTGGGTGTTGTGGCATCCCTCATGCCCAGAGTAAAGTCATGGTGTTCAAAGAGTTAATAAGCAAATGTCCGCAACCGCCTTATAATATACAAAGTCTTTGGTGAGGCCTCACCTGCTGAAGTCTTCTGTTTCTTCTTGATGATCCAAACCATGTTCTGGTGAGCGCACACCTGCTACTCACCAGCCTGGTCCCCGCAGTCTACTACAAATCTTCGCTCCCAGACAACACAGTGCTATCATGAGATAGCAAGGTCCGGATGGCAATGGGGCTCTGGAGGTGTCTGCACATGCTACTCACCTCATTAGGGAGGAGACTTGGTGTTGTCCAGGCAAGTCCATAGCTACAGTAGTGTGGCCAGTGTGATCGTAAAGGGTACCACAGGTGAGGGGGCACTGTTTGGGCCTGTCAAATTTCTGTTTATTATCACTTTTACATGTGGCTACCTTTTATTTCATCCCCAGCATCTCCTGGTCTCTCTTATCTCTTCCCTGGCCCTTTCCCATGAAGCCATGGCCCTTTTTTGGTGCAATATGTCCCTTTGAAAAATGAGGGGGTGCCAATGCTCTCTCTGGCACAGGGCACCAAAAAGTCTAGTTACGGTTCTGTGTCCAGGTGTCCTGTTTAATACTCACTGGAGTGTCTGTAAATCTCCTACATATGTTGGCTGTGTGGCCTTCCTTAGGGAGTTTGGTGGGTGTCTTCTTGCTGTAGGCAGTATTTATTCATCAGCCTGTGATGTCACAGGTGTTTGTGGATAATTTGCATGGTCTCCATTTAATTTACATCGTTAAATAAAAATTAAGGCTAATGAGCTTATGCTGTTATTTGAGTAGGGAAAGCTTTAAATGGGTTAAGTGTTTAAAATATAGACAAATCCTCTCAGTGGAAGCAATAAGGATTAATAGCATTAGATGATGAATAATAAGTGGTGATTTTAATAAGCTAATCAAAATGTCCTCTTTAACTTGTTAGATCTTCTTTATATCAGACATGATTGGCTTAGGGTTTGGAATCAATTATTGGTCTGATTGGATTATTTTGGGTCATGGGGACTAGCACCCAGACTTTCTGACCCATCTCATAAACTCTCTCCCTGGCAGTGCAGTCATACCACTGTTTTTGGTCAGCCTGGGCCTGTGCCATATTCTCCTGCACCAACCCTGTAGGAGCTTTCATTTTCTCTCTGAGGTTTAGGACATATTCAACAACTGAGACTTCAGGGGTCTCTAAATCTGGTGCTACAGGACCCACAGTTTCATTCTGCTCTTCTTTCTGGGAGATATTTAGCAATCTAACTTCAGAACAATGCTCTCGATAGTTCAACAGCTGCAGGTACATCATCTGCCGACCATACATCTGGAATTGAGCTATGCCAAGCTACAGGGCTCGATTCTGGCATTATTGGGTTAAATGTTGCAGAATCTTCACCCCGGTAACTAGCTCACTGTCCACATCAGTACCAAGTATAGAGTGAGTGGTTTCCACCATGCAGGACACACAAGTGTTGCAGGTGATCTTTTCACTCTCATACCTATTCTCCTCCTTTACAAAACATTGCTTAGCAATATCATAAGACACCTCTGCACAGTCATATACTTTTACATTTTGGTAGTTTTTAAATGCTTTACCAATTATGTCAGCATTATCACAACTTTCCACACAACTACAGGATTCAACAGTAATACTGTGGGCCTTATCACTCTTATCACTATTGCACAGGAGAGCAGAATCCTCATCTCCTATCTCAACTCTCTCACAGCATTCTGTAGTATCAAAACAGTCTTCCTTCCAATATACCTGTGACCTCTGGTGAGGGTAGGAGCTCACCAATGGCCCCCTTTCGTGGGCTGCCCTGTCAACAGAAAGGTCAGTCTGCAGACAAAGGTCACTATTGTACAGGAGAGGTGAAGCATCAACTCCTTTCTCATATAACCCTGAACTCTGGTGAGGGTATGGACTAACAGCTAGCCCCCCTTGTGGGCTACCCTGTCAGCAGAAAGGTCAGTCTGCAGACTCAGGTGTGCAGGCTGAGCCCTCTTACTGCACGTGTCAGCAGCTATATACAGGGAATTCCCACATTCTAGAACATTTTTTACAGCATTCTCCCCACAAGTTCTTACAGGTTCAATATACATTTCCTCATTATTCTCTAGCTGTACCTCTAAACATAAATCATCAGAAGTTCATTTTACCGCATAATCTGTACACAAACTCATGTCATGGCACAATTTATCAACAAAACATACAACCTGTGGTGAATCCGGCAATGTCCCTAAAACAGAGCAAATAGGCAGAAATTGTTCTTTGATGGTTAAGTCCACAAGATCATAAAAAGTATTAACAACCATTCATCCCAGTCCCTGATGCAAGGTGGACTGCAATTTATCCACAACATAAGAATAGCTCTCACCAGTTCCATGGTGTAAATTCCTGAATCTTTTCTGATAAAAAACTGGGGTTGAGTCAAGTTCCATGATTAAGGCCTGCTTTATAGCCTCATAATCATCATCATTCTCCTGGGAAAGTGATGCAAATACTTAAATAGCTTTCCCCCTTCAAACAGGGAATCAGATGATCTGCTCATTGCACTGGTGGCAACTGAAATTGATGGCAAGTTTTTACAAATCTCTCCAGATATACATCCTTAGACAAAGTAGGGAAATTTGCCCGGCGAGGTTTAACTGTAATCTCCCTGGTCTCACTGGGCTTGGGGGAATTATTCCTCCTTTGGAGCTGTGCCATCTATAGCTGAAATTCTCTCTCAGCCCAGCGCTCTGCAGACCTTTTGGCACGGGCATCCTCTTGGAACTGGCATATCAGTCCCAACTTTGTGGTCACATTCATAGGTCTCACATGCTTGATAGTACAGTCCAAATAATGAACCAGCTCAGAATCCACATTGGCACTATTATCTTATGCAGAAAGTACATGTCCAGTACTAAGTTCACTTCTGGTTACCGCAGCAATCCCAGATGAACTCTCCTCATGTACACTGGAGCTCTCTCTCTGTCAGGCGTGCAGCTCTGACATGCTCCAACTCTATTTCCTCTCTCTCGTGCTCTGGAACTCTCTCTCTCTCTGTCAGCTGTGCAGCTCTGGCAGATTCCATGAACATAGGGATAACATTCAACTTTGGGGCTGTCTCCATAGGCCCCACATGTCCACATCAAAATTTAACTTTGCACTATTACTATCTGCAGAAAGTAAAAGTCCTGAATGAAGCACACCTTCTGCTACCACAGCAGCCCATTATTAAATCAGGGATAAGGGGCTGGGAAAGCACTTCTGCACTAGGTTTAGGTTTAAGAAGGTATATTTACTTGTGTAATGGCCCCAATTAGACAATTTGTGGTACATATGAAATCATTCTATGGGGTGCTGCCAAGGACAATAAGTAGGAGTTTACAAAAAAGAGAAGAAAAGGGTATCGTCTCTTTGTTGGCGCACATAGAGGATAATTGTATATAAAATATAACTTTTATTAAATAAATTATTTAAAAAATGTTTCGCCTTATTAGTGAAATATTCCAAGAAAAAAATATAATAAAAACATTGAAACAAATGTGTGTCATCAATTGATATTAAATTATTAATAATTCATTTGTCTCTGTGTCCCTTTCAGTTATGTTTCTGAGTAAAGATTCTATTAAATGTTGTTGTCTCCAGTGTCATTAATCATAACATATATTTATATAGTTGAAATCAATTGGCACTGCATGTACTACCCACAATTGTAATTAGATATACTGTGTTGAAACTAAACCAAGATATAAATTCCATTGGTGATATTATGCTGCCATCTATTGGTTATGGTATGCCATTACACCTTTAGCTATTAAATGTAGAAAAGAAACCAGGTTGATTTAATGGGTGCTATATTATGCACAATGTCCTCTATGAGGGCCACCTATTTGTATTCATGGAATATTGTCACATGGGAACATGTATACAGTTCCTGATACAAATCTTTGTGTCGCCTATTGGGTTAAGAAATAAACAATCAACTGCAGCAATCATATAAATTAATAGGATTGATAGTCTCTAAGAAGAGTTATATTGAGAAGTGTTAATAATATATCAATCAAAAAGCATTAACATTTGTGCTAAATGGTGTACATCGCATATTAAACCTCAATTTATATGATAAGTATGTTATTCCTCTGTTGTAGTGTTTCCCATAAGGGTTATGAAGATTATATTTATATTATATTAACTCCTCTTATGGGGCTGCAAAATGCATTAATGAGTTATAATGCTAATTTAAATGATATATAGACTATCGGTGATTCAAAGGAAGCTGTAATAACTAGTATATAACATAATCAGCTTGATTAATAAGGATTGTATATTACAGGTCCCCCTATTGGGTTCTATTGAATTGCATCACATTTAGCTGATTGAAATTACTTATTATAGCTCCCCTATTGGATTACATCACACTTTGCTGATAGAATTGATTTATTACAGCTCCACCTATTGGATTGCATCATAATTTACTGATAGAAATGTTATAATATTTGAAACTAATTAATATGCGGACATCTTAATGCCCTAGTTGATATTAATGCATAACCAAAATATAAGGATTCCCTTGTATAGCTATAGGGTTTATTCATGCAGTATGGTACTGTATTTGGTTTATGCTCAGAATGTGGCACTCCCTGTTGGTTTTTATTATACCTAATACAATACAGTGCTATTGTTGTAGCTCCCTCTATAGGGCTGCAAAATTGTTTAATAAACTGTTACTCACTCAGACTAACATTACTGAGTGTTTAATGTGGGTTCCTTATGCCCAGCTGCAAGGTTTAATCACAAGTAGTTTTATTGGAGTAGATTAAATATATTCACACTACTTGCTCAGAGTAACACTATAACATAGTCTGAGTACACTAGGAAAGCATGTTAATGCATGTCATTTTCTTCACTGTGATAATCACATTTGCTTATACACACAGTGGATGCAGTGCTTTTAATTGCTATTAACACAGCATAGGACACTGTCAGCAGCAGGAGCTACAGAATGCCAATAAACTGTTACTCACTCAGACTAATATTACTGAGTGTCTAATGTGGGTTCTTCATGTCCAGCTGCAAGGTTTAATCACAAGTAGTAGTATTGGAGTAGATTATATATATTCACACTATTTGCTCAGAGTAACACTATAACATAGTCTGAGTACACTAGGAAAGCATGTTAATCCATGCCATTTTCTTCACTGTGATAATCACATTTGCTTATACACACAGTGGAGGCAGTGCTTTCAAGTGCTAATAACACAACATAGGACACTATCAGCAGCAGGAGCTGCAAAAAACCGACGTACGTTTCACAAAAGTTATGTTTCTTCAAGGCCCTTGAAAGCACTGCCTCCACTGTGTGGATAAGCAAATGTGATTATCACAGTGAAGAAAATGGCATGCATTAACATGATTTCCTAGTACTCAGACTATGTTATGGTGTTACTCTGAGTAAATAGTGTGAATATATATAATCTAATTCAATACTACTACTTGTGATTAAACCTTGCATGAGGAGCCCACATTAGACACTCAGTAATGTTAGTCTGAGTGAGTAATAGTTTATTGGCATTCTGTAGCTCCTGCTGCTGATAATCCTATGCTGTGTTATTAGCACTTGAAAGCACTGCCTCCACTGTGTGGATAAGCAAATGTGATTATCACAGTGAAGAAAATGGCATGTATTAACATGATTTCCTAGTACTCAGACTATGTTTTAGTGTTACTCTGAGCAAATAGTGTGAATATATATAATCTACTCCAATACTACTACTTGTGATTAAACCTTGCAGCTGGGCATGAGGAACCCACATTAGACACTCAGTAATGTCAGTCTGAGTGAGTAACAGTTTATTGGCATTCTGTAGCTCCTGCTGCTGACAGTGTCCTATGCTGTGTTAATAGCAATTGAAAGCACTGCATCCACTGTGTGTATAAGCAAATGTGATTATCACAGTGAAGAAAATGGCATGCATTAACATGCTTTCCTAGTACTCAGACTATGGCCCTCATTCAGAGCCGCTCGTTAGCGGCAGTACGCTCGTTCCGACATGCGTACGGTTTTTAGTACGCATGCGCGAACCAGTCAGTGCAGCCGAAAATCGTTTGTACGCTATATAGCGAGTGCCTGCTATTTTGAGTGACAGAATGAGGCGTATGTGGGTGGTAACAGGGGAAGGTGCTTGAAAACGGGGGAGTGGAATTCGAACGCAGGCGTGCTTAAAGGTCAAAACGGGCATTTTAAGGATGTGCATAATTAATCCAGCAGCGTCATTGACCAAGTCACTTGGTTTTTTTAAACTCAGAACTGCTCGCAAAATAGCGGTTGAAAAAACCAACCACAAGAATAGCGAGCAGTTCATACGCTGTACGATGTACTCGATTAATCAAATAAATAGCGGACATGACATATGGTGCGAGCGGCAAGGGGGCGTTTTTATCAAATAAACGAGCGTATGTTTTGCTTGCTCGTTCAGACTTAGAGGTGTGAACAGACTGCAATTTGCGAACGGATCATTTGAATAGCCACCCCTTGTTTTTGAACGAACGACCGCAAATAGCGAACGGCTCTGAATGAGGGCCTATGTTATAGTGTTACTCTGAGCAAGTAGTGTGAATATATATAATCTACTCCAATACTACTACTTGTGATTAAACCTTGCAGCTGGGCATAAGGAACCCACATTAAACACTCAGTAATGTTAGTCTGAGTGAGTAACAGTTTATTAAACAATTTTGCAGCCCTATAGAGGGAGCTATAACAATAGCACTGTATTGTACTAGGTATAATAAAAACCAACAGGGGGTGTCACATTCTGAGCATAAACCAAATACAGTACCATACTGCACGAATAAATCCTATAGCTATACAAGGGAATCCTTATATTTGGGTTAAGCATTAATATCAACTAGGGCATTAAGATGTCCGCATATTAATTAGTTTCAAATATTATAACATTTCTATCAGTAAATTATGATGCAATCCAATAGGGGGAGCTGTAATAAATCAATTCTATCAGAAAAGTGTGATGTAATCCAATAGGGGGAGCTATAATAAGTAATTTCAATCAGCTAAATGTGATGCAATTCAATAGAACCCAATAGGGGGAGCTGTAAGATACAATCCTTATTAATCAAGCTGATTATGTTATATACTAGTTATTACAGCTTCCTTTGAATCACCGATAGTCTATATATCATTTGAATTAGCATTATAACTCATTAATGCATTTTGCAGCCCCATAAGAGGAGTTAATATAATATAAATATAATCTTCATAACCCTTATGGGAAACACTACAACAGAGGTATAACATACTTATCATATAAATTGAGGTTTAATATGCGATGTACACCATTTAGCGCAAATGGTAATGATTTTTGATTGATAGATTATTAACACTTCTCAATATAACTCTTCTTAGAGACTATCAATCCTATTAATTTATATGATTGCTGCAGTTGATTGTTTATTACTTAACCCAATAGGCGACACAAAGATTTGTATCAGGAACTGTATACATGTTCCCATGTGACAATATTCCATGAATACAAATAGGTGGCCCTCATAGAGGACATTGTGCATAATATAGCACCCATTAAATAAACCTGGTTTCTTTTCTACATTTAAAAGCTAAAGGTGTAATGGCTTACCATAACCAATAGATGGCAGCATAATATCACCAATGGAATTTATATCTTGGTTTAGTTTCAACACAGTATATCTAATTACAATTGTGGGTAGTACATGCAGTGCCAATTGATTTCAACTATATAAATATATGTTATGATTAATGACACTGGAGACTACAACATTTAATAGAATCTTTACTCATAAACATAACTGAAAGGGACACAGAGACAAATGAATTATTAATAATTTAATATCAATTGATGACACACATTTGTTTCAATGTTTTTATTATATTTTTTTCTTGGAATATTTCACTAATAAGGCGAAACATTTTTTAAATAATTTATTTAATAAAAGTTATATTTTATATACAATTATCCTCTATTTGCGCCAACAAAGAGACAATACCCTTTTCTTCTCTTTTTTGTAAACCACAGCAGCCCGGCAGATGAATTCTTCTTGTGTACTTGTTCACCATCATCATGATGCTCTTTATCACATTCCATTAGCACTCGGACCAATTTATCCTTAGGATGGGCCGTCCAGACCTCGCTGCTTGTCAAGGTCTATCTGTGTCTCTCTATCTTGTCAGTTGTAAGTAGCTGCCATCTCTCTGCAGTTACTTTGCCAAATAAAAAATAAATAAAAGAAAATCAAGAGAAGGGAAGGGGTATTGCTTGCATGTATGACTTTGTAACCAATTATGAGCATTGAGTCTCCTTTATATAATCAGTTGGTACTGATTCTAAGTGTCAGGTATACTTTTTTAAGCCTCATACTTAGATGCTCCAGAAAATAAAAATGTCTCCTATCCCACAAGCTGCCAACATTTGTCAGGGACCTGTACCCAGTATCCCTGATGTGGGGGGCAACTTTGCTATAGACAGAGTGCTGTCATACAAATACCTTCCTTACCAAACTGCCACCACCGATGGAAATGATTTAAAGAGGTCACAGGTCCTCTATTATCCCAATAATTGCACAGGCTCAGCAATAAGATTCCCACACAGTTAATCTTTTGCCTAACCTCTCCCCAATTGTGCAGACTCGGCATCCCAGATGACCACACAGTTCACTAAGACCAACCCTCTGCTTCGCATACTTAACAATAGTTGTACCATCACCCTAGCAGACTAATAATCTCCTCAAAGACAAGGTTTTGGAGCATATATGAAATAAACTAATAAAGAATACTTTATTTAAAAAAGGAGTACAATACTTAAAAATCATGTTACAGAGAAAAGAATGGTTACAAAGGTACATACATGTATAGTAATATAATATAAAAAGGTATGCTTACAAATTAACACTCAGCTAATTTGCCTGGAAGGGACAGTAAGAAATGCAAGGACTGCAGGTTTAAACCTCAATGTACCATTGACCCCTCAGGTTGAACACAGACCCCAGGACTTCAATCCCTTTTATCAGAAGAGAATCACACCTCCGGTGATGTCATACCAATCATATCTGAATGGAGGATTATATACTTGGGGGGCAGGAACCTCTCAGCTTCTAAATCCCTTTAAATTTAAAACAGAATAAGCCTAATAACTTCCCCTGTGGATGGATTACCTAAAATATTGTGTGTTCATTATACTGGTCCTTATTTTATCTATTATAGGAGTGTAGATATGATGGGGTTGCAATGATGCCTTCTTAAGATATCTCATATCTTTAAAACTATATGTCACAGTGATCTGGGAATCACACACAACCAGGATATTGAGTCCAGTTATATGTGTATAATTTTCCAAGTTTACAACTATCACTGATACAACAATTTTATCTGATAAAACATTTCAAATATGACTTTGTTTGATCTGGTCATCTCTCATCACTCCTGAATGTCAGCCTTGTTACTATTTGTTTTACCCCCTATGGTGCTTACTGTCTGTAGATGCATACACAAAGGGCTGAGCAATCCACATGTCCTGGTGACAATGGTACCATAATTGAATGGACACACAGATGGGTTCTAAGCAAGGCAAGTCTGTATAGTATTTCCTTACTTCATAAACTGGCTAGTGGGAACTTAGCCGGTCCCTGTTAATTTCATTACCTGAACAAGACTATAACCAAAAGGCTCCTACCTTGGACACTCCAAAGAATAATTATCAAGTGACAGTCATATGTTATACTTAACAATTCTTAAAATTAAGCTATGGCTCCGAAATGTGAAAATATGCCCTTTCAGGAATATACACAGCTTGGTTCCATTTGCATGTCAAATGGTTAGCTTCCCCTCTTTCCTGCTATTCATTAACCTGTAACAGGACATCAAAGGATACATGACCTAGCAAGGACAGTCCACTCTCCTGCCATCACATTTAGAAAACCAGTTATTCTATGCCTTTTAGGAACCAATCTGTTATGATATGAAACTATAATTCGCACTATGTGCCATATCGCAACAGTCCTATATATTAGATAGGTAGGATGAGAACCAAGAAAGGCTCTGTCTTGAAGACCTAGGGATTGTAGTGTTTGTATGAGAAGAGAGTGGTAAACAGTGTCAAAGGCAGCAGAGAGATCTAGAATAATTAGAAGTGAATAATGGCCTTTAGCCTTAGCAGTGACCAGATAATTTATTACCTTAGTCAGTGCTGTCTCAGTGGAGTTTTGGGAATGAAAGCCAGACTGAAGTTGGTCCCATAAGTTGTGAGTGTTAAGAAAGTGTGTGAGGCAAGTGTAGGCAAGTCTCTCCAGTAGCTTGGTGGGCCAAGGGAATTGGGAGATAGGAAAGTCATTTGAGAGAGAGTTAGGGTCAGAATTTAGATTTTTCAAAAAGGAGTGATCACTGCATGTTTGAACAGTGATGGAAAGATACCAGTATAGAAAGAGAGATTATAGATTTTAGTTAAGTGTGGGATGAGAATAGGATACAGAACTTTACTGATTTGTGAGGGAAAAGGATCAAGAGGATAGGTAATAGAATAGGAAGAATAGAAGAGTATAGATAGTTCATCTTCATTAGTGGGGTAAAATGATGAGAAAATAATAAAAAAGCAGCGCTTATGATAGCAAAATGCACAACAGTATATCTTACAGTTAAATGGTATTTATTACAAATAAATATAAAAAGTTTTAAAAATCAATTGATAAGTACATATTACAAGATCCAATATTACAAACACTTGTTCCTATTAGGTGGGTTGGACTGAATAGTTACTACTCACTAGGCCAAATGGCATGTGAACATGCTGAATTGCATTCCATATATGGTCTCTCAATTTCACACCGCTGGAGGAACAGTCCCGTATTCAATAGTGGTTGTTATCCCAATATAATTGAAGGATTATGTACTCCCCACCAGTATGCGTTGTCTTGTTGGTAGAGTCCTTTATGATTGTCAAAAAAATGTCCCAATTTTGGAGTAGTGATGGTGGATTTAGGGTCCAATCCTGGTTCAAGTTTAATGGTAGGTTCTTGATGAATCCTTGATGGTTTAATAGTCCACCTCTAATGCGTTTCGCTGCTGTTTCCATGCAGCTTTATCAAAGGTAAAATTATGAGAATGTGCCACTGGTTTCAGGTGGGGAATTGAACAAGTTCATGGCTGAGGAAGTGCATACCGTTTCATTTCAGATATTATCAATCTTGTTTTTGAAATAGGAAACAAGATCTTGTGCACTGATAGTAGCAGGTGAATTGGGTGATGGAGGGGTAAAAAGTGATTTAAATGTATTCAAAAGTCACTTGGGGTTAGAGTCTTGGGTAGAGATGACAGATTGGAAATTTGTTTGTTTGACATTGTCCAGTACATTACGATAAGAGTGGTAGATAGTCTTATATGTGAGGAAGTCATTTGGTGTATGAGACTTTTGCCACTGATGTTATACTTTAAGTGAGAGTTTTGTAGGTGTCTTGTCAATTTGGAATGCCACGGTAGATGTTTAAGTCTACAAGGAGTGCAGTGGTGTATCTATATTGGGTGCAGTGTGTGTGGGGCACACGGGTTCCTGGGTCCAGGGGGGCCCCATACCGCACACAATGTAACCATTTTATTTTAGACTTACCTGTCCGTGGTCCCACATCGGGTGTCTGCGCTGCTCAGTATGCCGAAAAATAGCTGCCGTGGCCATTTTTCCATTTTTCTGTGCATGCGCAGTAGACTCTGTGTACTAGAGTGTGCCCGGAGTCTTCTGCGCATGTGCAGAATGCCAGGAAATGGCCACCACAGCCATTTTCTGGCATTCTGCACATGCGCAGTAGACTCTGGGCACACTCTAGTGCCCGGAATCTGCTAAGGCTCCGGTGGCTGGCTAGCCACGTTAGTTGGCTGCCGGCCACTGGGGATAGAGGAGGGGGCCCCACATGGTGAGTGCACACGGGCCCCCTCCTCTCTTAAGACACCCCTGGTGGAGTGTGATGGGTAGCTGGAGCTAATTCAGCAAGAGCTAGTTCTAGGGTCTCAGCAGTCTCAGGACAAGTGAAATTAGAAATAGGTAAGTGTGATTGTTGCAGAGAGGTGGACAGTTGTTCAAAATTAATAGCATTAATACCTCTGTGTGTTTGAGGAGTCTTGGTTGATTTACTTGGCATTGAGATTGATGTAATGGAGGAGAGTGTGCAGGTGATAAGGTTATGATCTGAGAGAGGGAAAGGTGAATTAGTGAAATCAGAAACTAAACATAGTCTGATAAATACAAGATCAAGGCAGTGGCTATCGTGATGAGTAGAGGAGTCAGTCCATTGGTTGAGGCCAAGAGAGGATGTTAAAGAGAGAAGTTTGGAGGCAAGAGGGGGTTGTGGGCTGTCACCAGGAATATTGAAATCACCCATTATGATGGTGGAGTTTGCAGAAGATAGGAAGTAAGGGAGTCAGTCAGAAAAATGTTCAAGAAATTGATTGGGTGGTCCAGGTGGGTCATAGATAGCACTAATGCACAGAGAGAAAGGGGTGAAGATAATAATAGAATGTACTTCAAATTATGCAAATGTAAGTGATGGTACCTGTGGAATAACTGTGTATGTAAAAGATTGGGACAGTAGTATTCCTACTCCACCTCCTTTACTATTACCAGGCCTGGAGGTGTGTTAAGTATAGGCCACCATGTGAGAGTGCTACAGGGGAGTAAGTGTCAGATTGTCTGAGCCATGTTTCTGTTATTGCCAGGAGATTGAGGTTAATTGAAATAAAGAGGTCATGGATGGATGTTAGTTTGTTGCAGACAGGGCGTGCATTTCATAAGGCACATTTTAGTGTTTTGTAGGGTGATGGGAGGCATGTGATTTCTTTGAGGTTTGCTAGATTTATATTCTGTTATGAGTAGGGCACGTGGTTAGGGCCTGGATTTGGTGATATGTCACCAGCTAATAAAAGTAGAAGGAGAGAGATATAAATATACGGTAGTTGTTTGTTTTGCATGAAAGTTTTTTATGGCAACATGTTGTGGATGTTATTGTCAATTTGTTAAGATAAGTAAATAGCTCATGTGTGTTCACAAGAGGGGAGTAGATTACTGAGGCTGCAATGTGTACAGAGGGGTGAGCTGCAGGGAGAATGAAGGATGTAATAGCCCTAGAGAAGATGCCATGGAGTGAAATGATAATGAATAATATTTGGCAAATGATGATTTTGAATAAAAAGAGAAAATTCTTAGAATACAAAATAATATAATTTTCACTTAGAAAAGACCTGCTTTTTGATGTTGTTCAATGATTGTTTAACAGTTTATTTTGGATACTTTGTGCATAGGATACTTTATGCATGGGATACACAGCTCATTCAAGCACAGCTCTCTATGTTTGACTATGTAAACAATAGCCCAGTATGCCATCATAAACTAAGCTTCACATAAAACATCTTAAAATAGGAAATTACTATTGCAAAAATTTAAGATATCACATTCATTTAAATAAGTTGAAAGAATAAAGTTCAGAGTATGAAGATTTCAGGAGGGAGGATATCACATACATTTAAATAAGTTGAATTAATAAAGTTCAGAGTATGAAGTTTGCAGGAGGGTGGATATCACATAAATGAGAGATGAGAAAAAGAAGATGGTTAGGTCCAAATAAATGAAAAATGTTCAACTGTTCATTTTGGATACATATATTAAACATGATAAAGGTCTCCAATTGGTTAAGGAGGCACTATTGAAAGAAATTCTGTTGAAATACACAAGTATTTATTTTAGAAGGCATAGAATTTATTAAAAAAATAAACACTTTGCCTTTAAGGACAAGCATTACATGAAGCACTCTGGAACTGTGATGGGCACAGAGTTTTCCCCCAGTATTGCCAATATTTTCATGAGCTTGTGGGAGGAGCACCATGTTTGGCAAGAGCTGGGGGCGGGCCTCATGTCTTATCATCGGTATATAGATGATGTTAATTTTGTATAGAGGAGAGGTTTGAATACCGTCTCCAAGTTCAAGGAGTGTGTGAATAATGATTATGGGATTGTACTTAATTACACCATTGATAATACAAAGTAAATTTTTTGGAATTTATTACAAAAATTAACACTTTGCCTTTAAGGACAAGCATTACATGAAGCACTTTGGAACTGTGATGGGCACAGAATTTTCCCCCAGTATTGCCAATATTTTCATGGGCTTGTGGGAGGAGTACCATGTTTGGCAATAGCTGGAGGCGGGCTTCATGTCTTAACATCGGTATATAGATTATGTTAATTTTGTATAGAGTAGAGGTTTGAATACCGTCTCCAAGTTCAAGGAGTGTGTGAATAATGATTATGGGATTGTACTTAATTACACCATTGATAATACAAAGTAAATTTTTTTGACCTTACTGTGTATGTTGCTCAATCCAAAATCTGTACCAAAAACTTTTGTTAAACCCACAGACAGTAATTAATTTAAATGTAATGATGGCAGATATCATCCTAGTTGGCTGAAGAGAGTACCCAATGGGCAATTTCAATGCATAAACATAAATTGCACTAATCAATTGATATATAAAATGCAATTACGCCCTTTAAAATAATAATTTTTAGATAAGGGATAAAAAGAAGAATTTTTAGACAAAGCCCTTCATAATATGTATGCCATCAAGAGAGATGACCTTCTTGAAAAGAAAATAAAAAAAACAAAAATAAAATTGAATGTCATTTGTTACCACCTTTGATCGAAATTTTTAAGGTTGAAATATATTTTAAAAAAACATTTAGCAGCTTTAAAGCAGACCCTATTTTAAATAATAAGCTCCCTAAAAAACCATAAAAAAAACTCCAAATCTAAATAACTTTTTATTTAAAAGTAATTCTTCCCCTTTAACTGAATAGATGGTAGGATAAACACAAAAGTTGTATTCCCTTGTTGTCTGTGCTTTGCTTGCAAAAATTGTTACAATAAAGAAGGTAACAAAATTTACAGATTTATTCCTTCCATAACAAAGAAGGAGTATATAATAAATATTTTTTCTAACTTGCAACAGTGGCAATGTTGTTTACCTGATACAATGCAAATGCAATAAACAATATGTCAGAAGAATGAGCCATCCTTTTAAAATATGGATGGGTGAAATATTTGTAAAGGGGTTGAAAATCATTGTATGGCATTACACTTTAAAACTAATCAAAATTGTTCAGTAAATGATATAATGAGCTTCAAAGTAATAGAACAATTTTACAAAATTGGAGAAAGGGAAAGTTTAATGCAGTTTTAGCACATGCTGAAATAAAATAGATTTATCAGTTAAAATCCCAACAGTTATGTGGTTTAAATGGTGATTTCAAAATGAAGTGGTTTAGTTAACCCTGGCCTTTTATTTTTAATTTTTTTTGTTCTGTACATTGTTCTAATGGAAGATCAATATCTGTGTTTGTATCAGTTAGAAACCCTTGCCTATATTTTTATTACTTATTTTATAGTGATTCTTGATTGTTTTTTGCAGGATAATTTTTTAATATGGTTCAGATATAGGAAATAGCATCTCTCTCTCTCTCTCTCTCTCTCTCTCTCTGTATATATATATATATATATATATATATATATATAATGTTTACCACACATTGATTAAGCTACGTTTTACATTCCATTTTATTCATTGAAGCTGGGACACCAGCACCTTTTATTGAGAATACTTTTGTTTATTTATTTACTTGTTTATTATTGTGATTTATGCCAATTGACACTGAACATTGATATATCAATATACAGTGTCATTTATAGTAACCATCAGTTATTGGCTTGTGATCTTGTTTGTTTATATGTGTATCATTGGATATTAAATAGATATTTTATCTATCCAGTCTCCCATCCATTTTTTCAGAGAGCACAAATGTTATATATTTGCTGTATATACATTTAACATCATATCTACCTTGCGCAGTAGCAACATAGTGTTTTTTCACCCCCAGGTATATATATTTGGTCTTTACTAGATCAAAGATTGCTACTAGCCAGCAGGTGGATGATTAATATTATCAATTTTGTTTTTATTTTGGAGCGCCGGGTAATGTAGTTTGTTAACTACACACATCTATATGAACTCTTTCCTCATCCATTAGGACCTGTATTTTCCCAACTTACAAGGACAGTCAAGAGTAAGATTACCTTTGCCCCATAGTATAGTCATAGACCTAATGTCTGTCTTGCAATTTTTTCCTCGGCAATGAGTGCCCAAATTTGCATAGGCTTATGTGTTTCCTCCATGGCAGATGTAAAGACAGCAAGTGGGGCAAGTAGAGACAATTCCTACTCCATATTTCTTTCTTTTTTGCACCATCTATTTATATGGCTAGCTGAATAAGTTTTTCCAGGGATTGCTGAACTTGGTACTTGATCAGTGAATCAATTTGTTCAGAGAAACCCAACTGAAATTGGCTATGGAGAGCCAGATCATTTCAGTGGACTGTTATATCTGTACTTGGCTGGATGAGTCTAGACTGAATCATTCAAATGGTTACTGACTTGTACTCCTGATGAAGTCAGCCTGGACATTGGCCTGGTAAACTATTTGGTTTGCCAGCAGTTTTAATCAGGTGCTGGATCTTGGGCCTCTGTGGGTTGTCTGAGTCTCCCACAGGATTTCATATCTTGCCTGGTCCCTGGTTCTAGCTTTTTGCAAGCTGCCTAGGAAGGATTGCTGGATCCTTCATCTGCTTAGTATCCTGGATACATGCTATTACATATTAATGCTAGCAGATGTACACCTGGCTTAAATACTATTCATATACTACTATGTGTTCAGAAATGTTGTATCCTGCAGTTTGTTGTGTATCTAAGGATATAACTGAGTATTGCAATTTCTCTCACGTTTATTGAATTATTATTCTGGAATTTTTACTATAGCTTAAGATTATATATAATGTAGTGATGTTTTGAGATTCATGGGGAAGGTGCTCCTAATGCTGAATTAGTAGGCTAGGTAATAGAGAACTGGTAATGTTTAGCTTAGTGTCAGGGAGCCATATGTGGGAGGGAAATGTGGTGATATAACATTTTGCATCAGTAGAAGGCCATCTGACAAGGGCAACTGCTGGTGTTTCTTTGTAAGGAGAATCTTACAAAATGGTGTCATTCATGGTATCCTTCTGCTGCCTGTGATTTGTGTGGCATAGAACAGAGGCTGTCTTGTTGGTTTGGTGAATAAGGTTATTTGGCCTGTAAAAGTTGGTTTATTTGCACAAGTGGAAAGTTGTTCTGGGTGCAAATGTATAAAGTTTATTTGTAAAGCAAAAAATGTGAATACACAGGGGAATATTTACTAACAGTTCAGATTTAGAAGTGGATATGTTGCCTGTGAAGGAGTGCCAATATTGACATAATCTCAGTGCCAATAGATAGGTACATAAGGGCCAGAAGATATAGATTTGAAATAGTTCAAAACTAACTCATATACTATAATAGGAGCTAGCAATCTAATTAAAAAGACAAGAAGTAGCACGTAGCAGGGTCTCTTGTTTTAGGCCATATGGATGTGTGGGGTTTTGAGCTGGTGTAATGCGTGCTGGATAAAGGTATATAACTTGAAACAATCCCATAATGCAGTCTCTTCTTTGCCACTGCTATCCAAGACACACACACCAGGCTTCCTAAGATCTGGATACACCAAACTTTCTTGATAAGGTCTGTACTATTGTCTGCATGTACTTCTGTACTAACCATATAACACACTCTTTTCTTTTCACACACTTTCTGCTACTTATAACACATTATTCTCTTTATACACACTCTCTCACTCTCTCTCTATCTGTGCCAGATAACTCTCTTTCTCTGCCTGCATAATACTATTTGCCTGTATTTTAACTTTATCTGCAATCTGCCTACATAATTATCTGAAACCATCTCTATCTTTCTATCTCATAGGCATGCTCACAAATGCCTATTCCATCCCCCACACATAGCAGCACAGAGCACACTCATACCCACACATGCTATATTTTCACATTTACAAATCCATACACAAATAATTGTTTCTCTGATAGATTGCCATTCACAATATATCTATATATTATTCATCTCACTGGGAATTCTAGAGAACATTTATTCCCTAATTATACATACAGCACAACATATATCCCCCATACACACACATGTACACTTCTCACACTACTTTCAGCCATGTGCTTACTTCACATTCTTATACACATGTACACAGAGAAGAGCAAAATTATATAACACTTGCCTACACCTTTCTTACATACACACATACATTTAAATAAATATATATAACTTAAAGGATTAAACATTGTCGGCATTGAAGTTTATTTAGCAATTTCATGGGGTAAATCATTACTGGGATTAAAGTTGGAAATTCATTTCTTAGTTATTACGGTATACTGTATTATCTCTTTGTATTATTCACATGTAAACCATCTGTTACCTTGCGATTCCTGTTTATGGAGTAAAATACTTTTTATATCATGTACATGGTCTTTAGAGCTGAGTATGATTTCAAGGTTTAATTAATATGCAATAACACATTATGGGTAAGATAATCAGGGGACTTGATAGATTTAGCCAAGGGATAGTTAGGCGTTAGTTGCCCTGTAAAAGCTTGAATGTTTAGATCACATGGAGCTCTGGTTGTTATGCATAGTGTAATAATGGCAACCCTCTGTCTGGGTTTTTTATGGTAAAAGATGGAATATGTAAGAATACTGTATGGAAGAATAATAAAATAATCTAGGGGGTCATATATGTTGCAATATCAGCCAGTGAAAATAGATTAAAGAGGAAAATATTGTGTCAGATTCCTATACTTAATTATAATCATCACTATTGATGAAAAGGATATTTTGTGTAACTATTAGACCCTCAGAGAGCAACCAATCAGATTCCAGGTATTATCTTCTAGAAAGTGCTAGATAAATGAGAAGTAGAATCTGATTGGTTACTATGGGCAACATCACTTTTTAAATGGAACTCCCATCTTAGTAAATTTACCCTCAGGAGTATTCAGTACCTTAGTTGTATCTGGCAAATATTCCAAGTTTATGTGAGGTAGTTGGGCAAATAACCTATATGCAGCTCTGCATTTAAACAATCCAGCTTTGGAATTCCATCCATGCTAATATGCAAATGCAGCAGGATGACCTCCTTTTGCACATGGTTATCCCAGGTCAAAGGCTGGGATAACCATTGCAATCATTGGTCACATTGGTGGATGGCACCAGCCAGCTGAGTAAGCCTCAGCTTATGCATACTGGCAGGCTTGTAATGCCAGGAAACTGTGTGCATGGACACAAATCCTAGCCTTGCCACTTACAGAAAATGAGGCAACATGGGGCATTAGGAAACCCACAGGAAGAGGGGGATATCAGGCACCCAAAGGGGAAGGGGGGCTGGATCTGACACCCACTGAGGTTGGAGGGGGGTCAGATTGGACACTGGAGGACACAAGGGGGAGAGGTTGTAAGAAAGTTGGTGGTATAGAGGGGGAGACATGCAGCTTTGAGGAAATACTTGTAGATACTTTAGCTACAGGGGAAAAGTATCACTTTTGCAAAAAGCTGACTTCTCAAAAAGAGCAGATTTTTGGAAGTGATACATATGTTAGGGAGGCATGATTAATGCCTCTGGAATATACATATTTTCAATAACAGTGAGTTTAAAACCTAATTCTCACTATTGATGATTATGTCATGATGAACAGGCCCCTGTGACTGATATACAGCTTTTACATTTGCTCTCTGCAGATATACAGTAAGGACCTCTGCAGTGATTCTAGACTATTTGTCCAGGACCCTCAGACTGTTAAGCCTGATAATTACATCAGAAATCCTGTGGAATGCGGGTGCCCCTGACGGTGCATTTTAATTAATTAACAAGTTTTACTCACGTTACACTTATGATTGTATCATGCCTATTAAATCTAACTTTATAGTAAAATATCTTGATGACACCATTGTTGTTGGTTTGATTAATGGTGTAGATAAGTCTACATACAGATACTAGATTGTGCTCCTATCACAGTGGAGTGAAGTGAATCCTCTGTACCTCAATAATACTAAAACTAAAGAAGTTATAATTCATTTTAGCTGTTCAAGGAAAAGCATCTGCAGTCTCTAATCTTACATGGTAGCAAGGAGGAGGCAGTGAACACTTTTAAGTTCCTGTGGACATCGCTGCAGATCTTTCATGGTCTACTAACAACTTTTCTTTTATAACTAAAATGCAGCAATTACTCTTCTTTTTGAAAAGTTTGAAGGCTGTAGATTTGCTGAATTTTTGTAAATGTGCTGTAGAGAGTATTTTTTTCCAAATATATCATGGTGTGGGTTGGAAAGTACATTCTGGGCCTGATTCAGCAAGGAAAGCAGCCACAAATTTGCATGCATTGGTCGTCTGTGTATGCATTGCAGTGCATGTGCAGAAACCGGCCACTGCGATTGGGTAGTGATCACAGGGAGCACGCATTATCAGCACACATTGATTGACAGGAAGTTATCATTTGGGGGTAGTGACAGGGTGGCCAGTGAAATGCAGGCATACCAGTGCATTTGAATGCCATTACAAGGGCATGAATAATTAAGCTCCTGCAATGGAATATTCAGCCAGAGCTCTAGATGTAACCAGGAAGTTTAGCAGATTGTGAGTGAGGTCTGGTCAACCATTATTGTTCATTTGGGTCCAATGGTTCTTGATTTTACTAATATTTTCACTGTCTAGTGAGGTATTGCAGATATGAGTGGGCGGCATTATGTATTGCTGGGCATCAGCTTATCGTACTGCGTCAGCATCATGGTTGCATTCATTAGCATATTTTTGTGGTGGCCGGGTGTATGTGCAAACTTGTGATCTATGCTGAATCAGGCCCTCTGTCAGATTGTAAGGAGCTCCAAAGGGTGGTTACTTAGTTTGTTATCATTTAGAGTCTTCCTATAATCAAAGACATTTCAACTAAAAAGAGTGTACAGAATGTAAATTGAATTATTAAGGACAATAACAAACATAGTCATGGCCTTTTCAAATGGTTCCCTTTTAAAAAACACTTTAGGAATATTAAAGTGGATACTAGTTGTTTAAGAAATAGTTTTTAATTATGTTATAGCTAGTTTGAACTCATGACTAGTACTCTCATGTATTTTCTTGCCTTGTTCCTGGCAAAAAATGTAATATGGAATTCATTGCATTTTTTAATGTTTTGTATTGTGAAATATAAATGTTGATTGATAAAACATTTAGATGGAAATGTAATACCCTGCGAGATGCAGGCATCGACGAGTCTGCACATTTTTTTTTTTAAAAACTGCCAAAAATATAAAATTCAAAACCATGTTTGTTTTCTCTTAGCACTTAAAAAAACAGGCAGACTCACAGGAATCACACTTGATACCAGCATGTTGTAAATGTTATGATCACTTGAATAATCCCTCTAGAGTCACAACTGGTGTTGTCTTCAAGCAAATAACTGCCCCACATTGTTAACTTAGAAATGAACATGCTCATCAGTACGTATGGGGCCTATCCATTAGATGAAAAAATGAACGCTTGAACTCCCGCGGCCGATAAATCGCATCTAATATCTTTCCAACATGTTGGTCAATTATTGCATATAGCTGTACGATATTAACAATATCGTGCAGTTTAAATGCGGTAAACAATGAACGACGAAGTGTAATTTTAACTACAAATGTCCAAATATCGTTCATCAATCGTCATTTGAGATCTCGTTTGTAAAATCTGTCATATACATGACAGATATCGTTCACCACAGCCACCAGAATTTTCAAGGGATATATTTTGTCTTTCATCACTCAGAAAGACATCTGCTAATGTATAGGCCCCTTTTGATTGAAACCTAGACTTATGCTCGGGACAGTAATGGATTACATGATAGTTCAAAAGATCACTATCAGTATATGCAACTAGTGACTGGAGGTCAGTACTGATGAGAAACAGGAGATGCTAACCAATGTTTGCAATAATGAATAACTAAGGTTGAGCGGTTAGACCGCAGACAGAGACTTGGCTCTAAGGTGAAATGACATAATAAGGCTAAGAACTGAGGACACTGTATATGGGCTGAAAATGTGGCAATGCCAAGGTCAAAGGTCACTGCTTCCAGATAGTATGGAGTAGCAAAGCTGCAGCAGAGATCACAGTAATCAGATGACAATGGAGTGACAAGGTCACGGACAGGAGCCACAGCACTGTGGTAAAATTGGAACAGCAAGATTGTGGGCAGAATTCACTGATAACACAAAAACAAGGAAAAGTCCACAGGGTCTAATAGAATTCAGACTGGTAGAGATTTTTCAGGAGTATGGACAATTACCAGAGTCTACACACCTGGTATAAACTATAACGGGCAAGGTAGAGCAGACCTGGCATTCCTCTAACAGAGAGCTCCACCAATCAGTGTGAAGACAATCAAATTCCAAAACAGCAAGCACTGCAGCATTGTACAGCTATCTGGCAATTCCAGCAGTACACATGGCCGCTCTGCATCTTGGTCTCCCAGCATCATCAGGTGCCATCCCAGTTCAGTTTCCATGACCAATGAGAGTGTCAGACCCAGCGGCCAGAAGACATCCTGATAGCCCTGCGACTGGCAGAACCTGAGAAGGTAATAATCCCGTGGTGTTGGCTTGTTACAGCAGACATTTACATTTATCCCTTATAGTCATATTGGAATACATGTAACAATCCTTTCATTCTTGTTGGTAATCCTAAATGGGCTTAGCGATCCTCTGCATGATTCCCTAAAAGTGAGTTCTATGATCCCTTAACTTTTATAGAAATAATTAACTTGATTGGATCAATATTTCTAAATAATATTTGATGGCACTTACCTGTGTATAACCAAATACATTCAGCATGTCTGCCATTGGAATTGTGGTGTGAGAGTTGAGATCTCCAATAAACCCGGCTACTGTGCTTTTCTCTATACACATGTAATTGGGAATACATTTTTTATCTCCAGACAATATACGGAAAACATCTTCCACAGCTTTATTCTCCTTTCCACAAGAATCATACAGATGATAACCCAGAGTCATATTGGGCAGGATGTCTGGGTTCCTGTTAATCTGATCAATTGCTAAGATAAAAGCTCTGAGATGTTTGTATTCTCAATGGAGTATTCTGTTAAAATAATAATACAATGTGTACAATTATTATTATTATTATTATTATTATTATTATTATTGTTTTTTAAACTGTTTTTCACAATATGCAATATGTTTATCTCAAATTAAAAGAACATAACAAACTTATAATACTATTTAAAATGCACTTTTATACATAAAACCCACACTTTTAAAGAAATAATCAGTGCCCAGACCTGAAATCCAGACAATATCATTCCTCTCTCACATTCTTGTGACACAGTCAATAATGTCAGAAAGACCTCTCTCCAGATCATCACAAGCAAATGGATAAATATACCTCTCAGGCATATACCTACTTTGTCTATCAGCCATTTGTCTGTTTTGGGCACTGATCTTTTTAGGGTGCTTCCAGTTGCATATATATCTCAATATCATTTGCTGTATGTGACCTTTCCCATCACAGCTTCAAATGTGCAGAGGTTGTATAGTCTGCCTGTGTTCTCCCCTGGTACTCCGGTTTCCTCCCATAATGGCAGGATAATTGGCTCCCAACAGAAAAAAACCCCATGTGCTTGTGTATGCAAGTATTATGGAATATAGACTGTAAGCTCCACTGGGGCAGGAACTGATATAAATGGCCAAATATACTATGTAAAGTACTGTGGAATATGTGTGTGCTATATAAATAACTGTAAATAAATAAACAAAATATATTAAGAGTACACTATGATGTATTGGTAAACATTATTTAAGTGGAATTTTGGAGGCAGAGCCAAGGAGATGCATGCATCCCAGGAACAGTTAAGTACCCAGATTTGAGGACACAGAGCCTGATTCAGACCCACTCGCTAGGCTGCATTCTTAGTTGGGCAATTTTCACACTCTTTGTATGCGTCGCAGTGCATGTGTGCAAACCAGTCACTGCGATCAGGAATCGTGTACTTGTAGTATACAGACTGAGCGCTACTTTGAGTGACAGATAGTGCCATTTCTGGGTGGTAACAGGAAGGTCCAGGAAAATGGTTAGTGGCTGAGTGAACGCAGGCACATCTCAGTATCAAAATGGAGTTTTATGGGCATGCATAATTAGCATGGAAGCATTATTTTACACATCACCTGTTTGTATTTAACAATGCAGTGAACGCAGTGTTTGCGGTGGAGTAGGTTCTACATCAAGGGCTGCGAGCAGCTCCAATGGCACTTCATGTTACTGATAAATCATACACTTCCTGGAGATGATGTGTGTATAGAAAAGTGGGCATCAGTACACCGGCATGCAATTGCTCTGCCATCGCTCTCTAAGACATAGAGGGCATCCTTAAGCCTTGCCGTGCTATTTGCATACCCTGCCCCTGATGCCTGCAAACATGCACTGCATTGCGACCAGGTCTGAATCACCCCCTCAGTTTCAATTAAATTAACACACTGTATATGTCAGAAATCAGGCTTAGCCTTGGGGTTGTGCTGATCTGTTCTGGAGGTGGCCTGGGCTGGGGGTGCATGGAGTATGCTGTCAGTAAGTTCCTTGCATGGAGGTGGTCCCAGGGATCTGGAGCACTGGTGGTGTTCCTTCTGGCTATGGGCATTGGATGTGGCCATTGTGGATCCTGTTTATCTAGGTGAGTTGTTTTTAGGTTCTTGGTGTTGTGGAGGTCTTGATGGATATGGAGTACCTAAAAGTATCCCTGCCAACCCTTGACACTGGGTATCCCCATGTTGGTACCAGTCAGCTGATTACTAAGTGACCAATGCTATCCATGCCAGTGTACACCTGACTTCACCAGCTAATCACTGCTGATCACAGGGTATATATTCCTGGTCCTGATAACATTTGGCAGTTTCAGCTTTGTTGCTGATACTTCTCCTTGGCTCCAGCTCCCATGCTAGTTTTCTTAGATGCTTGGAAGAAATCCACTCCAGCTCCAGTTGCTAAGTCCGGTCCCACTCTGGTTTCAGTTGATAAGTTTGGTCCAACTCTGGCTCCAGTTGCTAAATTCAGTCCAACTCTGGTGCCAGATGCTAAGTCCAGTACAACTCCAGCTCCAGTTGCCAAGTCTGATCCCAATTTAGCTCTAGTTGCTTCATCAGGTCCCACTCCCCACTCTGGCTCCATTTGCTAACTTTAGTTCCAGTCAAGTTCCATTCTGGATCCAGTTATGTATCAAGTTCAACTTTTTTGTGACCTCTCAGTTTGGCTCCACTCAGAATCCAGTTATATAGCAAGTTCAAATTAATTCCTGCTTTGTTGTGAACTCTTAGTCTGGCTTCACTCCAGATCTCATTTATATTTGAAGTCCAATTCCTTTTCAGCTCCATTGTATGTTCGTAATTCAATCCTAGACTGGGTCCACAGGTTATTTAGTGCTGACTGCATTAGTTTTCCTATACTGCACTACTGCCTACTATTTTTAATCTATACATCTATGAGCAAGAGTTATATAAGACCTTCTTTATTAAAGACCACCCAAGCTTCCCTCAATCTTCTATGCAGCTATTTTTTGGGAAAACCAGTGTCCCCAGCCTTGACAGTATAATAGTTACAATTATTGTTTATTAACTGATTTTGGTCATGAAGATGTTTATTAAAAAGAGGATGTGAAAGAGAAAAATTATGGATCCTTTCTATGCAAATGACATCCTAACTGGAGATCTTGTCTAACATTAGGAATCCCTTACTATAATTGCTATTCCCAGTGTTAGATTGAGCTGAGTAGGTTTACATGTAACAATAAAGCACCCAGATTTAATGATCCTATACCCTTTAAAAAGATAATGCTAAAGTGTTGAAAAGTTATAGCCTGTTTTCACAGATTCTGTGGAATGTATTTCATGGAAAATAACAAAGGCAATTAAATATGACAGACACAATTCCAGTGATTTGCAGTTTCTGTTCCACAGACCAAAGTGATTTTTGTTTGAATTCTTCATAAACTTATTGTCTTCAACTTTGGCATAAATGTGAAGTAAAAGAACATTAGGGTGTCATAAAATTAACAAAACATAGTGAAGAAAGCTGGCAATGAAACATTGAAAAAATATGTATTTGCTCCAGTGGCGCTTAGTGCTGCAGGAACATTTTCATAGATAGTGGATATGATTGGTGTCTCATATTTTAGGATTGGATTGCCAAACGCAGTATTTGGTTGATGGAGCTGCTTTATGTAGGGCAAGAGCATTTGACTTTTGTAGAAAGAGTCAGTCTTATCATGGCATGACAGGGTAGTTATAGGAAATAGTAGTTTTAGTAGCGATACAAAATGAATACAGTCAAAACATTAAATTGTGTCTGCAAGCATTTGTGTGGAATTAGAATAAAGGAATTAGGTAATGTGAGGCTGTAGTGAAGCAAATTTTTGATAGGTAGCAGAAATGCTGAAATGTTGTAGGTAGAGATTAAACAAAAAAAGGAGAAGATGAGATCAATTGAATGTACATCACAAAAAGCATGAGGTTAAATAAATGTTTCTGTGACAGTGATGGTAAAATACTGGTGGCAAAGATAGTGAGATAGTGGTGGATGATTCAGTGAAACAGTGGAGGCAGAGATGGTGAGACAGTGGTGGCAGACACAGTGAGATAGTGGTTGCAGTGATGGTAAGAGAGTGTTGGCAGACTCAGTGGCGGCAGCAATTGTGAGACATTTGTGGTAGAATTGGTGAGATATAGTGGCAGACAATGTTGAGACATCAGTGACAGAGATGGTAAAACAGTGGTGGCAGTGATAAGGAGATGATGAGATCAATTGAATGTCCATCACAAAAAGCAGGAGGTTAAAGAAATGTTCTGGTAGCAGTGATGGTAAAACATTGGTGGCAGATACAGCGAAACAGTGGTTTCAGAGATGGTGAGACAGTATTGGCAGTTAAAGAAAGACATTGATGGCAGAGATGGTGAGACAGTGGCGACAGACATGGTGTTACAGTGGTGGTAGTGATGGTGAGACAGTAGGGCCTTGACAGTGAGGCAATGCTGGCATGGTGGGACACATATTTCACCATAAATTAAATAATATATGGATGTAAAAAGCACATTATTTTTTCCTACTAGGAGTCAAGAGCTCAGTTACTTTAAATATAATTATTGTTAGAAGTCTCTTAAAATAGTTTATGTAAATCTTCCTAAAACCCATAAGTCCTTCACATCTCCTCTAGGTCATCCTATAATCTCTGGTATCAACTCTTACCTCCAATTTTATATATCTATGTATACTGTTATCTCCAACCCTGTGTTGAGGCATCTGAGGGATACCACTATTTTTTTTATTCAGTGTATCCAATTAATTCTATTAAAGGACTCATTACTCTGGATGGTCAATCCCTATATACCATATTCCTTATTCTTTGGGTTTACAACAAATTTCTCACAGCTTCTCTGAGATGGGGACCTAAGACAGGGGCAAGTATCATTTTTATTATCCTCTTTTTCCTTGATTCTGTCTCACAACTTTTTTCATTTTGTTGGACACTTTTTATCATCAGGTCATAGAAACAGCCATGGGGACCAGGTTTGCACCAATCTGTGCCCACCTTTACATGGGAGAGTAAGATAATCTCTTGTGGGTGGCAGGTTTGGGACATCCATGGTCTACTATGAACACTACTTTGACAATCTATTAAAATTATTTGACATGTGTTCTGCACAACACTGTTTCTTCTCTCAATTCTAATGCTTCACATTCACCGATGATCGGAAGCACATTGACATCCTGGATGTGACCTTTGAATCCATAGGCACCCTTATTCATATGCCCAATGATATCAAAGTTATTAGCCCTGAATCATATCTACATTTCCATAGAACACATGATAAACCCTGGAAAGTCAATGTTTCAAAGGACTAATTTCATAGGAATTGTTTACTTCAGGAGATATTCCATAAAGAACCAAATTTTGTGGTGGATGCATGTCAAAATAGGGGCTATCCTAAAGTTATCCATTAGAAAGCTTTTATAATTTTAGTGCTTGTGATAAACCCCCTTTCCAAATGATAAACAAGTCATCAATAAAACAGACATAGAGGGGATCATTTAATGTAAAATAGTTGTGTTATATTTTTAGTGAGTTTAATCCCTAGATATTAATGTGGTATGAGTACCTTTAAAATGGGAAGGCAGATTGAAAGCCAGCTAATGTAGAGGAGAAAGAGGAGATGTTGAGAGCCCTGGACTTTGAGAAATTAATCTTGAAGTTGGACAACTCCACAAACTTTGCAGATAGATGAGGCAATAATAAAGCCAAGTGAGAAATGGTGGCTAACAACTGCAAATAAGGTGAGTTTATGCTACACTTCACCCACATGTATGCCTGAGATATTTGAATTGGTTCTTATAGATCACAGGAGAGCTTATATACAAAGTACAAAGACTAACAGAGATAATGGGCAGCACTTTTGGGAAGTAAATCAAAGTATGGAACATTTGTGATCCATGCTTACTAGGGCATCCAAGGTCGAAAGTGATTTTCACAGATCATAAAAATGGTATGCAATAGAAAGAAAGAAATGTTCCCAGGCACACCTAATGGGAATAACTCTTGTAACTGGAAAAGTACTAATTCTCAAATTCACAAAATATTATACAAGATGATTTTAAATAAGTCCTGAGTCACCAATTTGTGTTTTTAAATGCTAAAAACCAAAATTAATCAGTCGCAGTTTTGTGTATCAGCACTTGAGGCCGATATCAAATAATCACAGTTTAGTGTTTTTTTGTTTTGCAGATATTCATACAGTCACTAATTTGCATTTCTAAACACTAAAATGCAACAATCAAAACATACACAATTTTGTGTACCAGTGTTGTGGTAGTGTACATGGTTTATTAGACAATGTGTTAGAAAAAGCATCATACAAAACATTACAATGGGCACCTTTTTCATCCATACTTTCATTTTTCTGAGCACATTCTACAATACAATGATTGCATGTTTTATTGTACCCCAACACTTCTTCTGTCATTAAACATTTTACCTATTCACTCACACATTCTTCATTATTAGGTTTTGTGTATTTAATAATTTCTAAAAGAGCCTTTCCCCAATCAAGTTTAGCTTTAAAAGGTCCTTTCTGTAAGATTGTGTTAGAAACACTGTTTCCCAAATAAGTACCTTCAGGTCCTATACCATTTTGTTAATACACATGATGTTGTCCTGATAATACCTTGGATGCTTTGTTAATTTTAAACCTATGGAGCCTGTGACATTATAAGGTTCAAGTGTGTGATTTCCACACAGGGAGTGAAGTATTGTTTGATTTTAGTGCAGTGGGATAGCCATTAACCCAACATTCCTTGAATGATATGGTAGGTGACTACATACCCAAAAATCAGTCAACCCTATTGTTCTCCCTATCAGCTCATGATAAGTGTTAAGGGAAAAAGAGTAGGTTTGTATAGAGGTGCTGTCTTTGCACCATTCCATACACCTCTTCTCTGACCTCAATATTCACATATACATTTTGGAATTTGGGACAAACCTCCACACTTTTTCCTTACCATAATGGCTTATCTTTTCTGATATTTTTCCAGATGTATCTTATACCCAGTACCAGTATATGGGTCCTTATTTACCTGTATTTATTACTTTAATGTATTTATTTTTCAAACCTTCTGATTATTTTTCTATATGGGCTTTCAATCATTTTTCACCTTAGTCTTCTGACTATCCTCTGATCCGTACCTATTCCTGGGAGTATCAGTAGTAAACTGAGTGGGTGTGTCTTTTATAGCTATTCATGTGATCAATAAACTATCCCTAATAATCATGGGTTTCAAAACAGGAGTGGAATCCACAATTATGACCCCAGCAGTACTCCTAGGATAACTCTCCACACCATCCTCATCACCAGCCACCAGTCCTTGATAGCCCCCATTCACTAGAAAAATAAAAAGTTTAAAAATGCAACAAAAATAACTGCCTCAATCAATGGATACACAGAGACTTGTTCACACATGGCAATCTTTCTATTTCTTTACCCACAATCCGCAAGAACATCACTAAAAATGTCCCCGATTATGTGGACCTTATTTTTTCTGAACTATGGCTCTGATTAGACCTATCATCAAATAAGTTTATTAAATTTAAATCACAGTCAATGTCTTTATCTGTGTCTTCTCCTGCTTCAACTGACTTCACCACTGGGTCGGAAACCTTCTTGCAGTGAGATGCGTGAATCCAATTGTCCTTTTTAGCCACTCTTAAAGATGTTGAGGTTGTTAGCAGGACCTGGAACAGGCCTTGCCATCGATCTATGAGATAACCAGAATGTAAAAACTTTCTCACGATTACATAGTCTCCAGACTGGACTCCGTGGCAAGGTCCCTCTGGGAGTTCCTTCAAAGCTTGCTTGCTTTTCTTGTAAAGTCTATAGATGCTGTGAGTATTGTATAAAATAGTCTGTAGTTAAATTATATCACAGCAACATGTCTGCTCATAAGGGGACAGGTTAAGTGGCCACTTTGGAGTGGTGCGAATGCTATACAAGACCAGAAGTAAAGCCTCCAGCCAACTCATGGCAGTTTTTGCACCCACCATATCTATCTATGTACTTAATTTTAGTGTATACATGTTTAATTATTCTGTGCTCTCTCCTCTGTTATCTGACTGCCCCCCCTCCCTCTCTCTCTGGTCATATTTATATCTTAATTTTGTTTATACCTTCAATTCATTCAATTAGTGAAATGAATCCAATTAATATTTGTATGTACTAGGTCCTCATTGGTCATCTGCATTAGACATAATATTGACAAAATTCCATGTTATCTTTCTGTTCCCATGTAAGCATCAGACATGGTCTCATGTAAAAATCCGACATTTAGCCTTCATTTCTGCATATTGCAGTGAAATACTATGTTAGTTAGGTCATTTGTTTATATAAAAGCTGAGACCTGCTACTTTCAGCTGTTCTGTGTGTGTTAAAACTTATATTTTAAATCTATTATTCTTTTTCCTAAAACAATGTATATAGCAGTTTAACCTACACATATCTCCACAATTAATCGCACCTGCAGAAGAATAAAACACTAATCTCTACACACTTGTTAATACATCATTTAACATGCTTTTAGCTAAAATATAAAACAAGATGGCTGCTGCATCAGACACACACTTGCTTACTTTCAGGAGGAAAGGGTAGGCCTTATCCTCTCTAGGTCTGAGGCCATTCGACAAGTGTGGCCTTCCACAACTTGCACAACATATATATATATTCTCAAACATTTCTAAATTCTCTAAATTTCAGTGCAGGAAAATAAAGTAACATAAGCATGCATAAAGAAATTAATTGCTAAATGAATATGTACGTCCACATATTCCTGTTTTATCAACACACACACACCGTGAAAGTACAGTTTTATTACATACATACACAAACATACATAGTAACATACATTACCAGGAGTGGTCCCCTTGTCCAAAGTAGGCATACAAGGTCTTCTTAAAACAAAAAAACAAAAATCACAAACCACGCAACAGATAACAACCAGGCTGGTTGTTATTTCCCAATGAAATGCTCAGATGTGGCTTTTGCCTTTATAGAGCTGTATCTGAGCATTCATTGGCTCCATTGAAGTCCATGGTGGGAACTGCAGAATAAAGTTTAAAAACCTGAGGCTCTCCATTGACTTCAATGGAGGAGCCGTTCATTGGTTGAGATAGGTGGGGGCTCGCCTCTCTCAGCCAATGAACACTCAGATATGGCTCTATAAAGGCAGAAGTTACATCTGAGCATTTCATTTGGAAGATATCAACCATCCTGGTTGGTATCTGTTGCGTGGATCGGGATTTTAATTTTTTTGTTTTAAGAAGACCTTGGATGCCTACTTTGGACAAGGGGACCTTTCCTGGTAATGTAGGTGAGTATGTGTGTATATGTATGTAATAAATCTGTACTTTCATGGTGTGTGTGTTTTGTGTTTTTTTTAAACATTTCTTTACAGGTGAACTACAGGTAATACAGGTCCTGCATGCTCAAACTTGTGGTTGATTTGACCTGCAGTTTGATTGTAAAGACAATTTTGATACTTCTCTTATTTTACACACCACATTCACTATCAACCCACCACCCACCAACGAGGGGTGGCACAGATATCCAAGGGCAATCAGCCTAGGCCAGCTGTGCCCTGGAGAAGGGGACCCCTTTATTAGGTGGGTCTACAACTCCCCAGGGGTCCCTGGCCTGGGCTGACTAGCGGTCAGGACTGATGCTGCGGCTGGGGGCTGTTGAAAGGGCTCCCCTGGCTGTGGCATCAGCCCCCCACAAGAAAGGGTCCGGTGCTGCTTTTAATTATAGGGGGACCTCTATGCAATTTTTTCCCATATAATAAAACCAGGACTGGCCCTGCAGATTGGTGCTGGTACCTTAATTATGGTGGTACCCTACTCATTTTGTTCCCCATAATTTTAGGTACCAGGACAGCCTGACAATTACGGGGCTTGTTAGGCTTTTGGGGGGGACCCTATGTAATTTTATTTTTAAATTAACCCTTATAACACACTTCCCATTAATAAAAATTCACACATCACTTGGATTTGTGCATGTTGAATGTCAACTCGCAGCTCAGGAGATGGTGCATTGAAAACTTCTATTGAGTTCCCAATTTGAGGGTAAAATGGCAGACTTTAGCAAAATGAATAATGGTAAATTCCCGATTTGGATAAAATAAGTGAAAAGTACCTCCAAATTGAGCCGATGGTGATATAATTTCTATTGTTCAAAACGGACAAATTTGCAGCATTAAACCATGCGATTTCAACACCAGAACTAACACAAATCACCCAACTTTAATGATAATATCATTCTTTTGCAAATCGGGAATTTACTGTCACCTGAAAATGCAAATCAGGACCAACACGAATCTTAGTATATTTACCCCTTAGAGAGATAGGACAAAGTGTGTTTGAGGCCAGCAGCATGTCTTCCAGGACATTACTGTAGGTAGGCAGCAGAGAGGAGCAGGGGGAGAAGGTTGGATGTTGTGGGTCACCCTTGCAGTTAGGAGGATGAGGGTGATAGTGAAGTGCAGGAGGTGGATGTGGTCATATAGGAGGAGGATGATGTGGAGGAGGAGGACGAGGAGGAAGAAGCTGATGCACAATTGCCAGGGAAAACCTGCACTGGCAGAAATGTCAGCATAACCTATGAGGAGAATTTTGTACTAGTGTGTGCAATGGCGAGAGTTCTCCCACCTCTTTTTAAGGGACCAGGCACAATGCACTCCCCTGGCCCACAGGAAACAGATGTGGGAGGATATCATTGACATAGTAAGCTCAATCTAGCATGATTTTGCCAATGTTAAGAAAATATTTAACAATGTAAAGCATGTATTAAAGCAGAATTTTGCAGATGAACAGAAACAGGCCAACAGGACAGGGGGTGGCAGACAAATACCCACCAACTTTACATCATATGTAGAATAACTCAAACAGATCATTCCACCTGAAGTCCTCCCAGGGGCTCACATAGAGGACACAGACATACCTCCAACCCAGGACCTATCAGTTTAGTATCTAAACAATTTTAACACCACATTATCTGTAACTAATAAATTCAGTTTGTGCTGCAAATATACCAGGCCTCACCAATATGAACATCTCCTGCTGTTGTTAAACAACATATCTTAGCATATTCTTACAATCTTTCACCATTGACTTTGGTTTGCAATGTCACGGCATGTTTGTGAGGTATTGTTTGAAGAGAAAAAAAGTGGGGAATCTGCGCTGTCTTTAGTTATGTATATATACTGGTTAACTAATAAATGAATAATAACACAAGCAGATGGTAAATAAGAGCATGAATCAATATTAAATTTAATACATATTAAAATACACAACAATAACACTAAATATATAAATAAAAAAACAAAAATGAATATAACACACAAGATTCTGTGAATGATTTCACCAATCATAAAATAATATTTACCATCTGCTTGTGTTATTATTCATTTATTAGTTAACCAGTATATATAGATATATAAAGAGTGCAGATTCCCCACTTTTTTTCTTTCTGATCTTTTCTTCAAACTAACACAGGGTTTGATATCTGTAGCAGTCTTTTTTATTATATTGGACTATTGAGTTCAGCGCCAGAAATGTTTTTTTTCTCATTGTTTGAAGAGGTTGCTGGCTCATTCAGAAAAAAATTGGGAGCACTAAAATATAGTTTGTAGATTAGAATGCAACAGAAATACATTCCTTATGTCACTTAACAGTAATGAGGGTAGTATCATGACATATATTCACATAACTGTAACACCATATAATGTGGCCTAAATAATACCAAAGATATATAGGCAAAATATTTAATGTACTTTTGTACTTTTGTCACACACTTTTGTACTTTTGCCACACACTTTTGCCAATTCTTTATGAAAACATTTGTGGTTTAGCCAGGATATAATGGGTTTAAATATTGGGCACAGTTAAATGTTTTTTTTAATTATGATTTCATATGAAATCTTTTAATATATTTCAATCACAGCCACGTCCACCAAAACCAGCTACACCAACACCAGTTGTCCATGCTGATGACCCTGATCAATAGGACATCATAATATAGCCTGTGGATCCTGTGCTGCCTGCAGTAGACATTAGGGATGTGGTAACTGTGGCAATCAGTAATTACAACACACATCACCACAGCTCACACCCACACCATAGAATACACCAACTGTGGAGGAATTGTCACATTCCAAAATACAAAAGTGGCATTTATGAAAAAGCAGATGGAACAAATGGATAGCATTAGCCATCAACTATGTAGAATCTCAAATGCCAACAGAGTAGCTCAGGTTATTAGGATTAGAATGGCCATTAATATAGATTTGTGCCTGCTTGAGCTCACTCAAATTGTTAAAGCACAAATTGAAACTCTTGTAAATGTACATTACATCATGAATTAGTTGGTCAAAGAGCTGCATTGAAAGCACCATCGGTATCCACAGTAAGCAGTGTGCCACCATCCTCAGTATCTGACACACCTAGTATGCCCTCCCAGCATAGACTGCATACTCCTGGTGGTCTAGGTAAAGATCAAGGTAGGGTGTGCAGCCTCTGGGACAAAAACATATGTAAAATTGTATGTCATCAATTGTTATAGTTATGTGGCTGACACAAATATTTTGAATGTCACATGTTTCTAAAGACATTGCTTGTCACAGTAAAAAAAATAAATCTATGTTATGTGCTTTTTTAAACAGATTAATAACAGTATATTGTGGGCTATCAAAAATACAAAAAGGGTTAACATTGATATTCTTTTATTATGTTTTAAAAGTGATTATGTTATAAGGACCTTATACAGGTTGGATCACACGGCTTCCTTTAAATGCAGCCGGTCAATGTTTGTGCTTTGTGCATGCATATGCATTGCAGTGCATGAACCAGCCATTGCATTTGGGAAGTGATCGCAGTGAGCACGCAGTCCCATCTCATAGCGAATTGACATGAATTGAACGTTTGCGGGTGGAGAGGGGGAGGAGGTCGGCAGAATGCAGACGTGCCTGTGTGTTTGAACGCCATTACAGGGGCATGCATAATTAAGTCCCTGCAATTGCATATGCTGGCAGAGGTCTAAATGGCGACAGGAAGATTAGCAGTTTGTGAGGTAGGTTCAGGTCAACCACAACTGTGCATATGGTTCCGATGTTACTAAATGTTACTGATGTTTTCACTGACTTGTGGATGCATGTCATGGGAAGTGGGCAGCTTTATACAGTAATGGGCATCTTGGTATAATGCTGCAGTTGCCGTATAATTGCATTCATTAGCATATTTTTGCAGCTAGCGGGTGCATGCGAACGCACCCATGTGATCTGTGCTGAATCAGGCCCTAAGTACTAAAGAGTAGTTGGTTGCACAAATATTACACAAAACACAACACATATGTACAGTAGTTTGCTTTTTGCGTTAAAAGCACTTACCAAACTTTCAGTGACCACAAAACGTATGCCAGTACATCTCAAGGCTCTTCTCAAAATTATCCTATAATGAAAGTATATTTTAAAAGTAGTACTTATTAATATGCACTAATAATCATATGTTCCTATATTGATATTTAAGTAAATACGCACTTACTATAGAAATTCTGGTGAATTATTCTCCTGCAGATTTCATTCCCCACCTCTGTAGTTCCCACGTCCTCTGATGGGATAGGATTTGGCTCCTCTACTATCTGATTCAATGTCCCCAAGGTCATCATTCCCTTGACCTAGGCCGATGTTATGGAGCATGCAGCATGTCTAGATTAGGTCTCCTACTTTCCAGGCATCAAAAATATGGACTCCATATGACCGGTCCAAACAATGCAACCGGCTCTTGAGCACCCCAAATGTCCCCTCGATGACTTTGTGGGTGCCAATGTGTGCATGAGTAGCGCTTTGTGGTGTCAACAGAGGTATCATGAGTCAAGTTTGACACCCATATCTTAATGTGAGGTGATCTGATCCGAATGTGGGTGCAGTCTATGGTTGGGGAATGTGATTATGTACCCCACAATTTTGTTCATGGCATACAACCATTGAGTTAAATGCCATGAGATGACCGGCTCTAGTTCTGGTATACTCACTGGTATGTGAGAGAGCAGCTCGTGATAGGATGCCTGGAGGAATACTGAAGGTGGAAACCAAGGTGTGTAAGGCACGGCCATGACTTGTAGGTAATCCACCAAACAAATGTGGAGGGAGGCGGCAGGTGCACAGAGGTAGCTGGTGGCAACAGCGACAATGACCGGGCAAAGTAATAGGGAACGGCAACGCTTTTCATCCCATTCTTGGGACTTTTTCTGGAGTGTCCTGGAGTGTCCTGGTAATAGACAGGCACAGAGATTTTTCTTACAAAGGACAGAGCCTTATACCACGTCACTTTGGAAGTAAAATGGATACAATTTATCAATACAGGTATCACTGCTACTAATGGACACTTCTATTGCGAATGTGACATTCTAATATTCATATATTACAGAGCGCTGCTTCTATTTGTCTACTGCTACATTTCAGTGTACACTACAAACCAACCTTAGATTTGGGCCATACATCTGCTCCCATTCATCAGTGATAATCATTGTATTGGAACTTAATCATCACAAAGTGTTTCTTTTTCATTGTATTATTCCAACCATTTATTTTATTTTTATTTTTATTATGTTTTATTAATATTATTATTATTATTATTATTATTATTATTATTATTATTATTATTATTTCATTCTTTCTACCATTGTCCTTATTTGTTGTATGTATTTGTTATTTATGCATTTATTTTGATATTTACCTATTGAAGTCTTGACTTTATTTACTACCCAATTATTAAATAATTTCTATTTTTATATTAGCGCGGTTTATCCTTTTTCTTGTGGCTCCTGTGCAAATCAGCCTCACAAGTTGATTTACAGTCAATTGATTGAACCTCTTGTTTTGTTTTTGCAATTCTTGGTAAGGTTTCTGGTGCAAGTTTACAACTTGCACACTGTTACATTGCCCGAGTTATATATTGTAAATGGGAATATATTTGGAAGCAATTTTGATATTCATGAGTTGTGGGATTGTGGGAAACATGTGAATTTATATGATCTCGCACCCTATTTCATTTGTGAGTTTACCAAAAACTTGCGGCTTATTACTATACCCCTGTGTTTGGCAGTGACACCAGGGTAACAGTGATATAATAGGATCAGTACCCTTTCATCATACAGGACAAATGTTATTTGTCATGGACCTTCCCCATGAGGCCCCCCCTCTATTTCAGGCATGCATCTTATGTCCCTATTGGAATACTTGTGTGTGTGTGTGTGGGGGGGGGTGTGCCAATGCTCTTTCTGGTCCAGGCACCATATAGTCTAGCTCTGTCACTGAACTGTGACTTTCAATGAACTGAAATTAGTTTTAAATATGCACAAAGTCTCAAATAAAGCACAATGAAACTTGCACACAAATGTACAAGTGTTTCATATAAATGTAATCAGTGCAGTATTGTACAGTGGTTTTGTCACATGCATCTAAGGTGCACCTTCAAGCAAAAAAAAGATGTGTAAATGATGTTCAGTGCAAGCCAAGTCACATGGGACCTGACACCCCCAGAAGAGGGGCTGTTTGGAATGACTGCAGCAATACTCTAGGAGGACACATCTGTAGTCTTCAGTATTCCCATATGTTCTATTGTTTATTCCTGTGTTTGACCCTGACTTATTCCTGACCTCTCACTAGTTATATCCCATGGCTTTGATCTGTACTGCTCATTTTTTTTTCTTGGCTTGTGACCTGACCTTCCTTTTGATAGATCAAGACAAGTAAGAGGGGTGGACCACTCTTCAAATGGATGTGGAGTGATGGGGTGAGGGTGAGGGAACTGGCAGGAGGTGTAATGGGAAGTTGGCAGGAGCAGCAATGTGAAACAGGAGTACCAATGCCTGCTGGTTTGATTTGAGTAAAAAGGGGTACACGTGCACTCCTGCTGGGTGTGTGTGATCCACATCAATCTACTGTCCACAGCAGAACATCGATGGGCACCCATCTGCCAGGCACCCTGCGGGCTCATGGAGGTGTAAAGCACCACCTGGCTGGCTGGCTGGCTCCTGGATCACCGCTTATGCTGCAAAGCACCACAGACATCTCTCCACCTACCACAAGGTTAAACTGATCCCAAAGACAGTGCGGGACACTGTCAACTGCACACAGCTACCGGACTTTAGCAACACTCCATGCATCCCCTTTCCAGAAGACTGAGACCATAGGTCCAGCAGGGGAATGTGCAGGAGTAAGGATCACACAGATAGGAGCCCCCTAAAAGGGTCCACCCACTTCCCAACCGATGATCACACAGAGCCATCTGCTCATCCCCACACCTAACAAAGGAACTACCTAGGGAAGCACTGTGCCTTACCCAATAAAACTGGTTGGATTCCACACTCACTGTCTGCCTCATTTTTACTCACCCACACACACCCACTAACATAGACTCTAAATAGCACCACGGTACACACCCCTCTCCCCCACATCTCCCCTCCCCACATCCCCCTTGCCCTTCCCCCCCTCCCTCCTCCCCAACCATTTCTCCCACACCATCGGATCACACACACCCTACAGGAGCACACGTGTACCCCTCATTCCTTTTGATAGATCAGTTTGACTTGAGCATTTCTTTTCTATTACCAGACAAAGGGCCTGATCCAGCACCTGATGCAATACTGATTTTTATGCAAATTGAGCGATCATTATACAGTACACGCATGTCAAAGTGAGTGACAGTTAGCCTGCATTTGTGAGAGGTAATGAGGGTGTGTTGGGGGGGGTTAAGTGAATGCAGATGTATCCAAGCATTCAAATACTATTTTATGGGAGTGCATAAATTAGCTATTGTGATTTCCTTTGCAGCATAGGGTCTCTGTTAGTTTTTGCAGCTGGCCAGACCTAGCACAAGCACTGGATGAGTATTGATGGTAATGATATTTATCATGGTGTACATCATCAGATGGATATGAGAAGGCAGTTGGGCGTCCATATGCTCGGGTATGCTTTGGAAAGCATAAGCTTATTTTTGCAACTGTGTTCCATGTGTAATCACAGTTGTGGTTGCATTAGCATCTGTTGCTGAATCAGGCACCCAGTTTGCTGACTACTCTTTGCAATCCTGCTTGGAACCAACTTTGGCAGCAGCATTCTGCATACTGGGTGAAGCAAAGTAAATTGCTACTTGTGTGGGTCCCTTGTGAAACCCTCCAGTATTTTGGACTCCATACCCCTGTTACTGATTGTACCAATCTTAGTATTTCACTATATTCAACATTTTAGTCCATATTCATGATAAGGGAGGGAACTGCACAGCGTGGGTTTAGCCTGAACAATTCAGCAAGCATTGGGAGAGAATGACAGGCACATCAGGTGTGGGGAATAATGGATGGGTTGAGTATGGAGTTGTTACTGTAATTTAGAAAAGTGATGACATTTGTTAATGGCTTTATATGTTAGTTGAAATTTTTTTTATTGCATTGATAACCAATGTAAGTTCTACTATACAAATCTGTATAACGGAATATATTATAGTGAAAATTAGTAAAGAAGCTACATGTAAAATATATAACAGCCAGGAAATCTGGTAAATGGAATCTCAGTAGAAAAGTAATTGCAATAGTCAATGAGGGAGCTTGACATGGAGTAACCATAATAAATTGTATCTCATTTAATTTCACACATTACTAAATAATTAATAGTAGTTGTTCCTCTGGTCTGGAGTTATAATACAAAATCTGCATTGCATAGGTATATGTAAATTACATGACTTCAATAGTTTTCAAACAACTAAGATCCACACTATAATCCCACACAGGACCACAGTATCACATAATGATCTGCTTAAAATCAGAGACATCCCTATATTTTTACAGTATCTTACTTACCCTAGACACACTGATCTTTTCTCATAAACAACCTCCTCCTTCTCCTCCTCCTCATCATCATCAACATTAGGAATAGAAAAAACCCAGTTATTACATGTAATTATTCCACCTATAATGATGTGTCCATCTTTTAAATATTTATTTGCAAATATATATTTATTGTGCTGAGTTAGATGACATCCAGGTGTTGGGGTCTGAGCCTCAGATGAGTAGAGCATGATGCTAAGGACACACAACCAGATCATTTCATATGGAAAAATGAAATATAATATTGACTGGTAGAAATGTATTTTTAATTTTGTCCTCTTCCTTAAATCACCTCATTGACAGCTGCATAATTATAATAAAAAAATAAATAACTCTCAGGAAACTAAAAGTTCTCCAGTTACATTTACAGTTAGTTTGTGTAACAAATGTTGCATACAGTAGGAATTTAAATATATTTTGCAGATCATAGCACCTTTAATAGACAGAAAGGAAACATTCTTATGCATGTACATTACTATAGTTTAGTTAATATTGCTCATGACCAATGCTGGCACAGTTTTTACAGTTGACAATTATGACTTGTATATTTTGTCAAATTCAAAAAAGTAAAAAGGAAATACAGATATGTATGTTTGTATATATTGCACAAGCACAGTCATGTTCTTATATAAAGGCAGAATAGAATAATTGAAAGTAAAAAAAAATTAAACTGACAGTTTTTTTCTTCCTCTTCCTATTAGGACAAAACTGACACTTTTCTGCTTTAGTCTATGAGAGTTTTTAAGAGATTTTTGGTGAAGGCAAAACTCAGGGTAGAGGACGAATTCAGACTTGGGGTTTATTTTTTTATTTAGCTCTTGTTCCAGTTTAAGCCCTTTTGAGTTTAAGGTCCTTGCAAAACTTACTGTTTTTTTAACAATTAGCTAATCTATATCCAATTTTCAGTATAGGAAATTCAATTTGTTTCATATATCAAGTAGTTTTCTGCAGGGGGTGTCCTGTTAAAAGCTTCAGTTCAGAGCACCAACATGGCTGACTTTTCCCCACATCCAGTTTTTATTCTATAAACTGGAAGGGAATTAAATATATCTAAGTGATACAGTCAGTGGGATGTTTTGGGGTTGATAGGTGCATATTGCCACTGTAACTAGCCCTTTCACCGCTCTCATTAATGAGTTTAATTATCCACTTTAAGAGGTGGCAGAAGTGACTGTTATAGCATGAGCTCATGATATCACTAATTCATTCATGGCTGGGAGAGGGAAGTTCAAAGGTGCATTGTAGTATATATATTATCCTGTTGGCTTGGTTAGGCATGTTACTACCTCACATACCACTGGGTCTGCACACCTAACAAGGCTGACAGCATTACTTTTCAACCCCACTGAGCTCATTGTATGGCTCACCACCATCCCCCACCATCATTCACTTCTATTCAATTCTGCTGCATACTGAGCCTGCAATTGACATTTTACACATCCCCTGCTGTAATTTGCACAGTAGACATTGTGTTGTACATATTGCAGGGTGTCCTGATGCTTACTCATTTCTGACAATATGGTGGCTCGCTATATGCCGTATTGCAGGGGCGAGCTGCTGATCCTGGTGCATTGGCAGGACAGGGTGCTCACCAACAATAGTGAAAAACAGTGGGTATACATGGATGCTCGCCATGACATACTGCATAAGCATAAATTTCATCCGTGGAGATTTGTTGCAGCAGGAGAAAAGGTCTTTATCTGGCTGAAAAGCACTAAATGTTTTCTCTGTGTATTATTTGGTCTTGTTAAGTTTGGGTGTGGTCAGTGTCATCCCTCCCCATGCTGACACCCAGTGAAGGGAGGGATGCCATGCATGCGGTGAAGTCATGTGCCACCAAAAAATGGGCATAGCCTTCCAGGGAAAGGGCATGCCCTTACAGGTAGTGGCACAGATGCATAGAAGTGGCGTGGCCTCATAGCCCAATACTAGGCCCGTGGTTATTACTGGGGTGGTGGGGGCTGCCAGAGGTGCAGAGAGCCAGCTCCCTCACTGTGACAGGGGTAATTCCATAGCCAGTGGAGACCTATCACCAGACCTTCCCAGCCAAAGCATTACCCCTGACCACTAGTCAGCCAATGTCAGGGATCTCTTGGGAGCTGCGGACCCTCAAATAAAGGGAACACTCTCCAGGGCATCCAAGGCTATCCCCGGAACTCCTGGCCGGTGGGTGCTGGGTTGGTTGTATATATTGTGGTGCATTTATCGATAATAAAAATATTGTCTTTGTCTGTGGAACTACAGCACCCAGCAAGCCACCCCCACATGTTGGTACATGGTGAACCACAATTTCCAACATGAGGGGCATTATGGATACCACAGGCATCTGTAGTTCCACAGCAAAAGAAATAGTAAAATAAACACAAGAAACACACACCATTTAAAATAAACATTTATAAACACATACATGCACACTCACATGTTCACACACATGCACACACTATCTCACATACTCACCTATGTATCCCTGAATCCAATCACATCCACTTGTCCTAGTAGATAATCCACAGGGTACCTGTAATAAAAAAATCTTTTCTTATCTCCTCCTATGCGTTTTTCATATCCTTTTCATTCCATGTAGGCATCCCCGGGCTTGGCAAAAAAAAAATACCTGGACCCACGAACATTAGTACTGTCCTCTAAGGACAATAATACTAGACTGATGGCTTTGCTGTGGGATTTCACTATAGAAATCCCAGTGTGCAGTGCTCATTGGCTGTTGGCTGAGAGAGGTGAGAATTCCCTACCTTAGCCAATAATCAGTTCTCACCATTGACTTTAATGGTGAGAACCATGTTACCCATTTAAAAAACAAAATATAAATATGGCCACAATGAGACATTCATGGCTCGCAACATTCAACGGTCCACCCCCCTCAGCTGTCTTATTTAAGCCAGCGTGCGGTGATGGCATGGCAATCCCTCAGCCAGGAGGCAGCAGAGAACAGCTGCCAAAGAAAGAAGATGCCGGGAAGTCCTGGATAAGCGACGGCCATGAAAAAAAGCTTAAAGGCTGCCGTCCTCCAGGTGAAAATGCTGTAGAATTCCTGGGGGAGGTAGCAGCCATGTAAAATAGTTTAAAGGCTGCCACCCCCCAGGTGAAGGTGCAGGAAAATAAAATATTAAAACAATTGGTGTCCTTGTTTTATTTTAAAATTTATTTTACAGGGGTATTATAGATATCAGTGGGCCCTTAATATCCCACTTGCTGGTTTTTGTGGTTTTCCAAGTACCAGCATGCAGTGGAGGCCTGCTGAAACCTGTAGTCCTACGGCAAAAGACAAAGGGCCTGATTCAGACCCACTCACGAGCGGCTGTCCGCTCGCAAGTGGGTCGATGGTCTGCACTGAGCATGCGCACGACGGAGGGAGCTCCGTCGTGCACATGCGCCAGACGCGACGAGCGAAGGACCTTACTTTGCTCGTTGTGTCTGATCAAAGGGGGCGTGCAGTCGATGGAGTTTGACAGCACGCCCCCTTTGGTGGGCATGCCGGGGGCGTGCCTCCCTGATGGGGGCGTTCCCAAGGGAACGCCTACCGTCAGAAGCCGGCCCACTGACATCACTAGTGATGTCAATGGGAGTGATTTTGGCTCTGATAGAGCCAAAATCACTCCGGGCCTTGCGGTTGAAAACCTCAACCGCAGGCTCCGGCTCGCAGTGACGATGGTCACGACCATCTCGGCCATCAAACTGCACGCTCGTATAGGCTGTTGGTGGTGACCCACAGTTATACAAGCGTCCAACAGGACGCTCCAAAATTATGGAGGGCGGCCCTCATTCAGAGCATGCGCTCTGCTCAGAGCATACGGCTCTGAATGAGGGGCAATATTTTTACTTTCATATGCACCACACTACACTATCAACCTGGAAACCACCACCTAGGGGTGCCTTGGATAGCCATGGGCTATCAGCCTAGGCCTGGGGTGCCCTAGAGAGGATGACCCCTTTATTCAGGGGCCCCCAGCTCCCAAGGTATCTACAGCTGGGGCTGACATGCTTCTGCTGAAGGGCCCAGTGAAAGGGTTTTCCTTGCTGTGGCATTAGCCCGCCGCTAGAAAAAGTCTAGTTCTGGTTCTAGATAATACAGGGAGACCTCACTTTTTTTCCCCCTGAACTTCCAGAACCAGGACTGAATCAGAGTCCAGTGCTATACAATAAAAACAAATGGAGCTAGGGGTAAAAATTAGGGCGCTTTACATAAATACAATGTAATATATCACAGGATAATATATCACTAAACATACATCCCTTAAAAAGTAGTAATCACATCTGCAGAATTTTCGTTCTTTATAAGATGTATCCAAAGTATTCCAATGTTCTTCGTCTCCACAAAGGTGTAATATATTATACAAAAGAAGACAAAAACATACCAATGCATGAAACACTGATTAAACAATATAATAAAATGTATTCTCTTTAGGGGTGTGGAAGTACTCCTATTTATGGAAAGGTGCGTAAGGTGATAGATAAATCTCATAGCAGTTTCTTTAGAATTCCAGGTTCACCCAGTGCCAAGACCAGAGACTCGCAAATGTACAATGCATACCATAACTCACATGCATAGAGATGAGAGAAACTTGTAAAGGTATCTTTAAAGGTGAAATAAAAACATACCCCAACTCACTTGAGAGGGGATCAGAATATGCACATCAAGGTTTCTTTTAGGATCCCTTTTAATTCTTTCACTCTGTGTCTTTATTAAATCCACGAAAAAAAAACTCAAAAGGTTCCCAATATTAGTAAAAATAGTCCAAAAGGTATTTATTGACTTTACAATAGACAGCGACAATGGGTATGGGAAACACAAGTCCCTACCATACTTAATAGAAATAGTCCATCACAAAATAAAATGGAGTAGTCACATAAAAATTTTAAATAAAAAACTGTAAAGATTCCCGACAGGTATATAAAATGGATGATTATCAAACTTTCATACCTTCAATGATAATACAGATCACAAAATCCTCATAGTCAACGCGCGTTTCGGCTCACAATGAGCCTTTGTCAAGACATGAGGAAAAGGAGACACTTCTTTCTATTTTATACGTCCAGCTACCTATCAGCATGTTACAACAATTAAATATACATGCATCAGGTGAGCTGGAATGCAGTGCACTTCCTACCTGTATGGATAACTCTAAGGGCTCATGGCCCTGATCACCATGACGTCATCAGCGTAAGACCGTCCCCCCTCGCGGTCACGTGACTGCCACGATCCTTAGGCCAGAAGATGGGAGTGTAACTCCCGTCGGCTATGAACCAGACTAGAAGGTCCGGATGTATGATGGACCTGCCTCGTGAATATCACATGATCTCCCATGTGATAAACCGGAACAGTACATGCGATGGGTGGAAGTGACTACCATGTGGCGCTCGATATGCCCACACTTGGAAATGCACCAAAATACAATAAAATACACTGACAAATAAACATAAAATGACTTAATATTGTAAGAAAGATCCTATATAGAGTTTTTTCATCTTATTTCTTCTTTTTCTTCTCTTTGTTTTCATCGTTGTTCCTTTATTATTTCTTTATCCAAGACATATAAACCAAAGTCCCAATATGGTGTCACTAAGAACAACAAAGATTTACAAAAAATGCCATTAGTTCCTAAAACGGTGTCCTATAAAAACCACTTCAACTCAAAGTCTTTATTTAACCCCAAGGGCACCAAAGTTTTTAATGTATAAATTAAATTCATTTCAGTCCTTGCCAACTTAGTAGCTACATCTTTAGATCTTAAACCAGTTTTCACATTTCTAAGACAATAAAAACCTGTTATGTCACCTACAGAGCAGCTATGGGTCTCTTTGAAATGTGAGGATAGGGCATGAGTCTCTAGACACTTTCTTACATTACGTAAGTGTTCGGAAATCCTTATTTTGAGTGGTCTAGATGTTCTTCCCACATAAAATTTGTTGCATCTACACTTAATGGCATATACAACATTCTTACTGTGGCAAGTTATGAAATCATTAATTTGGAAATCGTATACATTAATCAAAACCCTTTCAATTTTGTGGTTTCCCTCACTTTTAATGGTTTTACACCCTTGACAACTCCCACACCTATAGAAACCTTTCGATACTATTGTCGTCACATCCCTAGGTGGTGGAAGGACACTATTCACAAGTTTTGATCTCAGATAAGGTGCTTTTCTGAAAATGCATGTTGGTCTATCTGGAATGAGAGACCCTAAAAGGGGGTCTTTTTTTCAATAAACCCCAATGCTTTTGTAGAATTTTTTCCACATATTTATGTTCAACTGAAAAATCAGTGATAAACGCCCAATTAAATGCCTTTTCCTTTCCATTAACTTTTGAATTCAGCTTTTTATTCTGAACATTATTGTGAAGAAGATCTTTTCTTTCTACGTTATTGACCTTATTAAGGGCCTTGTTAATGATATCTTCATCATAACCGCATGCTTTAAATTTATTAGTCATACTTTCTGCTTGTGAAAGAAATACCTGTTGTTCTGAGCAGTTCCTTTTTAACCTCATCAGCTGACCTGTCGGATGACAGCTAGATTTATTTATATATGTCCCTGAGTCCATTGGTTTAACATAATTCTTGGTTTGTAGCTTACAATCTTTTACATATATAGCAATGTCCAAGAAGCTAAGACTTAAATTGCTAATTTCAAAAGTGAGGACAATATTTTTAGTATTGTTATTTAAATGTTCACAGAAAGACTCCAAACTCAACCTATCCCCACCCCAGACAAAGAAAATATCGTCAATATATCTATGATATGACACCAGATCCGAACCCAGCCCGCCACACCCCCAAATGGCTTCCTCCTCCCACTTGCCCATGAAGAGGTTGGCATAGCTCGGTGCAAATCTGGTGCCCATCGTTGTACCTGTTTTTTGTAGGTAAAACTGATCCTTAAAGAGAAAGAAATTATTATGAAGAATGAAACTAATACCTTCAAGTAAAAAATTTTGTAAATTTTTAGATATATCAGACTTTTCAAGAGAACTTTTAACAGCCTCTATGCCTGTATCGTGTTGTATGATAGTGTATAAGGAACTTACATCTGATGTTACCATCAGATAATTTTCCTTCCATTCTATTTTTTCTAAGGATTTTAAAAAATCCTTCGTATCTTTAAAGTGAGATCTATTGCATAATTCCAAAGGCTGTAAATAAAAGTCTGTAAACTCAGACAAATTAGAGGATATAGAATCGACTCCGGAGATAATTGGTCTCCCCGGAGGATTGATAAGGCTTTTATGGACCTTAGGCAATGCATAAATGACTGGGGTAACTGGTGAATCATTTATGAGAAATTGAGCCTCCTTTTGTGTCAGAGTTCCATTCTTTAAAAATCTCTCTATTAAATCTTTAAGTTTTGATATAGTAGCATCAGTGGGATTACTTCTAAGTTTTTTATAAGTATGTATATCCTTTAATTGCCTATAAATTTCCGTCTCATAGTCTTTAGTATCTAGAAGAACTAACCCACCACCTTTATCTGTGGTTTAATAGTTAATTCCTTATTTTCCTTAAGGTTTTTGAGGGCTTTCCTTTCCTTCAATGTCAAATTCATCTTTTTTTTGGCCATGTGAACTTTTCTTGAATCCTCTTTGGAATTACCCTGTGAATATAATTTATCCAAATCATCCAAAACCAACGTGCAAAAATATCCAAAAGGGGACCTTTCACATGTTGTGGATAAAATATGGATTTGGGATGAAATGGAGTAGCTACCATCTCCATAGAGCTCGCATTTCCTGATTGTTCATTTAAAAATAACTTTTTTAAAGATAATTTGCGCATAAATTTATGCACATCCACAAAAGTGTTAAAAGGGTTGATATAATTATTGGGTGCGAACTTCAAACCTTTCTCTAAAAGAGATATCTCATCTTTTAGCAGGTTATGGGAACTTAAATTAAAAATTTTCACTTTTGATAACTCACTAGTAGAAACTGGATTCTCTACTGTTGATACAGTCTCTGAGAGACCTAAATTTTTAGGTTTATGTCTCTTCTTCCTTTTACCCTTTTTAACTTTCATGTGAGATTTTAATTTACCTCCTCTTTTTCCTCTATATCTCCTTTTTGGAATTATCTGTACCGGTTTTGGTGCCCTTGGGGTTAAATAAAGACTTCGAGTTGAAGTGGTTTTTATAGGACACCGTTTTAGGAACTAATGGCATTTTTTGTAAATCTTTGTTGTTCTTAGTGACACCATATTGGGACTTTGGTTTATATGTCTTGGATAAAGAAATAATAAAGGAACAACGATGAAAACAAAGAGAAGAAAAAGAAGAAATAAGATGAAGAAACTCTATATAGGATCTTTCTTACAATATTAAGTCATTTTATGTTTATTTGTCAGTGTATTTTATTGTATTTTGGTGCATTTCCAAGTGTGGGCATATCGAGCGCCACATTGTAGTCACTTCCGCCCATCGCATGTACTGTTAGAGGTTATCACATGGGAGATCATGTGATATTCACGAGGCAGGTCCGTCATACATCCGGACCTTCTAGTCTAGTTCATAGCCGACGGGAGTTACACTCCCATCTTCCAGCCTAAGGATCGCGGCAGTCACGTGACCGCGAGGGGGTACGGTCTTACGCTGATGACATCATGGTGATCGGGGCCATGAGCCCTTAGAGTTATCCATACAGGTAGGAAGTGCACTGCGCTCCAGCTCACCTGATGCAAGTATATTTAATTGTTGTAACATGCTGATAGGTAGCTGGACGTATAAAATAGAAAGAAGTGTCTCATTTTCCTCATGTCTTGACAAATGCTCATTGTGAGCCGAAACGCGCGTTGACTATGAGGATTTTGTGACCTGTATTATCATTGAAGTTATGAAAGTTTGATAATCATCCATTTTATATACCTGTCGGGAATCTTTACAGTTTTTTATTTTTAAATTTTATGTGACTACTCCATTTTATTTTGTGATTGACTATTTCTTTTAAGTATGGTAGGAACTTGTGTTTCCCATACCCATTGTCACTGTCTATTGTAAAGTCAATAAATACCATTTGGACTATTTTTACTAATATTGGGAACCTTTTGAGTTTTTTTTCGTGGATTTAATAAAGACACAGAGTGAAAGAATTAAAAGGGGTCCTAAAAGAAACCTTGATGTGCATATTCTGATCCCCTCTCAAGTGAGTTGGGGTACGTTTATATTTCACCTTTAAAGATACCTTTACAAGTTTCTCTCATCTCTATGCATGTGAGTTATGGTACGCATTGTACATTTGTGAGTCTCTGGTCTTGGCACTGGGTGAACCTGGAATTCTAAAGAAACTGCTATGAGATTTATCTATCACCTTCTCTTGTGAGTGGGGTACGCACCTTTCCATAAATAGGAGTACATCCACACCCCTAAAGAGAATACATTTTATTATTTTGTTTAATCAGTGTTTGATGCATTGGTATGTTTTTGTCTTCTTTTGTATAATATATTACACCTATGTGGAGACGAAGAACATTGGAATACTTTGGATACATCTTATAATGAACGAAAATTCTGCAGATGTGATTACTACTTTTTAAGGGACGTATGTTTAGTGATATATTATCCTGTGATATATTTCATTGTATCTATGTAAAGCGCCCTAATTTGTACCCCTAGCTCCATTTGTTTTTATTTTTTACTAAAAGTTGGTGGAAAAAGGTGATTTCCACAGGAACTTAGGGGAGCATTCCTGGGCTGCTTATGCGCTTCTGAGTTTGACACTATCATCTTTACTTGTTCTTAAGAGTCCAGTGCTAGTTGCGCAAAATATTGGTGACCATTACATCGTTTGTTCCCTGTATTCTGGTAACCAGGGCTGGTTCTATCTAGCCCGGTGCTGGTTGTGTTTAAATACCGGGATCCCCTTTGTCATTTGTCCCCTGTATTTTCACAACCAGGACCGACAGTGTACAGCCCAGGCCTGATTGTGCTTTTGGCAGGGGGGGAACATCTTACACAATCAACCCAGCAACCACCATCCAAGGGTGCCAGGGATAGTCCCGGGCTAGGCCTGGGGTGCCTTGGAGAGAGGGACGCCTATATTGGGTGGGTCCACCTTGCTACCCAGGGATCCGTGTCATGGGCTGACTAGCAGTCAGGGGTAATGCTTTGGCTGGGGGCCCGGTGAAAGGGCTCCCCTGGCTGTGGCATTATACCCCTGCTAGAAAGGGTCTGGTGCTGGCTCTGAAATTTACAGGGGAACCCAACTCATTTTTCCCCTGTATTTCCAAAACCAGCATCGGATCAGAGCTCAGTGCAGATTGCGCTAAATACAGGGGACCCCTATGTTGTTTTTCCCCTGTATCTTGGTAACCAGGACTGGTTCTGAATAGCTGGTGATGGTTGTGCTAAATACGGGTGTCCCCTATGCTGTTTATTCCCTGTATTTTTACAACCAGGACTGGCAGTGAAAAGCCTGGGGCATTGGGGTACATCATTATATATATATATGTATATATATATATATATTGTGAAAGGATCACTGGTAAAGTGATTAGTGGTAGATACATTTGTCCTAGGTTTTTGACCTATGTGTTCTAAAACCCCCAGGAGACAGTCTGCAGTGAAGCAGATTTAAGTATCTGCTTTAGGAAAAGCCGGTTTGGGACCTGGGGATGTTGATGTGAGGAGAGAGTGGGCTCTATCCACAACCTACTCCAGGTTTTGGTTTCAAGGCCTGTTAGCCTGCTCATTAAGGTCTGCACCTGGAGCTGGCAGATATACACTGTGTGTGATTGTAAGCTAGTGTATCTCACCTGCTGAGGCAGGCATGCAGGCTAGCATTGCCAGAGACACTGTGAGTACTGTGCATGTGCTGTTGTTGATGGTGAGGGCAGTAGGCCCTACCATCTGGTAGTAAGGGTAACTACTGTTTAGTTAGTGCCCAGATGGGCTAGGAGTTTATTTTATGTTTTGTTATATTTATCTAGCACAAAAAAGACTGGCTCTGACCAGCTTGCACGAGAACCACGGATTGGTGTGCTGTTTTCCCAGCTGCTGTGTGTGTAGAGAGGGAGTCCGCCTACCCCAGGAGAGGGGACCTCTATCTTGACAGTCACTATATATATATATATATATATATATATATACACACACACATAAGGTCCATAGAGTTGGCACTCCCTCCAACGAATAGAAAGACTGAGGTGCCATCAAAACAAAATCAATAATAGACATCCATTGGCAGCGGCACTCAGTGGTTTCCCAGAAATGAATAGAGACACACACAGTGTATTTCAACATTTCGGGACTATTCCAACCCTTCAGCATTTTTTTTTTATGTGTTTTGTGAATTGTGGGCCTGATTCAGAGCTGGATGCTATTTGTAGATGGTCGTTCTGAAAAAGGGGCCGGATATTTAAATTGAGCGCTCGCTCTTTGCGGTCTGTGGATGCCTCTATGTCTGAGCGAGGGTCTGAAAAATGCACTCGCTATTTTGTAAAGATGCCCCTTTGCCGTTCGCATCATACGTCATCTCCTGTATTTATTAGATTAATCAGGAACATCGAAAGGCATCTGAACTGCTCGCAGTGCTTGTGGTAGGATTTACTTCCCGCTACCAGTGCGAGCAGTTCAGGCTAAAAGACAACCAAGTGACATGGTCGATGACGCTGCTTTGTTAATAATGCACACCCATTAAATGCCGTTTTGACCGTTTGGCATGCCTGCGTTTGGATCTCCACTCCCCCGTTTCCAAGCACCTTCCCCTGTTACCACCCACAAATGCCTCATTCTGTCACTCAAATTAGCAGCCCCTCACTGTTTTACGAGTGCACGATTTCCAACCGCAATGACTGGTTTGCACATGCGCATTGGGACCCATATGCATGCGCAGTTGTGCGAACATCGCTCAGAGCGAACGAGCGGCCGCTTATGAGCAGCTCTGAATCAGGCCCAGTGTGCGCTGTTGCCACATGTGCATCAACAAAGGAGCAGCAACAAAAGTGCGCCTGTCTTTTAAAGGGTAGTGTAACCCCCAAGGTGCACTCCAACAAAAATAAAAAAATATTTTCTGTGTTTGTGAATTGTGTGCACTGTAGCTGCACGTTCATCCACAAAGGAGCAGCGCCAAGCGTGCACCAGTCTGTTTTAGGCTGGTGTAACCCCGAAAGGGTGCTCCACAAAGAATAAAACAATTCTTCTTTTCTTCTGTGTTTGTGAATTGTGTGCACTGTACGTGCATTCACAAAGGAGCAGTGCCAAGCGTGCGTCTGTCTGTAAAAGGGTGGTGTAACCCCCAGAGTGCGCTCCACACAAAATAAACAACTCTTCTTTTCTTCTGTGTTTGTGAATTGTGGGCCTGATTCAGAGCTGGATGCTCTTACAGAGCACTCACTCTGAATCAGGGCAGGCATTTTTTTTTTAGAACGGCCTCCTGGCCGCTTGCAATGCTGTGGGTTACCACCCACAGCTATAGTGAGTGGCCAGGAAGATGGTCGCGATGGTCAAGACCATCGTGACCATCAGGCTTGTGATGAGACCCTTGTGGTAGGGTCTCATTGCCGCAATCCCCAGAGAGATTTCGGCTCTAACAGAGCCGGAATCTCTCCACTGACATCACGGTCATGCCTGGGCAGAAGACCGAATATTCCACCTCTTTGGTCTGGCAATATTTCTATCCAAATCTGGACAACAACTGTCTTGCCATATGTAGTTTATGTAAAGGTGAAATAAGTAGGGGTAGGGACGTTAACCACCTAGGAATATCCTCCCTTATACGTCACATGCAGCGCGTCCATAAAAAGTTACTATTAAGTTCAGAAACTTTGGCTAAGACCATAAGCAGTCCAGGGACACCTAAATCCCTTTGTCCTGTTGTACCCAGTGCCTGCAAACCACACCGTCAACTCCCTCCTCGTCAATTTCCTCCTTAGTCAGGATCGGAAGTAGTCCAGCAGGCCATGTCACTGGCATGACTGACTCTCCTATCCGGGATTCCTCCAGAGGATCCTGCATTGATATGCCTACTGCTGTCACTGCTGCTGTTGCTGCTGGGAGTCACTCATCATCCCAGAGAGGAAGTAGGAACACCACTACTTTCACTTAATAATTGATCCTCCTATAGTCCATAACGAGGAGGATGAATTACGACAACAGTCATCCTGAAGCAAAATGGATAACTGAGGCCTTTACTGCTTTGTTGGTGTTAGACGTGCGTCCGGTATACGCCACTAGTGCAGTGGGATTAAGATAATTGATGGAGGTAGTGTGTCCCTGGTAGCAAAACCCGTCTAGATTCCACTTCACTTGGCAGGCGATGCCGAGAATGTACAGAGACCTCAGAAAAAGTGTCCTCAGTGTCCTAAAAAATATGGTTGTACCCAATGTCCACTTAACCATGGAAAAGTGGAACAGGGCAGACTAAGGTCTATATGACTGTGACAGCCCACTTGGTAGATGTATCGCCTTATGCAGCAACAACAGCAGCATCACCAGTAGCAGCAGCTCAGAAACACCAGCTTGTTCCAAGGCAGACTATGCTGTGTATCACCGGTTTCAGTAAGAGGCACACCGCCAACAACCTCTTAGAGATAATCATCACCCAGTGGCATACCCCACTTAGACTCTCCTGGGGATTTGTGATATTTGACAATGCCACCAATATTGTGCGGGCATTATATCTGGGCAAATTCCAGCATGTCCCATGTTTTGCTCACACAATAAATTTGGTGGTGCAGAATTTTCAGAAAAATGACAGGGGCATGCAGGAGACGCTTTGGGTGGCCCAAAAAATTTCTGGCCACTTTCGCCATTCAGCAACTGCATGCCAAAGAATGGAGATCCAGCAAACACTCTTGAACCTGCCCCGCCATCACCTGAAGCATGAGGTTGTGATGCAGTGGAACTCAACCCTCTATATGCTTCAGAGGATGTAGGAGCAGCAAAAGACCATTCAAGCCTATACATCCACCTATGACATAGGCAAAGGAGGGGGTATGCACCTGACAAAAGCATAGTGGAGAATGATTTCCGTGTTGTGCAAGGTTCTCCAGCCCTTCGAACTTGCCACACATGAAGTTTGTTCAGACACTGCCAGCTTGAGTCAGGTCATTACCCTCATCAGGCTTTTGCAGAAGCAGCTGAAGAAAGTGAAGGAGGAGTTAAGATGGAGCGATTCCGCTCGGCATGTTGGACTTGTGGATGAAGCCCTTCATTTGCTTTGCCAGGATTCCAGGGTGGTCAATCTGTTGAAATCAGACCACTACATTTTGGCCACAGTGCTCGATCTTAGGTTTAAAGCCTATGTGGTGTCTCTCTTTCTGGCCAACACAAGCCTGCAGAGGTGCAAAGACCTGCTGGTGGAAACACTGTCAGCTGAAGTGGAACATGACACGTCAACAGCTCATTCTTCATTTTCTCCGGCAACTGGGGCTGCCAGGAAACAACTTAGGTATCCTAAGCAACCCGGTGGCGGTGATGCAGGGTAGGCAGGACCAATTTTGGACATCTGGTCCGGACTGAAGGACCTGGCAACAATGTCTGACATGTCTACTGTCACTGCATATGATACAGTCATCATTGACAGAATGGAGGAGGATTACATCGGGGACAGCATCCAAGTAGGCATGTCAGACAGTCCGTACCTGTACTGGCAGGAAAAAGAGGCAATTTGGAGGCCCCAGTACACACTGGCTCAATTTTATTTAAGTTGCCCCCCCTCGAGTGTGTACTCCAAAAGAGTGTTTAGTGCAGCTGGGAACCTTGTCTGCGAAAGACATAAGAGGTTGCTTCCACAAAATGTGGAGAAGATAATGTTCATCAAAATGAATGATTAATTCTTCCAGGGAGACCAGCCTCCAGAACGTACAGAGGGACCTGTGGTGGTGGATTCCAGCGTGGACGAGTTAATACTCTGTGAGGATGAGGATGTACACAACACTGAAGAATGTGAGGAATCTGTAGATGAGGAGGATGAGGATGACATCTTGCCTCCGTAGAGCCAGTTTGTGCAGAGACAGATTAATTGCCAGCTTGTTTTGTGGGGGCCAAAACGAACCAATCATTTCAGCCACAGTCGTGTGGCAGACCCTGGCGCTGAAATTATTGGTTTAATGTGTGCATGTCCTGTTTATACAACATAAGGGTGGGTGGGAGGGCCCAAGTACAATTCCATCTTGCAACTCTTTTGTTTATGTGCATTATGTACTCTTTGGGGCCTAGTTTTTCAAACTGCCATCCTGTCTGCCACTGCAGTGTCACTCCTAGATGGGCCATATGTTTGTGCTGCCCACTTGTGTCGCTTAGCATAGTCATCCAGCTACCTCGGTGCAACCTTTTGGACTAAAAACAATATTGAGAGGTGTGAGGTGTTCAGAATAGACTGAAAATGAGTGGTAATTAATGCTATTTAGGTTAATAATAGCATAGGAGCATAAAAACTCACAAATTCAGTGATTTTAGCTGTTTTTATGCTTTTAAAAAAAAAAAATACAGATCCAAAACACAAAACCCAGAACCCAAAACACGGAATGGTGGTTTTGGCAAAACCAATCCAGATAAAAAACAAGAAGAAAGATACAGATCCAAAACCAAAACACAAAACACGAAAGATCCAGATCCAAAACCAAAACACAAAACACGAAAAGTGGCCGGTGCATATATATATATAGCCAAAAGATCTCAGTGGCACTCCAAATAAACCACAAATAAGTGTGCAGGTATTGTCAATGTTTTTATGCTTTAATGCATCATTTTCAAGATAGTAAAACAATTACAAAAGCAGTTACTTACATAGACCCAGCACCACACCACATGTAAAGCCACAGCATCCAGGTTCAGCCTCAGGGCGCCACAACATGACATCACAAACATGACCCGTTGCCAAGGCAACAATAAATGTGTCTAAAAACATATATCCGGAGGAATATAGTTAATGGCATAATCAACACATGCACAATGTAACCAATACATGCATCAACTGACATCCAGAACATATAAATGCCCTGTAGTTATAATACATTTCAGATCATACATCATAACTTCAATTTTTGATCGATTTCTAACAAAGACAATATATACTCAGACCAAAGTGTAAATGTTATTCACACCCAATCCACATAGACGATACATGTTGTTTATAGGGGGATCCGGACAGACATCCATAATCACCCCAAGTGTATAACCAGTGTTAGCTGACAGTACTCACAGGAAGCAATGTAACTGTCATTGAGGCCCCAGGACATATTGTCCCCAACCTGTGTATCCACTGTGACTCGCACTGTAATAGTTTTTGAGATCTGCTACCACCACAACTCAAAGCCGGGATATGATCGATAATGATGTATCTGAGGGTCGACAGGTTATGGCCGGCCTCCACAAAGTGTCTGGCCACTGGTTGATCACTGGAACCACAATTGATATCCGCAAGAATGGCCAATCTGTGTAGTGCCATGCACTCACGAAGTGTCCTGTCAGTCTTGCCAATGTAGCTAAGACCACATGGACATGTGATCATGTAGATGATAAATTTTGTCGTACAAGTTACCCTATGATGAATATAGAAATGCAAGCCAATATGAGGGTGATAAAATGAATCACCTGCTGTCATGTATATGCAGGTGAGACAATTTAAACACTTGTATCAACCCTTCTTCAAGCTCAGGAATGTGTCCCTTCCACTATTACCAAGTTTACTAATGTCTGGCCTCACTAACCAATCCCGAATATTTTTACCCCGAGAGTAGCAAGGCATAATGGTAGTGTCAGACAAATTGAGGTCACGATCCTTTTGCACAATTGGCCAATATTTTTTAGAGATGGAATTAATCTTATGGCTCAGAGTGTTATAGTGGTTGACCCTTGTGAATCGTTTCTTTGTGACTGCTGGATTACTCCTATTCAGTAAGCTTTCACGGGACAAGCACATGGCCTTGGCTTTTGCTTTCAACAAAGCTGCTCTATCATAGCCTCTGGACATAAAGTTAGAAATCAAGAGATCAATATTATCAGAGGCTATAGTAGTATCACTATCAATGCGTCTTGCCTGTAAAAACTGTGAATAGGGCAAACCGTACTTATAAGACTTAGGGTGGAAGCTATTGGCATGTGGGAAGGAGTTGCGGTCAGTGGGCTTACGATATAAAGTATTAATTTTACCTCCACATTTGTGGATTTCAACATCCAAAAATGTCACTTTACAGCTATCAATAGTGTAAGTGAATTTAATCGGACTGTCACTTTTATTGTGATTATCAATCATATCAATGAATTCATCCCTATTTCCAGACCATATGATGAATAGATCATCTATGTTTCGGCACCCTACCGCATGGTCTCGTGGAAGCACGATGGTCGCAATGGTCTTGACCATCGCGACGATCATCATGGACGCTCGCTATAGCTGTGGGTGGTAACCCACAGCTATGCAAGCGTCCAAGAGGCCGCTCCAAGAACAGGTAGGAGGGCCCTGATTCAGAGCGAGCGCTCTGGTCAGAGCGTTCGGCTCTGAATCAGGCCCTAAGTCTTACCCCCTGGATGTGATGTATGTACGGTAGTAATACCCTATGTAAAGTTTCATAAGGATTGCAAAGTTTTTTAGTGGATTCACATGTAGTTTTAAATTTTAGCAATATAATGTATTATTACTGTTGCAGGTCACTTGAAGTTGTAACTGTACATACTGTATGCTTGCAGTGAAAGGTGATATTTTCAGTTTTTAATGGTAGTATTTCTTTTTCAGTTACTGTTGAATTGAATTGTGCTAAATTGAATTGATGAAAAAAGATTTGTGGTGGTGCTGTAACACGTACTGACACTCATATCTGGCTTGTTGGCCAACAACTTAAAGTGATGACAGGAAAAAAGATGCCGCCTAATGTGATGCAGGCATTCAACAACATTTTAGCAAGGAAAGATGACCAAAAGCAGTATATTCTGCAGGTTGTGGAGGAACATAGAAAGAAGTTTCCAGATGCTGCAAAGGCAAAATTTACCACAAAATTGTCATCCAAGTAAAAGCTATAACTGTGATCACTGACCAATGCTTGTTTTTACAAAAATGTTGGAGTTATTATTGGTTTAAATACAATGGGTAAATTGGGTACTGAGTATTACATGTATTTTTGTATTATCGTGTACGGTATGCAGCAATTGCTCTTTTCAATGTCAATGAGAAACCTATAAATATTATTGAAATAAAGTCAAATTATGCACATAAGGCTTATTTTTCATATACTTCAATATAAGGTGGTAAGACTTCAACATTTTTGAAAGATGCAAAACATGGTACTTTAAGAACCAGCCTAATAGTATAAATATATATATATATATATATATATATATATATATAATCCAACTGGCCGGCACTCCTAACCATAACTTGCAATTGCTCTGGGTGCCTGTCCAAGAGAACTTCACAACTGTTAGGCAATAGGGATGGCACTCCTACAGGCTTGTTTGAATGCACTAAAAAACGAGGCAGACACAGCAGTGTCGATTTCAACATTTCATGATATAAATCACTTTGTCACGACGAAATGATTTATATCATGAAACGTTGAAATCGACACTGCTGTGTCTGCCTCATTTTTTACTGCATTCAAACAAGCCTTTAGGAGTTCCATCCCTATTGCATAACAGATATATATATATATATATATATATATTTATTCAACTTGGAACAGATGCATGGATGGATCTGTGACCTGCTAATGCCCTTGTGCACTGGCCCACTTCCCCACTGCAGCTGCCTCTCCCTTTGCACCACGAAATCACCTCCTGTGTACTTTCCCATCCTCCACCTGCTCTAGTGTACCATTTTGTTGCCCTTATGCCCTGCAGGTGGCTCAGTTTGCTCATCCAAACCCTGATGGTTTGGAGGTATTAAATCACATAAGCTATTAAATCCCATAGACAAACAACCTTATGGTTGCACATGTCCCATTAGGACTTCTTAGACATGTTCTGAAATCTCACAAACCCTACTGAATTTCTTCCAATTTTTGATAAGCAATGAAATTACGATCATTAAGGCTGCCACCTTAATGAACATGTTCCTTGCACAATACAGATATGGTATGCCTTCACACCCTGTGGTTATCTGCAGATTTAGCACTCTCACAGAGTTAGATTGCTGTCACTCACAAAATGGTGGAGCTGCTAATTCACAGAATAGTGTGTTTATTTGAATACACACATACCATTTATGCAACTGAGGTCTGAGCAGAAGATAGAGCTGCACAGATGGGATAAGAGTGGGGTTGATGGGGGAAACAGAAAGTTATGGAGAGGAGTGTAAGATTAAGAAGCACAGATGGGGGAAACCAAAAGTAATGCAGATGGTTGGAAAACAGTGGTGCGGATGGAGGGAGAAAGTGAAAAAGTTGGGTAGAAAACAGAGGTATGAATGGGCGTGGAGACAGAGTAGCACATTTTGGGGGGACAGAGCAATGTGAATGGGAAGTACAGAGTAGCATGGACATGGGAAGACAGATGGGTAAAGTCAGATTGATACAGATAAGGGAATACAGACTAGCACAATGGGAAAACACACATCAGTAGGGATTGGGTAAGACAGATTGGTGCAGATGGGGGGAAGACAAAGTAGTGCGGGTGGGGGAAGAGACAAAGTGGTGCAGATAGAGGAAGGAAGAATGGCACAGATAATGGGAAAAAGTGTTGTTAGGTTGCGCTAGTAGGTTATGCTAATTCAATTATGTTGCTGCTCTAGAAAAAAGATGCATCCCAAAATGCTTCCGAGATAATAGTAACATATATGGTGTCTAAGCGCATCTGTATAAATTTAATTCAATAAAAATTAAAAGGTCTAAATAATATTATTCAATTAATAATACCACATATGTATATAATTGATAAAATTTATTTAAAAATACATAAAGGAATGGGTAAAAGTAATGGGCAATATGAATAAATGAATAGGTAAGGAGAATAAACATCCAATACATTAAAAATTACAGGAATAGGTGACTGTTAATGAGCAGTATAAATAGGTAAAAAGTGGATAATTTATGTATATACTGTATACTGAGAATAATACCTGTATAATAAACAGCTGGGGCTCTCTAATACTGGTATACATAAACATACAAATACATACATCCAGATAGGACAGTAAGCAAAGCAGCACCTATATGTGGAATATAACCACTTCTCTTTCAACTCTGCTGGTGGAATTTGGGTGCACTCAGTGGAGCACCAGATATACCAGAGGAGAGGTTTAGTCTGCGCTGAAAGTGTGATATATCAGATTTACTAAAACAGTTAGGGTAAAGTGGTCTGCATAAGTATGCATGTACTTGAACCTGTGCAAATATCACTTGTGTAGGATGTTGCAGCCAGTGGGTGTTTCAAAACCTTGTTTATATGTTGTTCCAATATGTATAAAGGGGAGGGAGATAGGTCACCGTGATCTCATTGTGTTTCCATATAACTCCGTATAGTATTTCACTGGAAACAGCTGTGGCACATACCTGACCATGCGGTCCTGCTTTCCATCTCAGTGGAGTCAATGGGAAGGTTCTGCTGGCAGACGCTAATGCTCATGTCATGATCGATGGCTCCTATCAACGCATTTCCTCCTCAAAGACTCTGAGGTGAAATGTGTTGGAAGCTTATCACAGCCCGGACTGACCATCCCAGGGGGGAAACAACTTCCCCTGGGGCTGCCTGTGCGTGACTGGCAGAAGGCACGTCCAATACCTTTAGTCACAGTGCAGCCAGCTCACTGAAGTGGAGGAATTTACAGGGGAGGGTGCAGCCAGCTCACTGAAGTGGAGGAATTTACTGGGGAGGCTGCAGCCTCGCAGTCCCTAGGTAAAATTTGCCACTGATTATAACTATACAACGATCAATCCCAAATATTGATTAAATACCTGTAAGAATTAGGCATATACCAATATTAAATGGTAATCTCTAAGGAACTTGCAAATATATTTGAATGCTCCTATTGTTAATAACACCTCCAGAATAAGAACCTAATGAGCAGCATTCACAATAAAGGTCCCAGCAGCATCCAAGTATGCAGATGTCACCTGATTCTACCACACCAGCAGTGGTTTTAAGATTTGATAACAACATATACAAAATTTGGATAGGTCTCCAGCTGGGTTATGTCTGGATATGCTGAGTTCATAGAAAACATGTCACTTAATTATCAGGTCGGAATTAGGGAACATAATAAAATGCGTTATTGTAAGCAGTTTTCTGAGTGAGGGAGGACAGAGCATCCCCAGTCATTTGTAATTCACTTTTCAGAATGCATAAATAACAACAATACTGCGCATCACTAGTGCAGAACTGTCCCAAGTGTTAGATGGGGAAGAAAAGCTCATCTTATACTCAAGCCATAAATTGTTACCCATGGAGCGAAAGTGCTCCATGGTGGAATGAATACTTGGCTATTAAATGGGCAGTAGAATCTCTAAAGTACAACTTGTTGGGAAGGGAGTTCTTATTAATTGCTGAACATGCACCCTTACAGTGGATGCATACAAATATTGAGGTGAATGCTTGTGTGACCTGCTGGTTTCTGGCATTCCAGCCATACAAATTTGTAGTACGAGATTGTCCTGGAAAGCACCACCTCAATGCAGATGCTCTCTCCAGAAAGTCTATGAGGGGTATAAAATTTGGAGCTAAAACTCAGGAGTTTCCACAAGGCGAGGTTTTCGCAGCACATCGGAGGATTTGCCAGCAAAAAAGTATCACGGGCGCCCCCGCTTATCCAGGTATTCAATTTGAAATCGTCGAAAATAGGACCCGGCGAAACTTTGATCGGCGAAAAAAAATGGGAATTTTCAGGAATTAATTGTAGGACCGCCTTCTAGATGTCCAGACCTCGAGGATCACTATGGGTTCCCCATTTTGCCTGCAGAAGAAAGTCAGGGTTTTTAAATAGCCGCGCAGATGTTTTTTTTCCTGACATTGAAGAAGTGATGCAGAAGAGCACTTAGGTTTTTTTTTCATTTTTAAAAGTGGTCATATCGAATTTGGGGTACATGAAAATGGGTACTGGCATATTTTTAAGTCCCTAAAGGTAATTTAAAAAATTCTGCAAAAATGCACCTGCATCTACTCTGTGCAATAAAAAAACACCTGCCACATACTTGGGGACCCCACCAGTATTAATTTAGTTAGTTTGGCATTTTGTTTGACTATTTTTTTTCCACCCCAACATTTAGAATTTTTTTTTTGGGGTGTCCCCATTTTATTTTTTACTTTTTTTTGGAACATTTCATTTTAAGGGGCATTCCCAAAAGTACGGGCCATTTTTTAGAAGCCTGCACCCCTAAACCCCAATTCTGCACTTTTTTGCACCTGTTATAGGTCATTGAAAAATTATTCCTGTTTTTTAAAAATGACCCTTGACCCCATTTACAAATAAAAAACAGGTATTTTCGGAAAATAAGCCTGGGACCCCCCTGAAGATGTCCAGACATGGGGGATCACTATGGTACCCCTGTTTTTGCCTGCAAAAGAAAGTCAGGTTTTTAAATAGCTTTGCCAGGTGTTATTTCCTGTAGCGGCTATTAGAAACCCTGACTTCCTTCAGAAGATAAAAATGGGCGTACCCATAGTGATCCCCCATGTCAACACATCTTTAGGGGGATCCCTGGAATATTTCCTGAAAAATCCCGTTGTGTTGTACCTGTATAAAAACAGAATAAAAGTTAAAAAAAAAATGACATATGGTCCCCCCCCAAATGCCAAACCAGCCCTAGGCTTGGCAGTCAGGGGTGGTTTCTAAAAATATGGGGAACAAATGTGTAGGGTTCCACCATATTTTAGAAACCAACCCAAGGCTGCAGGGAATAGTTCTGGTTTTAAAAATAGGGGAAAAAAGTGTGGGGATCCCCTTATATTTAAGACCAGCACCAGACCCAACTGACTGGGGTGTAAAGCCACAGCCCGGAGACCCAATCACCGGGGCTCCAGGTCCAAAGCATTACCACCCCAAGTTGGTCAGCGCAAGCTGGTGGTCTCGGGGGAGTCGGGGACCCCCCAAAGAAGGGCCCCCCTCTCCTGAGCACCACAGGCTTATGCTGAAGCCCGGGGCTCTTCCCCATACTCCTGGAGCCGTGGGTATGGGGGTAATAGGGGGGCCAAATAATTTTACACTATTGTAATTTACAGTGGAACTACAAGTGCCAGCATGCCTGCCATTGTGCACTTGTGAAACAACAAGTGCCAGCAGACATGCGGTACCTGTAATTTCACTGTAAAATAAATAGTTAAAAAAATACAAAACACACACACCGTGACAGTATAACTTTATTACACACACCTACCCATTCACACATACTTACCTATACCAGACGTATCTGTCCCCTTCTCCAGAAGAATATCCTTAATGAATGGCACTGCAAAGAAGAATTCATACTCACCTATATCCTGGCAGTGGTCTCCGCAGTAATCCAGGTACTTGGCAAAACAAAAAACAACTTCACACAATCCACGCACTAGCTATCAATATGTGTGTTGCCACACATACTGATAGCTCCCGAGTGGCAGCTGCTGGCACTGAACGGGGCATTGCAGTCCTGTCAGCCAATCAGCAGCCACGCTAAGTGTAGAGCGGCTGCTGATTGGCTCCAGCAACTGACAGTTCCCACGTGGGCTGACACGCCCACGTGGGAACTGTCAGTTGCCAGAGCCAATCAGCGGGTACTCTACAGTCAGCGCTGCCACTGATTGTCTCACAGGATTGCAAAGCCCAGTTCAGTGCTGGCAGCTGCCATTTGGGCAACACACATACTGATAGTTAAAGCGTGGATCGGGTAAACTCATTTTTTTTTTTTGACAATGCCATGGATTACTGCGGAGACCAGCGCAGGATATAGGTGAGTATGAAATCTTTCTTGCAGGGCCACTCATCATGGATTTCTACTTGACATGGGGACTGAACATCTGGTATAGGCAAGTTTGTGTGAATGGGTAGTTGTGTTTAATAAAGTTATTCTGGACACGGTGTGTGTGTTGTCTATTTTTAACTATTTATTTTACAGTGAAGTAACAGGTGCCGCATGTCTGCTGGCACTTGTAGTTCCACTGTAGTTTCACATCACTGATACAAGACATTGTATCATTGATGTAACCACAAGATTAACCTGAGTTAACCTTGCGGCTACGATGTAGCAGTTCCCACCATAGACTTCAATGGTGATTTCTCACCATTGAAGTCTATGGGACACACAGGCTGGCCGCATTCAGCCAAACAGGGAGCTGCTCCGATGGAGATGCTCCTTGATTGGCTGGCGGCCTCTTCAATGACGGGGCACACATGTGCCCCGGTCATTTACATGGAGCAAAGGTATGTGTACACAAATACCTTTGCTCAGTCCGCATGGATCGGGATTTTTTGCATTTTTTTTTAACCCCCGGAATACCTACTTTGAGAAGAGGGCGTGATCTACGCATAGGAAAGGTGAGTATGGATTTTTTTTTTCAGGTACCCCTATGGATTACTTCGGATACTAGGTGAGTATATGTGAGTGTGAGTGTGCATTTATGTTTTATATAAATGTCACTTTCACGGTGTATGTTTGTTTATTTACATATTTCTTTAGTTGTGGAACTACAAGTGCCAGCGGGCCCATAATACCCTGCATGCTGGTATTTGTGGTTCTCCAAATACCAACATGTGGTGGAGGCTTGCTGGTACTTGTGGTTCTACAACTAAAGACAATATGGAAACTTTAATTATTCACTTTACACTAACACTATCAACCCGGCACCCACGGCCATAGGGTGCCGGTGATAGCCCCGGGATATCAGTCTAGGCCTGGGGTGCCCTGGAGATGGGTACCACTTTCTTGGGGGGGTACCCAACTCCCCAGGGATCCCCAGCCTGGACTGAATAGTGGTTAGGGATAATGCTTTGGCCGGTGAAACCGGTGAAAGGTTTTCCCTGGCTGAGGCATTATCCCCCCGCTAGACAGAGTTTGGTGCTGGTTTTGGAGTTTTCAGGGGACCCCTACTCATTTTGTCCCCTGATTTTCCAGAACCAGGACCAGCTTGACAAAGCCCTGTTTTGGTTCTTAATATACAGGGGCCCCTACACATTTTGGCCCCTGTATTTTTAGAACCAGAACAGGCTTTTTAAAGCCTGGGGCTGGTTATGCTTTTGGGGAGGGGGTGCACGTCATTTTTTTTTTACATTTACAAACTTTTACATAAGTACACACAGAAACATGCACGTATCTCATGGACATGAGCATGTTTCTGTGTTATTCTGACCTGCTCAGGGTATACTCACTATCCTGAAGCAGGTTTAATATTTGGGGACTTTTGGTAGTCTTTTTTTTTGCGAGTCTAAAACAGACACTCTATTACATTGGGCGAGTTGATTGTTTTCAATGTGAAAACATCTGGATGCGAGTTTGAGAATGGGGAGTTTTAGTAACTCTGAAAAATGCGAGTTTTAGTGAAAAGACACCCTATTACATTTGAGAGTTGTGAAAAATTGCGAGTTTAGCACAAAACTCCCAATTTACCAAAACTGACACCCTATTACATTTGACCCATAGTGTTTTTTTGGGGTGTCCCAATTTTTATTTTTATTTAGACAGATCGATTCAAGGGTTCATTCTGAAGGGTGCAGGCTAATTTTTTAAAGCCTGCTCCCCTAAACCCCAATTCTGCATATTTTTTTTGCCTGCTAAAGCCAGGCAAAAATGTATCCCCGTTTTGTAAATTGACTTTTCGCCAGAACGAAAAGTAAATGTAATTGAATATGGGGGATAATAAAAATCGTCGAAAATGACGTCATTGGCGATAATTTTTCGACAATTCCAAATTAAATACGGGCCTATAACTCCTGAACCCTCAGTCAACCATATTGTACAGCTAGGGGAGGGGGAAGTGAGGAAAAAGGAGGGATTCTGGATGGAGGTGAAGAAGAGGCATATTCCCAGATGAGTAATGGGAAAAGAGGCAGGTGAGGTAGAACCTTCACCTGAACAGTTGGTAGCTTCACCAAGGTGGTTGGAGCTAAGGGGGAAGGAGTGGGGCAAGGATAGTACACATCTGACATGGTTGTACAACTGCAGATTATCAGATCTAGGCCAGGGTTTTTGTGTGTTAGTTTTCATCTGTAAAGGCAGCTGATTACAGACCCCTGTGTGAGGCTGGTAAAAATGCTGCAGAGACACTGGGAAACTGATCCTGACAATGATTTTATCACCCTAGGCCCGGGGGTGTCTAGTGTTAGGAATCCTGGACCTGAGGGTCCACTTAAAGAATTGTGTTGCTGTATGGAAGACTCTGAACCTGCTGTAACATATTGTCTGTGAACACTGCACTGACCTGTATACCTCCCAGTGGTGAGAAAAAAAACTTTTTGGATTTTATCTGGTCTCTATGATCCTTGTCACGATAATTATTGGTGGATATTAGATAATTTTAGGATTATAGAGAGTCTATTTCCCTCTCCCTGTCACCTCTCACCACCATTATCTACATCTCTCTGTAACCCTGTTAAAGTCCCTATCACCCACTGCCTCACCTCATCATCCTTTGCCCCCCTCTTTCAACCTCTCCCCATCACCATCTACATCTCCTGGTCACCCACTGACTCACCGTGTCACCCTCTACCTTTACATGCCACCTTTCTTGTCAACATCTGCCACTCCCTGTCAACTTATGCCTCTCCCTGTTACTGTCATTGTCACCCTCTGCCTCTCTTTCACCTTCCTTGTGACCCTCTCCCTTTCACCCAATTTACTTAGTCTGTTATTAACTCCCAGTCACCCTCTGCTTCTCCCAGTCACCTTCCCTGTTACCCTTTGTCTCTCCCCATCACCCTCTTCCTATCCACCTCTCCCTATAAACCTGTCTGTCACCCTCTCTCTCTCATTCACCCTCTGCCTCCCCCTTTTATACACTCTCTGTCATCCCCTGCCTCTCCCTTTTACACACTCTCTGTCATCCTCTGCCTCCCCCTTTTACACACTCTCTGTCATCCTCTGCCTCCCCCTTTTACACACTCTCTGTCATCCTCTGCCTCTTTGAGTCACCTGGTTATTCCCTGGGTGGTGGCTAATGGCCATGCTTTGTGGTCACTCACCACTCACAAGTTCCACTACTCTTCAGACTCACACAGTATAGTATGCTCTGGCTGTGCCATATCTAAGAAGTGAAGTTGTCCAAACAACATGTGTGTATATATATATATATATATATATATTTATATATTGCACAATAATTTATGAACTCGGTGCCAGTGCCTAAACCAATAAATGAATCACTGGTGTGATTTAAAGTAGTGAAACACAATGCAAGTAATCCCAAAGGCATTAGCCTACATGGGTGTCTGCTCCTATGTCAATAGTCTGTAGTGTTGGTGAGTACACTACTTTTTAAATAGAAAAAGGGGGATTTATTGACTGTGGGTGACAATCCTGCTATTGGTACATAGTGGTAATCATATGTGCTTAATGATCAGCAATACATTTGTATTTTAAAACATAAAATAGTAAAGTGCTTAGTGCAATGATCGTGCCATAAAATAAATAACTTTAGCAGCATAGACCAATGAAGTGACAAAAGATTGCTAATATCAATTCAATATAAAAGACATAAGATCACATTAAAATTCCTTACGCAAATGATCCACACTTCCATCCATCTCTAAGAATTCTCTTGTAGCATTAATTCCTTTTGTATGTTCAATACAGGTATATAAGGATTGTACATCATTTGTAACCCAATTATATTCTTCTCTCCATCGGATCTCTTTTAGGGACTGTAGCACATTGGTAGTGTCTTTCAAATACGAATCCAGCTCCTTTACATACTTCTGTAGAAAGATAACATATTTTGAGAGGTGTGATGTGAGTGACACTATCCCGGCTATGATAGGTCTACCCGGTGGTTTCTCCAATGATTTGTGTATTTTGGGTAGGAAATAAAATGTCAGGGTAATAGGGTTATTTTTCATTAAGAACTGGAACTCATCCTTAGTGATGATTTTGTTATGTAGCCCATATACCAGAAGTACTCTTAATTCATCTGTGTATTCCTTTATGGGGTCACTTTCTAGTTTCTCATATGAGTCTGTATCATTGAGGAGTCGAGTGGCTTCCTCAATGTAATATGATTGGTCCATGATAACTAACCCCCCTCTTTATCAGCAGGTTTTATTACGATGTTTTGGTTATTTTTCAATTCCTTTAAAGCTTTTTTCTCTTTTGCAATTCAGATTTTGTTTCTTGATTTCCTCTACGTCTTTCTCGCATAATTCCTTTTTCACCATCTCGTGAAAAACATTTATGTGACTTCCCTTGGATTCAACTGGGAAGTATGTAGATTTCCCCATCAGCCCAGATTTTGATGCTTTCTAATTCCAATTTCTAATCAGTGCATCCTCTATTCTTAAAAAATGTCTCTTAAGAGTTAAATTCTCAACAAATTTATTGAGGTCTATAAAGACATCAAATTTCTTCATAGTAGTAGTGGGTGCAAAAGTCAATCCTTTACTGAGTAAAGATATTTCAGGTTTCTGTAATACATGTTGCGAGATGTTGAAAATACCCTTATCCCTTGGATCTATTGGAGGGTCCTCCTTTTTAGGTTCCTTCCTCCTGTTGCCATGCTTTCCTCTTCATCTCGGTACCTTCTTTTATATGGTGATGCTGGATGTGTTGTTTCTCTTAATGTGGTTTTTTCTGTTGCTGAATATATTGTCCTGTCCCGGTGATAACCTAAACTCTCCTACTCACTTCTGACAAACGAACCATTTTTTATTGCTTATATATTTGTATTATTGATATTTGGTGGTAATTCCTCTTTTAGGAACCACAGTGTCTATTTTTATCTCTTTTAAAACTTTATTAAATTGGTATTTTAATTGGTATTAGCAATCTTTTGTCACTTCATTGGTCTATGCTGCTAAAATTATTTATTTTATGGCACGTTCATTGCACTAAGCACTTGACTATTTTATGTTTTAAAATACAAATGTATAGCTGATCATTAAGCACAATTGCACGTAGCACTTTTATATGATTATCACTATGTACCAATAGCAGAATGGTTGCCCACAGTCAATAAACCCCCCTATATATATATATATATATATATATATATATATACTGTAAATGTGTAAATTTGAATAGCAAAGTACAGGGTTTAAGGGAAGAGTAGGGCGGCAGAGGTAGGATGTGAGGGAAAAGATGTTCTGCAGATTTTTGGATGTGATGGATAACCTGTTTGGCCAGGGTGGCTTGTCAAATTTTTTGTCTAAATTTAAAAGCATAAATACGTGTATATTAACTTATAAAATGCTATGAAATTCCATAGACAAATCTTGCAGTTTCACATGTCCCATTAAGACATGTCCCATTTCATAAAACTGTCAAATCTCTATCACCCAAGCTTGAAAATGCTATGAAATTCTCAATGTGTATTCCAGTGATCACACAATTCTATGCATTAGCAACTCTACCATTTTGTGAGTGACCAAAATCTCAGTCCATGAGTGTGCTGAATCTGCAGTTAATCACAAGGTGTGATGGCATACCATATCTGGAGTGCACAAGGAAAATATCCTTTAATGATAAGAATTTCATTGCTTGTTGAGCTCTACTAGTAAAGATTTTGCAGTACTATGAAAATTCAGATAATGTGTAAGAAGCCTTAATGGGACTATGGAAAATATAAATATATATTTATGGTATATCTATATAATATGTGAGAAAGCGTGTTTGTCTGTCTATCTATTTATCCTTTATGCATGGTCTGAGTTTTGGACCTAGCTACACCAAATTTGGCAGAGTGGTGTAGTTTGATCAGGTTCAGGTTTTTGCCTAGGTTGGAACTTTGTCAGGGTCACAAAAACTCTATAAATTATGACACTCTTAAATTACACAAGTTCCAGGGCTGGATCCAGTGGAAATTGTCAGTCTGCCAAAAACCTGTGCGAATACAACAAAAGTATAATTTTAACCTCAGTCTGAGCAAACTTGATCACTCATGTAAGTTCTTATTAAATTCAGAACCTCTGTGTTTGCATGCAAGGGCAGATTTAGAAATTTGTAGGCCACATAGCAAGACCTCAAAAAGGGCCCTCCCAGAGGCAAGAAAAACATACATTTACCCCCACACAGAGTCCATTTATGTTATGCTTCAAAGAGCCCATTCAGGTTTAGCCACACAGAGCCCATTCAGATTATGTCACATAGTAGTACACCTTATCTACATTATGCCACATTATGTCATGCAGTAGTAGTGACCCTTTTATATTAGAGCACACAGTAATGTCCCTTGCACATTATACCACACCATATTGCCCTTTACTGATTATAACACATTATTCCACACATTATGCCCCACCAGCAACCTCCCCATATCCCTCCAGGAGCCTTTCGCCTCCTCATGTGTGCTGTCAGCTGCCAGCAGGTGTGGATTTGGGGCTGAGCCACCCAGTTAAATAAAGCTGGCACACCAGTAGGAAGTAGCAGACATGGACAGACAGCACAAACTCAATTTGAATCTGTGCCAGTCTGCAAGCTCTAGTTACTTTGCAACCAGTGGCACTGTCTCTCCATAACTGCCAGAAAGTACGCCAGCTGTAATCAGCTGGCATGCCAACACTAAATCTACATCACTGGCACTAGGGCACCCCTAGATGTCCCTGACTGGACCAGCCCATCTTGTGTGCTTGACTGGGTGCATGGGGAGTGGCAGGCCAGAGAGGCAGCTTGGACTACATAGCATCTGTACCCTTTACACCCATGGTAGTTCTGCCACTTTTTGTATGCTTGTTAGCAAACAGTGGGCTCCTTTTTTAGGAACAATGGAATAGCTTTATAGGGGATGACAAATTAAACAAATGAAGGCTGCAGGTGTACTTCAGTGTCCAGTCTCCAACCTGTGCTAAGCCGGGTATCCAAGCTAGTATGAATATATGCAGGTTGTTTTGGTATGTGAGTTATCACACTGAGGCCCGTATTCAATTAGTCACTGTGTTATCGCAGATGATGGTATAATCCCACTTCCGCCGTCATCGCGGGTCATGGAAAGTTTCCACTGGGTCCATTTCCCCCTAATTCAATTTGAAATAGGCAAAATGCCCACAGATGCGGAGAGTGGCCAATTGCATGAAATGGGAGGAGGGGATTCCGCGGAAACTTTTTGGGGGTTTGGCGCTTTTTTCTGCAGGGTATGAATGGCTCCGTTTGACAGAGGGTGATCCACCATTTTGATGAGCCTGCAGCATGGACAGAGTGCAGTGTCTATGATCATTTTGGCTTGCTGGCAAGGGCACCTTTGGTGAACAAAGTCAGCATGAGAGAGCAGCAGCAGCAGCATCATCATCCAGTGTGACCAGCAATCCAGGATCCAGAGGAGAGCAGACAGCATCTGGGAGCAGAGGAGCCAGCCCATGGAGGAAGAAATCTGGTCCTATTTCTATTTGTACAGGTAAGTGCACTGACCCTATACCCTAGAGACCCTACCCTCGCGATGACCCTGGCCTATACAGCTTTTGCACTCCTCAACCATCTCCACCTCATGCCCTGCCCCCACACCCCACCCTGTTATCCCATGCACAGTAACACCACCCTGACCCATGCACTCACATAATAATGATTACTGCCCTCTCCCTTGTAAGCCCTTCCAGCCCAATGCACTGTCACAGCCAGTGCTGCACCCATATCCCCTTTTATGGGCATGCAAACTAATTTCACCCATACCCATGCACTCACACCGGCAGTGCTGCACCCTTATCCCCATATGGGCATGCAAATTAATTGCACCCAAACCCATGTACTCACACTGGCAGTGCTGCAGCCCTTTAAATTCCCCCCCACACCCCACTTCAATATTATTTGCATCTGCAAAAATGTTTTCCTTTAATTAGTATATTTGTTTGCTGTTAGGTTAATTTAAAATCCAAGCAAGGTTTAACTCCTCCCAAAACCCCCCTCCCTCTCCTTAGTTAATATTTTTTTTTACTCTTATAACCATATAGCCCACTACCCCTAGACTTGTAGCTAAATGAAATTCCCACTTTCGGACACCAAACTTACATTTATGTCACTAGTTAATAATGTGGCTTAAGAACAATGGCCCTCATTCAGAGTCGATCGCAAGATACAAGCGGTCGCTCTGAATGAGGGCAGCTGCTTGTCTTGTGAAGTGCGGCCTCCTGGTTGCTAGCTTACCTGTGGGTTACCACCCACAGCTCTAGCGAGTGACCAGGTTGATGGTCGCGATGGTCAAGACCATCTCGACCATCAGGGCTTGCAAAGAGACCCTAAGGTTGGGTCACGGCAACCGCAAGCCCCAGAGGTCTGTAATTTCCAACATAGGTACACTTCAACTGTGAGAGACAGAATCATAACAAAAAATTCTGGAAATCACATTGTATGATTTTTAAACAATTTATTTGTATATTATTGGAGAAAATAAATATTTGGACACCTACCAACCAGCAAGAATTCTAGCTTTCACAGACCTGTTACTTCTTCTTTAGGAAGCTCATCTATCCTCCACTCGGTGCCTGTATTAATGGCACCTGTTTGAACTGGTTAACTGTATAAAAGACACCTGTCCACACCCTCAAACAGTCAGACTGCAACCTCTCCACCATGGCCAAGACCAGAGAGCTGTTTAAGGACACTGGGGACAAAATTGTAGACCTGCACAAGGCTGGGATGAGCTACTCGACAATAGGCAAGCAGCTTGGTGAGTAGAGATCAACTTTTGGCGCAATTATTAAAAAATGTAAGAAATATAAGATCACTGACAATCTCCCTCGACCAGGGGCTCCATGCAAGATCTCACCTCATGGGGTACCAATGATCTTGAGAACAGTAGGGATCAGCCCAGAACTACACGGGGAAACCTGGTCAATGACATCAAGAGAGCTGGGACCACAGTCACTCACAAAGGTTACCATTAGTAACACACTACATCATCATGGATTCAAATCCTGCAACGCCAGAAAGGTCCCCCTGCTTAAGCAAGCACATGTCCAGGTCTGTATAAAGTTTGCGCGTGACCGTCCGGATGATCCAGAGGAGGATTGGCAGTATGTCATGTGGTCAGATGAGACCAAAATAGAACGCCATTTTTGGAAGGAGAAGAATGATGAGTGGCATCCCAAAAACACCATACCCACTGTGAAGCATGGGGGTGGAAACATCATGCTTTGGGGATGCTTTTCTGCAAAGGGGACAGGACGACTGATCCATATTATGGAGAGGATGAATGGGGCCATGTATCATGACATTTTGGGCAAAAAGCTCCTTCCCTCAGTAAGAGCACTGAAGATGCAACGTGGCTGGGTCTTCCAGCATGACAATGACCCCAAACACACCACCCGGGCAACAAAGGAGTGGCTCCGTAAGAAACATTTCAAGGTCCTGGATTGGCCTAGCCAGTCTCCAGCCCTCAACCCAATAGAAAATCTGTGGAAGGAGTTGAAAGTCCGTGTTGCCCGGTGACAGCCCCAAAACATGACACATCTAGAGAAGCTCGGCATTGAAGAGTGTGCCAAAATACCTGCTACAGTGTGTGCAAACCTGGTCAAGAACTACAGGAAACATTTGACCTCTGTAATTGCCAACCGAGGTTACTTTACAAAGTATTGAGTTAAACATTTTGATTGTCCAAATATTTATTTTCCGCAAGAAAATATATTGTAAATTGTTTAAAAAAATACTTTTTTGCCCCACTGTATATATATATATATATATATATATATATATATATATTTATAGTTACACACAATGCCCACATAGGTACCCTGCATTCCAATGGTCAATAGTATAACATGCCCAGGTATTTACTTTGTGTTTGTGTGTATGTGTGTATATGTATGTGTGTGTGTATATGTATGTGTGTATATATATATATATATATATATATATATATATATATAGCTTGAAGCCTGCATCATTTCCCCCTCACTCCTTGCCCCTCAGGCAAAGTCTGCCTTCTCACACCCATGCAGCCAAAAATTTTCTGTAACTCTGCCCATCATACATTAGTCTTCCCCCCCTCTAACCTTTTACCAAAATAATCCCCATGCACACAGGAGTGTCGCATCCATCATGACCCCTTTAAGACACCTCAGCACCACCTCTTCTCACCCCCCTAGCACTAATCATGCTCCACACTTTTCAGCTAGCATACATATGGTTGTTTGAATAATGTTTAGAATAGCTTCCTCTGTTCCCAAAAAAAAAAAAAAAAATAGATATGTATTCCACCAAATTTTTAAAGGAAAAACTAAATAAAAATGAATAACACCATGTTTACAATCATACATTTTATTTTGTACAAAGAAAATACCAGCAAACATACACACATTTTAATAAAAAAACAACCCATGAATAGCTAAATATATTATTGTTTCTGAGGGGTACATATATACTTACTAACCGGTTATATACATACACATATACAAATAGACACACATAAAAATACAATACAAAGAATACAGACAATCGCGATCCACGTTAAATAGGGCTGCTTAAGAGTAAGGGTAACTTTCACAGGTTACCAAGGTCAATGCAAGAAATTATAAAAAGATACTCTCCAGTGCACCTAATGGGAAATAGCATAAAGCAGTTCTCTGTGGACGATATAGCTTCTGTGCGTGGTTATATAACACTACTAGAGGCAAATAGTCTGGTATTAATATATCAGTATAACTCCCGAAATGTAGTTTATACTGTATATACTCAATAGTTCATCATGGCTGCAGTAATATTAGGTCTTCACTCCACAATAAAATGAGTGTTCTTCTTCTGTGCTCAGAGTCCTCTATGCCAGTTTTCCAAATATGTGCATATGTAAGACAAAAGAGGGTTGCTGCAATAGTATAAAATCCTTTACAATTTATTTAGAATATAAAACATAAACAATCAATGCGTACCACAAAGGAATTTTCAAGCAAGGCCAACTGTTCTGCATATAGGGGTATTAGTCTGCTCCCCCTACAGAGCATTACCTTCCTTATCTGGGTACTTCAAGTGTGGTTACCACAAAACCAACGTGTTTCTACCTCTCATTTAGGTCTTTATCAAGGTGTATGGTAACATAGTGAAAGAGCCTAATATATGTAGCCATGTGGGCGGAGTTATCCCGTTATTTAATTGTAAATTGCACACACTTACTTGCAAGAAGTATAGGTGCTGTCTCTGTGTTCTAGGTTCTGAAGTGCTCACAATACCATGTGAGCGCTACTCGGGACCCGGAAGTGCGGCGTTTCATTTTGCTGCCACGTGATGCAGTTCAATACACAGAGCGCATCACATGGTGCCCTCTCCTCCTACGCTGTGTTCCACTGCTTGGAAAGCAGCGTCCATGTGTTGACTACTGTGGGCACTGATTGTAGTCTCTAGCAAAATGTGTTAGGTAGCACGTGACCGGCTGTATTATGGATGGAAGAGAAATATCTGAAGTGCCCAATATTCCTATTAATAACATCTCAGGCATGGTGTAGAAATCAATTCAGCTATACTGTATTCTCATTACATATGTATAATGAAGCATCCAGGGTGTTTGATGTGCAATATCCTGCATACTTATAAAGTGCAATGTGACTCTAATATACAATGGGTACAATGTTATATAAGTGAAACAACATAAATTATAGCAGCAGAATGTGAAATACATATCTAAAAATGTCACAATAAAAAGTACAGAAATATTGTTTACCCTAAATCTCCAACCAGAATATATATCTTAAAATAGATAAGACATATAAAACAATAAAAGCAATAAAATGAATCATAAAACCATTTCAATTCGAAATCAGCATTCAATCCATGTGGTTCCAACGTTTTAACGTCATAAATATATTTAATTTCTGCTTTGGCTAAAGAAGTGTCAATACCCTTAGTACGCCAATTACCTTCCACTTTTTTCACACCTACAATATATTTAATACCATTGGTTGAACTTTGATGTTTCTCCTTGAAGTGTTTAGCCAGTACATGGCATCACGTGGTAGCCAAATGAACCGCAGTGAAACACAGTGCAGGAAGAGAGCGCACCACATGATGCGCTCTGTGTATTGAACCGCATCACGTGGCAGCAAAATGAAGCGCCGCACTTCCGGGTCCCGAGTAGCGCTCACATGGTATTGTGAGTGCTTCAGAACCTAGAACACAGAGACAGCACCTTTACTTCTTGCAAGTAAGTGTGTGCAATTTACAATTAAATAATGGGCTAACTCTACCCACATGGCTACATATATTAGGCTCTTTCACTATGTTACCATACACCTTGATAAAGACCTAAATGAGAGGTAGAAACACGTTGGTTTTGTGGTAACCACACTTGAAGTACCCAGATAAGGAAGGTAACGCTCTGTAGGGGGAGCAGACTAATACCCCTATATGCAGAACAGTTGGCCTTGCTTGAAAATTCCTTTGTGGTACACATTGATTGTTTATGTTTTATATTCTAAATAAATTGTAATGGATTTTATACTATTGCAGCAACCCTCTTTTGTCTTACATATGCACATATTTGGAAAACTGGCATAGAGGAGTCTGAGCGCAGACTCCTCTATGCCATTAGGTCAGACTCCTCTATGCCATTAGGTCAGACTCCTCTATGCCATTAGGTCAGACTCCTCTATGCCATGGAGTGAAGACCTAATATTACTGGAGCCATGATGAACTATTGAGTATATATAAAATACATTTCGGGAAACAGTTATACTGATATATTAATACCAGACTATTTGCCTCTAGTGGTGTTATATAACCACGCACAGAAGCTATATCGTCCACAGAAAACTGCTTTATGCTATTTCCCATTAGGTGCACTGGAGAGTATCTTTTTATCATTTCACACATAAAAATAAAATTTGAAGTCAGAATAATATGAACTTGCATCTCAACATTTCATGTAAAAACCAAAAACACATACTTATATACACAAAGGTGTGTATATATATATATATATATATATATATATATATATATATATATATATACACACACACACACACACATACACATACACATACACACACACACTTTGGGGTAGTAATCCAATTTTTTCTGTAAGGACAAGAAAATATTTTAAAAGCCATTAATATTCAACCACAAGTGTTTTATGTTAAACAAAAAAAATTTGCCTACACCCCCACTTTTGCCCTTCATCAATTGCTACACTTTCAAAAACAAAGGCGAAGAATGATGTCAGAAAAAGGGAAACCAGTCTGGAACACCCAAAAATCTGCACTAACATAGGGAATCACTATAGGGATGTACTAGTACCCCTAATAAAGCTATTAAGGGGTGCTTAATTTCTCTCATTTGAATCATATAAGCCACTTTGAATTAGTGGGAAGAATAGCATTATTTATTATTTTAAGAAGAAAGTAACTAGTCCAAGCAAATTAGGGGTATGCTTGTAAAATTTTAAAGTTGCAAAATTGTACCTTAAAAATCATACAAACTCCAGCTGTTGCAAACCCCTGCAGTCTCATAAACCCCGGTTCCATACTTGGGGACCATCCAGAAGCCTATTTCGCTAGTTTTTATACTTCTACCCAAAATTTGCTATTTTTTTGCCCCAAAATTAAAGTGCTTATTTTGGGGTGCTTGTAATTTTTTTTTTTTTAAAAACACATTTACCTTTTAGGGGCCTGTCCCAGACTTTTGCACCTCAAAACCACAAATCTGCACATCAATCCACATGCTTTCAGCAGCAAAATGTTTTCACCTATTACATTGAAAAAAAACCTTTTTATTGTCAAAAATACAGATCTGCCCAGCTATTTTGTTGCTCATGGCGTGGCGTGAGTGGTGCCATGGACTTGCGGCATGGCGTGTAGGCCTCTGAGTCATGCCAAGGACTTGCGGAATACCTTGGTATTCTTCAACGAAGGATATGCTATGGCATGTAATACAGTGCTTAACTGCTGGGTGGTGAGTGCTCCACTATTGTAATTTGTACTGAATGCCTTGTACAGAATGCCATACTGTTAAACTTACAGTAAATTTTTATGGATATCATATTCACAGCATTTGCATGTTCGCACAACCAATACTGTGTTTTAAATGTCACATAATGTACATACAGTACAATATCGTACAGTAAGATGTTATAACAGGATGCAAATCACTGCACATACTGTACAGTATTGTACATACGGTATGGTGCAGTAACTGAACAGTAGAGCAGTTGCCCGAGTTGTTGTCACGGTATAACCGATACTGTAGATTAATGAGATGCATGCTCAGCTTTCACTGAGATGGGATGAATTACAGTATGACAATTTTTTTTTATTACAAACAGCAGCGGGAGGAGTGCACAAGGATGAGGCCGCTCTGTGCGGTTCACTGTAGCTGTCGTGTGGGCTAGTGGTTAGGTGATCACTTTGGTAGAATTATGGTCCTGGGTTCGATCCCTGGAAAGGAATATACCATACCGTATATTTTTTTTTTATTGTCACTGTCTGCTCTGGACACTATAGTGAAACTACTTTAGTAGTATTATACTGTAATACTGTAGTGTTGTTGTTTAAAAGGCTGCTTAAAAGTAAGACATTACAAACTGATTGTGTGTTTAAATAGTGCAAAACTTTTGTCAATGTCTGCGCTGTGGTGGCTGTCTGCTTTGAGGGGTTGCAATGGGATTTCATGCGCATGCCCAGTGGAGGGGTTACAATGGGATCTGTAGCACCAAGAGAGGGCTCACAAACTGTGTGCCCAAAATGTAAAATGCAAACATGCGACAATGTAGAAGCGGTCTCAGCCATACACACTATAGCCACGTCTCTTGGACTGTGTCTGAGAGTGGTTACTGACTGTGAGAGAGCACTCTGTGTTCTAAGCTGTCTGTGCGTTTGAAGCGCAAAGTAGCATTGCATCTCCAACTTATGACAATGGTGATGCTGTTCCAACCCTGCACACTAAGTACGGTAGTAGTGGGATCTGTATGAGAGAGAGCTCTCTGTATTACACGGTTGGTGCTATGGTGGCAGTCAGCCATCTGCGATGGTTTAGAAATGGAGAGGGTACAATGGGATCTGTGGAGCCAAGCCATACACCATGTAGCGCTATGCCATCACTGAGCATGTGCAGTTGGCTGTATTACTGCAGTCGGTATGCTGTTGAATTTCCATCTCTGGCGGGCGCATACCCAGTAGGAGGGTTGCGATGGGATTTCTGGCGCATGCCCAGTTGGCCGAGAGTCATACACAGTGCATCAGGTCCCTTCCCCCAAAGCAAGCAAGAGCCTCTCATTACCAAAATAAAGGATGCTTTGTTAATCCATTTACTGTAAGCAGTCAGCTCTGCCCTAGTGTCCTGAAATATGCTACGAATAGTGACCATTGCCAAGGACACCATCCCCCGTCTGCTAGGACAACTAGTGTGCCGCTATGAATGTGCCTGTACTGTATATTAAGAAATAATGGTGCCGTTGAATTTTGCACCACAGAATAGTGATTTCATAACTGCAGAAACTGGTAGTGAATGGACTGTATAGAATGAGAGACAGGGCTCTGTATCACAAACTGAGCGCCCAAAATGCAAAACGCAAACATGCGACAATGTAGAAGCGGTCTCAGCCATACACACTATAGCCACGTCTCTTGGACTGTGTCTGAGAGTGGTTACTGACTGTGAGAGAGCGCTCTGTGTTCAAAGCTGTCTGTGTGTTTGAAGCGCAAAATAGCTTCAATTTGAAAGCTTTTCCACCTACCGTAGGCGGGAAGTCAATGCAATGTGAAAAAGTTTCGCCTACTGTATGAATAGCAGGCAGAAAAAATTGGTGAATTGGGGTGTAACATTGCGGGAAGCCTTCAATGTGCAGCCTTAAGACAGTCCCCTAAAGGTACTGTAAACTGCGTAACTTTATTTTTTAAAAAAAGTCAGAACACACCAAAAATTCACTTTCATTTTTTGGGCGGAAGAAAAAAAATTGGGGGGAAAAAGTTAAACATGTAGGGGTAAATGTACTAAGATGGGAGTTCTATTTAAGAAGTTACTGTACTGTACTGTATGTTGCCCATAGCAACCAATCAGATTCTACAGTACTTCTCATTTATCTACAGTAGCACCTTCTAGAAGATAATACCTGGAATCTGATTGGTTGCTATGGGCAACATCACTTCTTAATAGAACTCCCATCTTAGTACATTTACACCCTAATATATAAAATGTACTGAGTTTAGTAAGGGTTGGATAACAATACTGAACAAAAGTAGCGAAGACTTAAAAAAAAAATAAGAAAAAAAAAGCGCTACATGGGTATATTGTAGATCTGGGCAAGCGCCTGAGATACGATGACGTACAGTATTGTAGAAAACACTCAAGCGAGGTGCAACCTTGGTATTGCCGGCGGCTGTAGTGTAATGGTAAATAATCAAACCAATACATTACGCTGCCTGTACAACCCTTTTACGGGTCCGAAACTTGAACGGTTACACTTTTTATTTTTATTATTATTACACAGTCAAGGTTACACTTTTTTGTCATAAAGAACTGTGGCATAGAAATACCAGAATTTCTGGATAATGTATTAGTGAAGATTTAAAACAAAATAAAATTACCGTATACAGGATATACTTTAAAGGTCTCAAACCAGCGGGCCAAGAAAATGGTAGATGCAGTAGGGCTAGGCATTAGCCCCCTAGACTACTGCATCTACTTTAGTTCCAAGAGTTATGGAATCACTACAATGTCTACCGTATTGTACTTACTATAATACAGACAACTGGGCATGCGCAGTGCTATGAGACTCAATGCGCCACAGTGTAGCGTGCAACTAGTAATGCGGTATATGGCGTACCGTATGGAGCAACAAACTACAGTACTGCAGCTGGGCACATCTACAGTACATAAAGTATAATATATTGATTTTTGTAAGGGTTGGATAACAATACTGAACTATAGTACTATAGTGAACATTAAAAAAATTAATTAAATTATCAAGGTCTCGAACATAAGGAGAGAAGTGTAAGCAAGAAGGATCACCTAACCCCTTGCTCACAAGTCTCTCCTAGTAAGAATTGCATCTGTCCTCTACAGTACTTTATGTGACATCTACAGTACCATACAATGAAGTACTCAGGCGTCTGTAGCGTAGAGGTAAGAAATTGAACTTCTACATTGCAGACATCTGTACAACCCGGGTTCGAAACCTGGAAGGTTACACTTTTTTTTATTATTATTAGACAGTCAAGGTTACACTTATTATTTTTAATATTATTATTACACAGTCAGTGTGTAATACGGAGATCCCACTTTCACTGTGTGTGAATCATGACCCGCTACTGTATGATCTTCCATACTGTACGCCATGGCATAGCGCTACAAGGGTATGGATATGGCGCAACACCACTGGCAATGCATTGCAACACCACCACTGGGCAAGCGCCAGAGATCCTATTTGTACCGTAACCCATCAGAACTGGCTATAAGTCACCACAGTGTCAACTGTGCAGACATTGACGCAATTTTGCAGTTTAAATGCAGAGTCAGTTTGTACTGCAGGACCTCTCTCTCAAACAGAGTCGACTATCAGTTATTGAACACATTAAATCACTAAAGTTTCCAAGTCTGGTACAGCATTGCAATTGATGAAAAGTTTGCGCTCTAGAGCACAGTCAGTTTGTAATACAGAGACTTGCCTCCAAACAAAGGGCCTGATTCAGACCCACTCACAAGCAGCAGTCCGCTTGCAAGTGGGTCGATGTTGTGCACTGCGCATGCGCACGACGACGGGAGCTCCGTCGTGCGCATGCGCCAGAGATGACGAGTGAAGGACTTTCCTTCGCTCGTTGTGTCTGATCAAAGGGGGCGTGCTGTTGATGTTGATTGACAGCACGCTCCCTTTGGTGGGCATGCCAGGGGCATGCCTCCCTGACGGGGGCGTTCCCAAGGGAACGCCTACCATCAGAAGCCGGCCCACTGACATCACTAGTGATGTCAGTGGGAGTGATTTTGGCTCTGATAGAGCCAAAATCACTCCGGGCCTTGCGGTTGAAAAACGCAACCGCAGGCTCCGGCTCGCAGTGGCGCAGTGCGGCCATCAACCTGCACACTCATACAGGCTGTGGGTGGTGACCCACAGCTATACGAGCATCCAGGAGGACTATCCATAATTATGGAGGACAGCCCTCATTCAGAGCGTGCGCTCTGCTCAGAGCGTACGGCTCAGAATGAGGGCTAAAGTCCACTACTGTAGCACTTTCTGAAGTCATGAATTTACTATTGTGTATACTGTATGGTAAGCCTCGGACAGTGCAGAACGGCACAAGTGTGAAAATTCAACAGTACTGTAGCAATACAGACAACTGGGCATGCGCCATGGCATAGCGCTACTTGGTTTATGGCTTGGTTCCACTGGACATGCGGCACACATTCCATTGTGATTGAAACCCGACCACTGGGCATGCGCTGACATTGACGCAATTTTGCGGTTTAAGAGCACAGTCAGTTTGTTATGCAGAGGCCAGTCTCTTTAACAGAACCCATTACCATTTGATGGTCATAAAAAATCACTATAATGTCCACGTCTATGTCAGCACCGGCATTGATGCAAGTTTGCGTTCTAAGGTACAGTACTGTATGTACAATAGTAAAAATCCTATTTTCGCTGTTTGACTCCCGAAGCACTGGGCATTCGCTCCACATGTACTGTATTGAATACTGAATATTTTAAGTGAAGATTTTAAAAATATTTTAAAAAAACATTTTCAAGGTCTCAAACCCACGGAACAAGAAGAGGGAGAAGCAGTGAGACTAGGCATTAGACCGCTAGGCCACACGCGTCACCCATTACTAGAGTTCTGTAGTTTGTAAAGCCTAATGTCTAAGTCTGGGACAGTGCCGACAGTATTTACATTTGCGCAAACACAGTATGATTTCAACAGCACAGTCAGTGGGTAATACAGAGCTTAATGATTTCAAACTAGATTAGACATTCTTCTACCGCTTTATTATACTTTACATTCCTGATTCCATGTGGAAAACACTGTAATACTATATAGTGTACCGAATCACCGCTTCTGTCAAACAATCATCGGGCGGTGATACAGAACATACCATACGGTACATTGGAAATCACACGCATGCGCTATGTAGTTTAGGAAAATTGACACCTGGTAGGCAAAATGTTGTATTACACATAATGAAATCAGACGCATGCGCTATGTAATTTAGGAAAAGTGACATCTGGTGGGCAAAAAGTTGTATTACACGTAATGACTTTTTTCATTACTAAACTTTCTTTGTGGCGTGACTCATTGCGTGGTGTGTGGCGCGCCATGCGTGGTGTGAGAGAGAACGCTGTGATGCCACATTATAGCTGGGCACGTCAGTATATATACAGTATATTAAAATATCATTAGTAATGTTTTACAGATTAAAAAAAAAGTTTTTTGGGGGGGGTGTTTCTCCACCCTGCATGTGAAGATAAAAAACAGGTGAAAAGTGCTTGGAAATCGGCAATACTTTAACGCCTGTTTTTAATTGAATACCAAATAGTCAAAATCTCATAATTTCCTATAGGAAATGGCTGACCAGGCGGAAAGTAAAACCGGCAAAAAGTTTCCGCCTGTTTTAGGCGAAAAGTTTCCGACCAAAAGAAAGAATTGTATGTGGCGAAAAGTTAACGCCTGTTTTAGGCGATAAGTTTCTGGCCAAAACACGCGGAAACGGCTTTTCGCCTCAAATTGAATATGGCCATGAGGGGTAAAAAGTTTTTAGAAGTGAGTTTTAGAAGATATGTTGCCCATAGCAACCAATCAGATTCTAATTAATATTTAATGAGCACCTTGTAGAAGATAATATCTAGAATCTGATTGGTTGCTATGGGCTATATCTCTTCTAAAACTCACTTCTAAAAACTCTCACTTCACTATATTTACCCATAAAATGCTATTAGAAATATCCAGGCTGTCTATTTGGCTTCTATATGCTATCACTAAACCAAAAGAAAGATAAAGTGCACTAAATAACTGAGTTTATTATTCATTCAGTCCACAGCTGCTGACTCAAAAAAAGGGATAACTGCCTATTCCCTCTAAAAAAGAATAATATAAAATATAAGTCTGCACAAAGGATTGTAAACACAAATTGATTTAAAATAATTATAAAATGTATTACATAGTAACACATATACCTATGACTGCAGTCAAATAAGTCTCAATATATCAATTAAAATAATAAAAATCTCAACATTGGGTTACAATGTGTCTGGATCCACATCCCACTCAATATGCAGTTCAATAATACTTGTGTAGTACTAAGCATATAGGTGATCTAATTATATTGAAAATCAGTTGGTAAATAGGGGCTAAACATCCATCTCCTAATTATGCCCTCCAGCTGTTATATAAAACAATGGTTAGTACCTCTGGAGATCTGTATATGCCCAATATCATTTGAAAGCGATTACAGGGGCATGCATATTTAAGGCAGTGCAGCGGCATACACAGCCAGATGACTCGATGCATGCAGGAAGTGACCAAAATCATGCGTCAGGCCCTTTCATCCTCTATTCTGCATTTGGGTCCGATGGTTCTCGATGATACAGATGTTTGCACTATCCTGCGTACTGATTGATCATTGAGTAAAGGGAGATGGAAGGTATTATGTTTTGCAGGGCAGCTGCATCCTTGTGCTGTGAATGCCGTGCGTATGCATTGATTAGCATATACGCACAGTGGCCAAGTGTGTGCAATCTCTCACATGTGTCCCTACCAGAATCAGGCCCTAAGTTGCTAGTGGCCAATTTCCTCTATAACAGGGGAGTCATCATTGTGTTTTAGTGAAAGACAACTCTAGGGAAGAGGTTGATGTTTTCTACTGAATCTTCTTTACTTAATACTGTTTGCATCAATTCATTCCTAGTGATAATCAAAAGCTCTTAATGGTTTGTAATATAAACTTAAACATGAAAAAAAATGTAAATGTATGTTTTGAACATTTTTTGACTCCAATTGTAAATACAGGCCCCATTTATTAATTTGTGCATACACTGTCAAATAAATACAATGTTACCAATAAAAATAAGTAAATAGCATAACACAGAAACAACTATTGTCAGCAGTGTATCCATTTTGAGATTTTTGTATTTTATGTTCTACATTAAAAACCAGGATGCCTATCACTTTGAGTGGACCACAGACCTCACAAAAATATATTGTTAACATCAGCCTCCTTTAAAAATAAATGTGGCCCTACCCCATATTTCTATTTCTAGCATTGTCATCTAATGTTGTGTGTGCATGTGTTTGTGTAGAAGGGATCTTTCTGTTTGCTTCACAATATTTTATCTTTTTATACTGGGTTGTCTATTATACCCCAAATCTCATTTTCACAGATGATAGAAGCAGCAGGCTATGTTCCATGTATGAGTACTATGATATAAAATGATAAGGTAGGTGTAGTGGAAAATATTCATTATGGGGAGGCATGAGAACACTTATTAAATTTGGTCTGTTTTAAATTGCATTGATCACGCTGCAAAACCCCTAATAGAGTATCAGGATAATCTAGTTAATAAAGTAATAATAATAATAATAATAATAATTCTTTAAATGGCTTAAAGAAAAATAAAATATAAAAGTAAAACACTTCTTACATTAAAAACATGAATCACCAAGATACAGTATTTAACCACACGTACAACTCATTCTAATGTCTGAATAGAGGGGGAGAGAACATTACAAAAAACAAACAAGTTAAGTAAAAATATGTCATGGTTTTTTTTTGTACATCTAGTTTGATATTCTTAAGAAATATTATAATCTACCAATATCAAGTTTTATTTAAAGACATTTATAAATTAATTGAAAGTTACTTATGTTTTTATATTAAAACCTTAAATAGATTACTAGAAAATTACACAAAGAAGATGTAATGCATAATTATGATTCTTTAATCATGTAGCACCATAATGATATACTGTACAGTAAAGTCAGAAATAAGCTTTATTTACAATAGGTCCTGAACAAATTAAATTTACAATCTAATTTCTCTACCAGTGTGACATAAACATGCCAGGCAATATGTTCTGAAGTTAAGTAACCTAACATTATTCATCTGAAATAAAATGCTCAAGGCCAAGGGGAGGGAAAACTTATAAACTTTGGTTATTGCACAAAATGATTGTGTAATGATCAGATTTCAGCCCAGGGACCCAGCACTAGCAGGTGGTAACACTAATCACTGTCCTACTACTTAGGCTGCACAGTGTTATGGGAGCTGCAAAAACAAATGAATATCAGATTACTGGAAACAAATAAATGTAAGAATAATATTTTAGCTTGATTTTAATTACTTAAGGTCTTGTAAGAAATAATACAGTAAAGCAGAAATCATTTAACAGCAGATGATGAGAAAGGAATTGATCACAATAATATTATTCGGGGACCAAACCTGCTTTTATCTTAAAATGTTTAGAAACAATGTAAATTAAGGAATATACCTCTGACTTTTGCTAAATAACAACAAATAGAAGTACAAATAAGAGACAAATACAATATGTTTGATGTAAGATTACACAGAGATGTGGTCAGTTATATTACTGTGTAATGCACAGAATTTTTAGGTATGTTGTGTGTGTGTGTGAAATGTCCATGTAAGTTATGTAGCACCTAATGTACTTACATCATGCAGATGACACCCATAGCTCTGAGAATATAATCTTGTATGTCAAGTGGATAATCCTTCAATAATGCTATCTTCATCCTGAGAATACTCATATTTTAAATGTATAACAGTTGATTGCAAGGTTACATCCAGGTCTAGAGTTCCATGTCTCAGCCAGATCTGCAGAGTGACACATACAGGACCAGCAACAAAAACAAAATGAGTAAAAAAATACTGAAAATAAAATGCATGTGAAAGGGTTTCTCCTCTCTGTCCCAGCTCCACACTGACAGCTGCACAAGTGTATTATGGAATCTTCAGGACATAGGGAGAAGAGGAGCTAGTGAGAGCTTTATATTCACTGCAGATTACTCTTTTGTCATAGACTAATAAAAATACATCAGTGTAAATAGAATAATGTTGCATTTCAACTGAACAGAAAAAAATGTATTTAAAAAAAGAAAACAATTGCAGCACCTGGGGCCACCATACATAGACGCTAGATTATGATTTTTTTTTTACAATATAATCATCATTTTTGTAACAGGTGTGCCCATAAGGGTTTTACAGTGGAATTTAACAAAGTAAAAAATAAATGAATAAATGTATAGTAACTTTATACTGCTGCCTTACTTGACTTGGTACCAATGGTACTGACCACTTACAGCATTGATGAAAAATATGGGTCTCATTCTGAGCCACACACAAATGGCCATAAGTGTGTATTGGGGTCCATACATCAGCAACCCCCAAATAAAGGATTCTGCATTTTTTCCCCGATATCACAAGTCTCCAATCCAACAATCTGTACCCCTATAATACATATAATTATCAGGTCAATTTCAGCAAATAACAAATCTTCCAGTCATGAAAGGTTCATAATTTTTTAGTAATAGCTGGCAAATTGGCTGATTGTTACCATACACTAGCCATCTACAACCTCAATTGGTCTGGGAAATCCAACATGTTGGACAACATGATTACAGATTAATCTTGTCTGAATTGGCAATCAGTAACCCCATACTTTGCAGATATTTTTAAACAATTTCAATGATTATTCGGAATTGCCCAAATTGATTGCTGATGTATTTCCTCCTTTAGACAGCCAGATTTAGGGAGAGATTTATCAAAGCTTGGAGATAGATAAAGTGCTAACCCACAGCTTCTAATTGTCATTTTTAAAACACAGCCTCTGTGTAACATGGTAGTTAGAAGCTGATTGATTTATCTCTCTCCTCTTTATTTCTCTCCAAGCTTTGATAAATCTCCCCATTATTACCCTGTGCTAATGTGAGGATCTGTATAGCTTGAAGTCAGAAGCCGCACTGCCCACTGTTGTTCCATCCACAACCCCCATCATTAGTATAATAGATTTCACCAGCCCCATGCTATGTGCAGAATATGTGTCAGAAACAATCTTACTTTCATTGTATGTGTCTCAGAATAACGTGGAACACTAGCTACTGTACAATTACCCAACATTCTCGTGAGACTTGGGATAGATGTAATAGGGTGGAAGTTTTTTGTGTAAGTAACTCAAAGCATCTGTCACATATTGGGGTAAATTTACTAAAGTGAAAGTTTTTAGAAGTGATGTTGCCCATAGCAACCAATCAGATTCTTACTATAATCTTCAAGAAGGTGCTAATTAAATGTTAAGTAGAATCTAGTTGGTTGCTAGGGGCAACATCACTTATAAAACTCACTTCTAAAAACTCTCACTTTAGTAAATTTACCCCTTATAGTTTAAAGTCGAGTTTGTCTCTAAACTCGCCAAATGTAATAGCCTGCAAACTTATAAGTTCAAGGCTACTACATGTTGAGAGTCCAGGTGAGTTTTCTCTTAGAAAAACTCAAACTTTTTAATGTGACTAGCATTAAAAGGCAATACAAAATCAAGTGGAGGAGATATTTGGGAAGCTTTCTGCACAGGATATGATATCATGTATTACATATACCAATGGTGAAAATTCATGAGTGAGATTGTAAATCTTCTTTGTAATATATGATTTGTTGGTGGTGCTCCCTTGAGTCAATGAAACAGTCACATACAGTATATACAAAAAATTAATTCTACAGGCAAGTAAAGCCAACTCCTTTTTGGGGCACTCTTTTTAGTTTAAAATTACGTGTGAAAAAGTGATCATATTAAAACATATTTTTTATTAATATTCTAAATTAAAAATGTATATAAAAAATATATAATGTTTTTACCTAAAGGATTATTACTGTTTATTGGATGGTCAAGAGTCAGCCATCAATAATAGTATATTGGGCAAAAAAATTAAATAGGTAATCCTAAATTATGGTATCCCACAGAAATTATCATTATTATTATATATACAGGAATAAATACCTTTAATCACAGGCAGATAACATACATTTTACAAAATTCCACAGTGAAAATATCGCAATTGTATGACCACAGTATCTCCATCCATAAACCAGTCTGATAAGGTTCAATATTTATATCTGTTGAATTTATTATTCACAAGAAATCCAAAATCTCAGATCACAGTAGCAACATACAGAATAATAAACCAATAATAATTTTGTAGCATTGAAAGCTCCAAGTTATACATTAGCATTCATTGTTCATTGAATTCCGTAAAGGCTTCTGTGTTGTAAAAAAAAGTAAATTGAAAAAAAAAATGTGCATCCCCTCCCCACCAGCATAACATGACTTGGGCTCTGTCTAGCCTGTCCTGGTTCTTAAAATACAGGGGAAAAATTCATAGGGTTCCCCTGTATTTTAAGAACCAACACTGGGCTCTGCTGAGCCTATCCTTGTTTTTAAAATACAGGGTAAAAATGCATAGGTTTCCCCGATATTTTAAGAATCAGCAATGTGCTCTACTGAGCCAGTCATGTTTGTGGAAATACAGGGGACAAAAGTAATCAGGGTCCTCTATATTTTCTATAACCAGCACCAGACTCTTTATAGCGGGGGTTTAATGCCACAGCCAGTGGATCCCTTTCACTAGTCAGCTGAGGCAAATAATCGGGTCCTTCTCACCATGAGACTCCAGGCCTGAGCTGATAGCCTGAGATATCCCCAGCACCCCTGCCAGGTTGGTGCCGGGTTGATTGTGTTACAGTGTAGTGTAAAAGATAGATGTATTGAAATTATCTTTTGCTGCACAACTACAGGTTGCATCAAGCCTATCCCTTATGCTGGTACTTGGAGAACCACAAGAACCAGCATGTGAGGCATTAAGGGCCTGCTGGTACCCGTAGTTCATCTGCAAAATAAATATGAAAATAAAGACAAGACCCACACAACATGAAAGTAAAGTATTATTAAAGTATACATGCACACTCACATTCAAACTCACATTCACGTATACTAAACTAGAATCCCTATAGCCATTCACATGCCCTTGCCCAGTAGAATCCACAAGACCTGTAAAATAAATTCTATAGTAATCTATTCCAAGAGTAGATCACATCTTCTTTGGTTCAAGTAGGCATCCACAGGGTTAAAAACAAAAATATGAATACTCAAATTTAGCACTGATAGGAGAAAGGGTATGTGTTTACACATACCCTTCCTCCGAATGAATGACTGCAACCAATGTTTGCCTCATCATTGCAGGAGCAGCCAACTAATCAGTCGTTGCTTCCATAGGAGCTGCCTGTTGATTGGCTCTAAGCAGTGAGACTGCCTGTCTGAATTTCCTCCATAGACTTCAATGATGGGAAAACACCATTTAAGTGTGTGTGGGAACTGCTACATTGTAGCCTATGAAGTTAACATCAAGGTTACACTTGATTGTATATTTGTCAATCACTCCAAGGGATACACAAAAAACTTATAAAACAGAAACAGAAGCCTTCATTGGGCTTTTATATTTAGCTGGACACTACAAAGTAGGGAGGATCAATCTAAATTATTTGGGGGATAGTAAAAAATTTGGCATGGTAAAATTCCGATTGATGATGAGTCTCAAAAGATTCTGGTTCATATAAATGTTGAGATTTGACAACAAAGAAACCAGACAACGAAAACAAATAGACCATCTAGCAGCTATTTGAGACTTTTCAAATGATTTTTGAAAAACTGCCAAGCATATTATTCTGTTGGGGATGATGTCACAATAGTTGCAAAAATAAAAAGCATTCAGAGTCAGCTGTCCTTTTATACAGTATATCTGTCATGCTTGTCATTGAGGGTTTGGAAGCTGTGGCCCAAGTTTGAGGAAGGAATCGGAGACGAGGGGTCGGAATGTAAGATCTCCTCATCCATGGGAATTAGACGTTAGCAAGACCCTACCAAAGGTGCAGACTCTAACCTGCCAGGAGGTGTTCACCAATAACCCCTACCAATCGGGATATGGGTTTTGCTGCACCCAGAAGGCAGGTCACAGTCCTTTGATATGGTGTCCAATCCCTGAGGGGATAGAGAAACACACAGAATGGTGTCCCGAGGGATATGTCTCCACTAGGAACTGGTACTTGAGGTAACCACTGGTAGAAGTGTGTAGGCACACTTGTTAAACAGATAGATGACTCCTTGCTGTTGAATACAGGCTGAGGTGAAGCAGATGCTCTGTAGTTCTGAGTGGAGATGCTAAGTTGCACACAGGCTGAGGTGACAGAGGCACTGTGGCTCCAGGAGGAGAAACTAGTTTGCGCACAGGCTGCGTTGACAGATGCTCCATGGCTCAAGGATGAGATGCTAATTTGCACATGGGCTGAGGTGGTGGACGCACTGCTGCACTTAGGATAGTATGGAGTGGCTCTATGGCACAGATGGTAATTCAGAGATACACACAGGCTGATATTATATAGCGCACTGTTGTACTGAAGAAAGCACAGTGTAGCACTCCAGCAGAGATGGTCAATTACACAAGAGAGAACACAAAAGGAAATCTCAGAGAAACCTGGAATGAGCACTTGACTAGTAACACTTAGGGGTAAATTTACTAAGAATCGAGTTTGGTCGAGATGGCATTCTCGGGTGTTTTTATTCATGTTTTTCATATCACAAATTTACAAAGGGCAAACTCGGATAGGCTTTGTTTGTGGTTTTTTTGTTCTCACTTTTTTTCACACAAGAGATGTAGATCTCGACTTAACTCGCCATCATCAAAAATCGGTTTGTTTTAAAATGTAAGACATACATCTCGCAAATTTACAAAGAATCGAGGTTGTGAACTTGTGAACTTGCCCATGAAATTCATTATCTTGGGCGAGATTTCCCAATTCAAACAGATGTGCCTGTCAGCAGTGGGTTCTTGCAAAGCCAGAGTGAAATACCTTTAAATTGCAAACTTGCCTTGAAATTCTCATCTGTTTTTCAAAAGTTAACATATGTTTTCACTTCCATTAATGAGGACACTCACAGGGAAACTATAAAAGGAGCCAGGATTTTGTATTGGGTTGTAATGAGGGAAGATGGCATTTTTTGAGAATGCTGGTGTGTTTGGTGTGTGGAAGTGAACTGGAGGAAGACACTGAGCAGGCTGAAGAGGTTATGCAGGTACCACAGAGGCTGCGCAGGCCTCATTTTTTAAAGTGGAATTTGAATCTGAATGCATTGGTCGATGGCGAGGTCATACAGATTTTCAGGCTCAATCAAGCAAACATATTCCATCTATATGACCTTGTCAAAAATGAAATAGACCCTGAGACTGGTAACTCATGTGCTGTCTCAGGAATGCATAAGATTTTGAGTGTGTTATACTTTTTTGCTACAGGAAACTTCCAGTCTACACTGGTAGGGTCATTGGAATTTCCCAGTCAACATTCTCAAGATATTTAACCCAGGTTATGGCCTCATTTCACCCTCTGCTCCAAGCCTCAATCTGCTTCCTTATCCAAGAGTCACACTGGCATGCAGTCAAGTTAGCTTTTTATGGCATTGCAGGCATGCAAAATGTCCTAGGTGCAATAGAGGACACACATATTGAGCTGAGACCACCTCAGTCTAGGGTGCATGTTTATTTGAATATGCACCATGCCCATTCTAACAACATCCAGCTGGTTTATGATGCCAAACTCAAAATCATGAGTGTTGTAGTCGGCTACCCTGGCTCATGTCACGATGCTTTTGCCCTCAGTCAGTCATCCCTCCATTACAAATTTGAGGCTGGTCAAATGCCGGCAGGACGGCTGTTGGGTAAGTATTTGTTACTACCTTTTTCAGTAAGTACAGTCTATAAACACAAATTTGTCTAATTTTTTACACTCTATTCTGCCCAATAGGTGACTCTGGCTATGGGTGTTGCTCTTGGTAACTGACTCCACTGTCGCTTTCAAATTCTCCAGCTGAGCACAAGTATAATGATGCACATAAGTCAGCCAGATGTGTGATAGAACGTACTTTTGGCTTGTTAAAGTCTAGATTCCGTTGTCTAGATAAATCTGATGAAATTGTATTGTATGCGCCCAATATAGTGTCAGCTATATTGCCTTGCTGCTGATTTTTGCATAATATGTGTTTGCAGCATCCTTTAACCGCTGATTATGTGGAGGACAGCCAGCAGGCTGTTTTTTTTATACATCAGGTGACAGCATGAGCACAGAAACTGGAAGACAGGTGTGGCAGAATCTGATTGTGCAGAACTTTACTGGTAAGTGTCATTCATCACATGTTTGCAGAAATGTGTCTTCTCTACATGTTAAAATAGTTTTGTTTCCTAAGTGTATTGTTGTTAGGCACAAGACAAAAATCACTCACCACCCAACAATCTCTTCTACAGACTCTGCAAAACAGATACCACAAACTCCTCACTTACCCTCTCTCTATTAACTCCTGGCACAAACCCAAGAGGTACAGACGTCACAGGGTGTCTTTATATTCTATCTGAACATTCCAAAACATGTAACCACTTCCACCAATCAAAAACAATCAGAAAGGTGTGTATAAAAGCTAACTGGTGTCCACGGGCGAGTAATTGCACTTAATTAGACGCTACCGCCAAAAAACAAACCTCCGTTCTTGCCAAAAAACAAACTTTCAACAGAAGTGATATATCTCCCCCAAGTTTTGCAAAAATTCACCCGAGAAATCTCGAATGGCTTCAACATCGAAAATCTCACTTTCAGCTAAACTTGCTTCTTAGTAAATCTACAAAAAAAAACAAAAAAAGAAACCCAAGTTTTGCCAATGCAAAACAAGTTTATACTTAATTCTCAGTAAATTTACCCCTATGACGGACAATCGTTGTACAGGCAACTTCCTGGTGTATTGGGGCTGGTTTTAGACCCAGGAGTAGTAGTCAATAGGAGGACAGGGTCAGCTGACCCAGATCATACTACCATTGGTTGGAAGCACTATCACATGAGAAGTACTGTAATGGTGGCACCCATGCCAGGAACCACAATCCCTGAAACACAGAGCTGACCAAGGAAGTCTGTGAGTGCCTAAGGTAAAATACTCAGTGCATCACCTGCCTCCACATCAGGGGTCTGACTACATGAGAGGTCAGGGGAAGCCGGCACAGAGCTGGGCGATGGCTGATCCTAGGCTGAACTCTGACAGTTCCCACACTTTTGAGGGTGCACACCAGACACCCACTATGCTTATCGGGAAACCCTCTATGGAAAACTTGAATGCGTTGAGGAGCATGGAAGCTCTAATCCAAAGCTCTTTCTTCTGGTTCATACCCCTTCCAGTCAATGAGATACTATAGAATATTGAATTGATGCCTAGAATCCAGAATTCCTTCCACCTAAAATTCTGTACCCTGTTGGGTATACACTTGGGGCAATCTAGGAGAAGAAGGTTGAAATCAGTAAAGAATCAGTGGACATAAAATAGACGCATGAAACGTATTGGATATCTTCATTTGTGAAGGAAGTTCCAATTTATATACCCATGGATTAAGAATTTTGAGAATACAGTAAGGGTCTTGAAGCATGGAGCAAATTTCATGCTGGGTACCCTCAACTGCATGTTCCTGGAAGACAACACTTTGTCTCCAACTCTTAGCAGAGGAACTGCAAAGCGTCTTTTATCCACAAATTTATTGTAATTCTTTGAAGTTTCCTTTAAAGAGCAATGAATTGTCTTCCAAAGACTCAAAAAAGATTCTACTACATTGGCAACTACCGGAACCTCTACTACCAGTAAATCCTGAAAATCCGGAACCAGAGGATGTCTACCAAAGACAGTAAAAATTGGTGTAGATTTGGAGGATGAATAGTATCTATAATTATGTGAAAACTCTGGGCCTGATTCAGACCCACACACGAGTGCATAGTGCTCGCAAGTGGGTCGATGGTGGGGTACTGCACACACCATGTGCATGCGCAAGCCCCGGAGCGAGGGAGAAATTCTCTCACTCCGGGACTCACTACAAAAGTGGCGGCTATCGATGTTGATCGGCAGCTCACCCCATTTTGTAGGTGGGGCTGAGGGGTGTCTACACAAATGAAGGCATTCCTGAAAGAACACTTGCCATTTGTGGGAGGCACCACTGACATCACCAGTGATGTCAGTGGAGAGCTTCCTGCTCTGTAAGAGCAGGAAGCTCTCTGGGGCTTGAGACAGATGAGACCCTACCACAAGGGTCTCGTCACAAGCCCCGATGGTTGCGATGATCACAACCATCGTGACCTTCACCTGTCCACCCGCAAAAGTGTGGGTGGTCACCCACAGCTTAGCAAGCGGCCATGAAGCCGTAACAAAAAAAAGCCATGATTAAGAGTGAGCGCTCTTAAAGAGCATCCAGCTCTGAATCAGGACCTCTGTCCATGATAGGAGATCCACCTAGTCATCCTGAGAGGATAAAACAAAAAGTCTAATGAGGGTCTCCAGCTCCTGGTTCACCATTTCCAATTGTCCATTTGTTAGAGAGTGGTAAGCTGAAGAAAATTTTAATTTGTTTCCACAGGTACTGCATAATACTTTCCAAAATTTGGCTACAATTTGAACACCTTGGTCTGAAACTATCTACTTTGGGAGACCACATAGCCTAAAAATATCTCAAATAAAATTTTTAGATGAGCAGATGGAAGGCTTACCAGTTTGTATAAAATTAGCCATTTTTGAGAAGTGGTCTACCACCACCCACATCGTGTTATGTCCCTTGGACCTTGTCAATTCCGAGATGAAGACAATGGAGATATGGGTCCACAGAGTGGCTGGTATTGGTAAGGGGTGCAAGGGACCAATAGCCTTCTTACAAGACACTTTATGTTGAGCACACTTTACACAAGCCAAAACAAAATTCCAAATGTCTTCTTTCATAGTGGGCCACCAGTATGTATGCTGTAGAAACTTGTAGGTTTTAAGAATTACAGAATACCCAGCAAAGAGAGATGCGTGAGCCCACGTTAGAAGTTTTTTCCACAAATGAAGAGCTACAAAAATTTTCCCAGGTGGTGGGGACAGAACTTGAGTAGGAGCGAACACAATGGGATCCAAGATTGCATGCAGTTGACATTGACCCTCTTCCTCTTGTGAACATATAAATGAGCGAGAAAGTGAGTCAGCTTTTTAATTTAAAATGCATGGACGGAACTGGACTTTAAGGTCAAATCTGGAAAAGAAAAGAGACCAGCGAGCCTGTTTAGTATTTAAATGATGATATATTAAATTTTTGTGATCAGTACTAACAGTGACCGGAAATTTGGCTCCAACAAGGAGATGCCACCATTCATCCAGTGCTAAGCAAATTGCCAGTAACTCCTGATCTCCAATGGCATAATTTCTCTCTACCAGAGAAAATTTGCGTGAGAAGAACCCTCGGGGATGGGTTTTCCCATCTTCAGCAGTCTGAGACAGTACCACTCCTACCACGACTGAAGAGGCATCAACTTCCACAGTGAATGAATTATCCAATTGAGGCTGGCAGGGGATTGTTGCTGTAGAAAATGCTGATTTTAATTTTTGGAAAGCTTTCACAGCTGATGCAGACCAATGAGACATATTAGCCCCTTTTGTTGTGAGGGCTGTAATTGGAGAAACCAATGTGGATAAATTTGGAATGAATCTTCTGTTGTAGTTCGAATGCCCTAGAAAACACTGAGTGACTTTTAATGTACACAGCGTGGGCCATTTGGAAATGGCTTTCGGTTTGTTGGGATCCATTTGAAGAGAGTTAGCAGAGATTATGTGACCTAGAATTGGTACCAATGGTTGATCAAAGAGACATTTGGAGAGTTTCCCAAAGAGACTATGACTCCAGAGATGAGATAAAACTTCCCGCACATGAAGACAATGAGATTGTAGGTTTTCAGAAAGAGGAGGTGTCTTCCCCGGAAGCAATTCTATACCACAGTCCCAAGAACGATGCGGGGGTAGTTTGTCTGCAGCCTGTTTGCAGAACACATCTGCAAAATCACAGTATGCTCTGGGTAGATGGGAATCAGATGAACTATCCAGACCCCCTGGTATAGGAGTTTCAATAACTGGTCTGACCAAGACTAATTGGTGACGTACAGGAATGACTTGAGATAGACATTTATGAAAACAATTCGGTCCCCAAGAAAAAATCTGCATACTGGTCCAGTCGAAAGTAGAACTATGTAATCTTAAACAGGGCAGTCCCAAGATCAAATCAGATGGGGTTTTTGGGAGAACAAAAAATTCAAGCATTTCTTGATGCAGACATCCTATCCTGAGGGATACTGGGTGAGACACGAAAGAAATGAATTCCCCTAGAATGGTGTTTCCATCTACTCCAGACAGTAATAATTTGTTGGGTAATGGGATAACTGGAATATAAATTTTTTGAACTAAAGAATCAGAAATAAAATTTCCGGCAGATCCAGAATCCACCAAGGCCTTGGCTTTCTTTGCCCTACACTTGTGGAAAAGGGATGTTAAAGGCTTTCCATTAATTGGGAGGATGTAGATACAACCCTGAACTGAATGCTCCCTACTTCAGTCAGTGTCTAGCGTTTCCCGCAAGGAGAGGGCAATTTTTAAGCACATATTCAGGTGCGACACAATACAAACAGAGTTTTTTCTGGAAGCATTGATTGTGTTCAGCAGTGCATAGTTTTGTCACCACTGGTCGATGGAGTTGAGAAATGACCACTTAGAGATGATTGATCCTGAAGGCATTCTCCCCACCCTCTACTAGCCCAACACTCCCAATGATGGAGATCAAGTTTAATATATAAGGAGATAACATCAGCAAAAGTTGTAGGTAAATCTGAAAGAGGCCAGTTCATCCTTCATCCTTTCAGATAGCCCATGGAGGAATGCAGCTTTAAGAGCCTCCTCATTCCATTTAAGTTTAGATGAGAGGGTCTGAAACTGGACCACGTACTGACCAACCATATTAGATACTTGTCAAACCCAAAATAGATCCAAAGAGGCAGAGTGACCTGGCTCATCAAAAGATATTTTAAATGCTAGGATAAAATCCTCATAATTAGACACCAAAGAGTCAGCTCATTCCCATAGCGGAGAGACCCAGTCCAATGCAGCTCCGGTTAAAAAAGAAATCACATATGCCACTTTTTTACTTGGAAGTAGGGAAATTCTGGGGTAGGCAATCAAATTGGATCTCACATTGGTTAACAAATCCACTGCACCGACGAGGGTTATTGTCAAGCCATTCAGGAGTTGCCAACTGGAGATGAGACTTCTGAGATGCAACTCCATGTGAAACCAGAGGAGTTAAAGGAGCTGCAGCTGCTGAGGTGGGAAGTATAGATACCAGAGTAGTCTGGATGGATACTAATTGCCCTAAAAGCTCCTGTAGGTACCAAACCACTTGGTGTTGTGCTGCCACTTGATTCTCCATACAAGATATGAGATCTTGTAGTGCCCCACACCTTGGGATCCTGGGGCTTCCATTGGGCCTGTACAAACTGTAATGCTTGTCACTAAGGGTTTGGAAGCTGAGGTCCGAGGTTGAGGAAGGAATCGGAGGTGAGGGGCCTGAATGTACAATCTCCTCATCAATGGGACTTAGACATTAGCGAGACCATACCAAAGGTACAGAGCCAGGCTGTGTTCACCAGTGACCCCTACCAATCAGGATATGGGTTTTGCTGCACCCACCAGGCAGGTCGTGGTCCTTTCATATGGTGTCCAAGCCTGAGGGTATAGAGAAACACACAGACAGTGGCCTGAGAGATATGTCTCACTAAGAGACATGATTCCACTAGGAAATGGTACTTGAGTTATCCACTGGTAGAAGTGTGCACACTTGTTAAACAGATAGATGACTCCTTGCTGTTGAATACAGGCTGAGGTGAAACTGAAGCTCTGTAGTTCTGAGTGGAGTTGCTAAGTTGCACACAGGCTGAGGTGACAGACACACCATGGCTCCAGGAGGAGATGCTAGTTTGCGCACAGGCTGATATGCTAGTTTGTGCACAGGCTGAGGTGACAGATGCACTGTGGCTCTGGGAGGAGATGCTAACTTGCAACCAGGCTGATGTGGTGGATGCACTGCTGCACTGAGGATAGCACATAGTGGCTCTCTGGCACAGATGGTAAATCCAAGATACACACAAGCTGAGATGATATAACGCACTGTTGTATTGAAGAAAGCACAGAGTAGCTCTCTGGCAGAGATGGTCAATAAAACACTGGAGAGAAAACAAAAGGATATTTCAGAGGAACCTGGAACGAGCACTTGGCTAGTAACACTAGGAAGCACAATTGTTGTACATGCAACTTCCAGGTGTATTGGGGCCGGCTTTATACTCAGGGGTAGTAGTCGATAGGAGGACAGCATCAGCTGACTCAGATCAAACTACCATTGGTTGGATGCACTGTCACGTGAGAAGGAGTGTCATGGTGGTCTCCATGCCAGGAACCATGATCCCTGAGACTTATAGCCAACCAAGGAAGGTAAAATACTCAGTGCATCACATGCCTCCGCAACAGGCGTCTGACCACATGAGAGGTCAGGGGAAGCCGGCATGTAGCTGGGCGAAGTCCAATCCTAGGCTGAACCCTGACAATATCCTGTCGAAACAAACAAAATATTTGCTATAGTCGATTCAAAAATGTATTACACCTCTAATCTGGACACCTACACAGGTAGACAACTGGCAGGGCCTTTACAAGTTAGTAATATAAGTACAGATGTTGTGGAGCAATTGATATCCCCTATTATAAACTCAGGCTGTAATGTAACTGCCGACAACTAGTTCAGTAATATTATTCTTCTTTAACTTTAGTCAGAAAAATATTATGTGTCCTTCATGGGAGAACATAAAAAAAACAAATTACAAATTCCTATGGAGATAAGGAAAGTGAAACACAGGAAGTTTTTTTACAGTATTTTTTACTTTCAGAAGAGAGGGAACAATGGTTTCTTACTTCCCTCAAAATAAGAACAAAAAAAGTCCTTTTAATCTCCAGTATACACATGGATGAAACAATTGATGAAGACACTGGAGATAAAAAAGCATGAAATAATAAAATAATACATCAAACATAAGATAGGAGTTGACATGGTGGCCAAAATGTGTTCTATTTATACTGTTCACTACAATGTGTGGCCATTGATTGTTTTCTTCTCATTGCTCAACATTGCTGTAATTAATTCTCAAATTATTTATTTGGGTAATGTAAATTAAGTACCATCACATTGGCTGTTCCTTCAACAACTGGGAAGAACACTAATTGATGGTCAGTTCATGAAGTGATTGCACCTTCCTAGCCTACATCGGACAATTTATGAAAGGATTTGAGAACTTTTGTCCAAAAATCAGCAACCTGAGGTATCTAGTGGCAAGAGATCAAGCAACAAAGACAGAAAACCAAGAAATCAGTATTGACAAAATATTTCTTCCAATTATATGACCAATATTTATGTCTCTAGCACTGTGTCTTTTTTGTCCCCATGGTTGCAATTTAAGGGTCTCCAAGATGAACAGGAATTATGAAAACAACACGAGTAGTGTTCTGTTAGATCCAAGTCATTTATTGATTAGTTACATATTGTATACAAATTATATTATTAACTAAGTTTACATTAATAGTAAGTTGTCTCTACACTAATGAATGTTACCGTATAAAATTGCATTTTATGTTGTTTTCCACCATTTCCAAACATTATTAGAGATATTTGTAATAATATCTTCAGGATTGGATACAAGTAACTCACAGATATGATGCAAGCATGGGTGTTAGTTCAAGTGAGGTGGCAGTGGAGTGTTAATTAAAACCATGACCCCCATTAAAGTAATGAGAGAAGGTAGAGTGAACTATATATCCAGCCAATCCAGGTTATTCTAAATACCAGAACCATACTCCCATCTAGATGACATTCCAAAGACAAGCAATACCAGAGTCATACTTCCTAACCTGGGAAAGGAAAAGCAACCATTTACTTTTGATAGTAAGGCCACAAATACTCCACACCAGCAGATAGAGCCAAACACCTGAAGTAGTAATGGTCATATCAGCAAGTCACAAAAAATATGTAAATTTGGAGTTTGGATACTTTTTATTACTTTTATGGAAGAAAATTTGTATGATGAATTTGAATTTAATGGTGACTTTATGGGATTGCATAAGATTTAGTAATTGGTTAGATATAATTCCGCTGAGAAAATGTAAACTGCCAACTAATATTTAGTAAAGTTTCACTCATATCTCTTCTCTCATGTGGTGCAACTGCTCTTTACCAAAGATTTAGAGATTTAACAACATCAAGCATAACTGCAGCAATCAAACTCCCATCCCTGGGTTGCATAAGTGAAGCCTTTTTGTAATAAACACAGACACAATTAAAAATTTGCTGCATAAATTTAATTTAATTTGTGTAAACTTTCTTGAGTGAATGGGCCAATGATGTGCTGCTGGTAATGATATACTAGCATTGGTAGCTTATTACCACAATTGTAGGCCTGTATAAGGTACTTCCTGTGAACAACACCTTTATAGTTTATTGAATTTATCCATATGAGTCAGTATTCTGAAACCTGCTCCTTCTTGGATGTTTTTTTATTTATTATATGTGACTATTTATTTATTATATTTATTTATTATATGGATTTTTTTTATTTATTATATGTTACTTCATAGCAAACCATGATTTTTGGAAGTCTAACTTGCTCTCAAATGACAACTAGTTTTTTTAACCCTAGCTCTTAGATGACTATCTTCTCTGTTTCTAGAGTTTTAGATTTTCCTGGATTATTCTATTTTTGAGTTTACATACTTAATTTCTGGACATACAGATACAGTATAAGTTTTTCACTTAAAATTGTTGCTATGACTGGAATCCATAAAACTAGTACCCACTGGGTATCTTCCAATAACTGGCATGGATAAAGACATAGGATAAAATAATTTCTTACATTAATCTAGCATGCACCACAGATCCTAGGTAGACAAAATAACCAGGGGTCAACTGAGATGGTTGCATCATCACTGTTTACAAAATGCAGAAAATTCTTAGAGAGGCATTGGATCTCCTTGAAAGTTTTACCAAGAGATGTCACCCAAAATTCTTATTATAAAAAAGCATTTAATTAATGAAATGCCTCAAATAGAAAATATTTAACATAGTTTTCAATAAAGTTACAAATGTATTTCTTCATTAGTATAACAGTAATTAAAAAATATAGTTTATCAAATTTGTAAAAATTGGGAACAGAATAAAAAATTAACTGAAATCTTTAGTAAGATTTTTTTTTTTTAATCAAATAGGTAAAAAATAATGTGTGGCTATCACAAGGAATACAATATTTTTACAAATGTAACAATTTGGTATGCATTTATTGCTAATTTGTTAAAAAGAGTGTAGCAAGCATTTCATGAGTCCCAAATGAGAGCTTCACAATAGAGCAATTTATCAAATGTGAGGTGACACATGTGTCATCTCCATTGTATTGGTAGGAATAAAATATCACTGAAGACATGATTAGGGATAACAAATCCATTGTGTGTTCTTTTAGAAGCTTGAAAGCGATATTATGGATCTCACTGTTTTTGAGACTTGAAAAAAATCACAATTACAAATAGAGAGGAGATACATTTAATAAATTTTGTTTTGCAGAAGTCAAATGGACTGTAAAGCTCTGAAACTTGACATCAGATGGATTAGCTATAATATTAGGGTGTAGATTTAATAAATCATCTAAATATTTTAAATAAATTTTTTGTTCATAGCAATTAATCAGATGTTAGCTATAATTTCTCTATTCCATTCTAGACAATTATACTAATAATCTGATTGGCTGCTATGGGCAACACTACCATATGTCTGTTTAAGAAGCTTTATCAAATCTTCCCTTACAATGCAATATTCTTGAATGATGTGGGTAGACACTTATTTGTGAAAAAATATAATACAGTATATCATTGAGTTGATTCACCTTTTTATTCCTTCAAATTAAAGAATTCTTTATAATTTTTCAAATAATAATACAAACATTAAGAATATTGACTTCATAGTTTTGAAATAGAACTATGCACCAATTACTCTCTATTATTGGAGAAAAAATAGTAATTATAAAGCCAATTTTTGTCATGCAGTAATTGTTTCTCTTACATGACCTCTCTAAAATATACTGTAACTACATTTGAAAGTTATTAATATATAAGCATTTTAAATAGAAAGAAAATAAAAAAAGATACATGAGAATAGGTAAAATTAAGAATATAATAATTGGAATGCAATATTTTCTGGTACTGTATGTGAAGTAGAAATAAGCATTCCTTTTATGATTTAACTACGTTTTATATTCTTGAGTAAATCTTCATTCATTTGTAATAATATATTATTCAGTCTTTTAATTTAAGAATTCATATTTATTGTAATTTCTGAATAAAATTCACTATGGCTAAGGCATTTTTATTATGTAATCTAGAGAGAACTGAATCTGTTTAAATTAGTGTTTGTGAGGTTCTGATATTGTTGTGGACCCGGGGTGGTGATAGGAGCAGACACAGAAGCAGATTTAAATGAAAAAGTGGAGTTTTTAATACGTGATTTAGAAGACATGGGAATGGCAAACAAAAAGTCCAGGTATAGCACTAAAGTGCACTTAGTAACTGTAGTGGGGTAAATGAGAGAATATCCAGATAGTGACAAGCAGGAACAGTCCAGTATGCAGGTATGGTGAGCTATAACAGAATGCAGGCAGAGATAATGAAGTCCAGCTGGGTGTAAGTGGAGGCAAGGTGCAGGGAAACAGCAGGTTCAGGTACTCAGGCAGGGGAAAAGGTAAATGGAGGGTGCAGGGTGAGTCCAGCCGGTGGGAGCAGGCAATTTACCGGCTAGTAGCACTTCCAAGGATGCAGGTAAGACACAGGTACTCTCTCTCAGCCACAGCTGAGAAACACGTTGCACTGGGAAAGAAGGAAGGCTCTGGACCTTCCTAAATAACTGGTGCCGTGCTGTGACTGGCTAGAAAGAGCACTTGACCAACCAGGATTGGACAGCTAGAATCACATGGCCGCAGGCAAGATGGTGGCACCCATGTCAAACAGAATGGAAACACCACCAGGCCTCACCAGCCCTAGTGACAATGTGCCCAGACAGAACCACGTGCAGCTAGTGTCCCTCGCCAAACACCAGTACAGCTGCCAGACACACCTCACCACAACGACCTCACAGGTAATACCCGGTGACCACCATGCCAAAAAACCCTGGCTGTGACAGTACCCCCCCTTATGGGTGGCCTCAGCACACTCACCAGGCTTCTCTGGATGGGCAGCATGGAACCTCTTGATGAGTGCAGGAGCATGGATATCTCGGGCATTGGTTCATCAACATTTCTCTGGGCCATAGCCCCTCCAATCCAACAGGTACTGCACATGTCCTTTGCGAATATGAGAATCCAAAATCTAGGAGACCTCTATCTCCATGCCCCTTTCAGTCTGGACACGGGGAGAAGCAGGCAGGACTCTGTGGAATTTGTTCAGCACCAGGGGTTTAAGAAGGGAGACATGAAAGGAATTGAGAATTTTCAGATAAGAGGTAACTGAAAGCCATAAGCAACAGGGTTAATGATTTCTTTGGAGGAGGAGGGCCTGATGAAGTGTGGAGCAAATTTCATAGATGGTACTCTAAGGCGTAGGTTCCAGGTGGACAACCAGACTTGGTTTCCAACTTGCATATGTGGTACTTTCCTACACTTCTTATTAGCTTGAAATTTGTAACGGGAGGACGTCTTCTTCAGGTCAGCACGAACTTGAGACCAAATTGATGCAAATCTCCATACAGTGTCTTCTACAGCTGGATCATCAAAGACGGGCAGGCTTTGAAATTCAGGGACCTGAGGATGTAGTCTGTAGACCACTTGGAATGGAGTTTCTTTCGTGGAAGAGTGGTAGGAGGCATTATGCGTAAATTCAGCCCATGGTAGCAATACAGACCAATTGTCTTGGGAAGATGTCATAAAAATCCTCATGAAGTTCTCAAGGTTTTGATTAACACCCTCAGTGGAACCATTGCTTTGTGGGTGATAAGCCGTAGAAAAATTTAGCTTCACTTGCAATACAGAACATAAGGCTCTACAAAATTTAGCACCTGCTGTCACCCTTCCTCACTCAGAAGCCCACCACGTACCCACACTCTCCTTATGCCCCTGCTCTAAATCAATCTCAACCGCATGCTACAGCAACCCTAACAATCTCCTTCTTTCTCCTCCCAACTTTGTCCCTCTCTCCTGTCTCCTCTGGAATGCTAGTCCTGTCTATAATCTACTGGTCCCTGTCCATTATGGCTTCATATTCAACTCCTTCAATCTCCTAGCCATCACCAAATCCTGGAGTTACCCATCTGATACCACTTCTCCTGCAGCTATCTCCTTTGGAAGCCTCACATTCTTTCACACTCCCAGGCCTGGTGGTTGCCACAGTGTTGGTGTTGGGGTACTTCTATCATCTGGTCACTCCCACCTACTCTTACCTTCTAAACTCTCCACTTCATTATTTGCATTCAATGCTTATATCAGTTGCCTTTTCCAACTTCCTCGAGTAGTTGCCTTTTCTCGTCCCCCTGACCTTAACTCAAAATTCCATGTTAACTTTGCTTCTTGACTTCAAACCTTAAAATAGTCTCTCAAGACCCCTTTCTTTCTCAAAGCTTTCCAGCTCTCATCCTAACCCACTACTCCATGTTCTTTCCTCACAATCCAGCCCATCTGTGTCACCCCCATTTGTCTGCCCCCTCACCTTAAGAATGTAAGCTCTCATGAGCAGGGCCCTCTTCCATCATGTGATTCTCCCTCATTTACTCCTACTTTAATTTACAATAACACCTAACCCTTGGTTTTTGACACTATGCTGCTTATTGAAGTGTTATGCAGGAATGTATAAATCATGTATTTGTTCTTTGTTGGTTGTACTGTAAATCACTGTTTTTCTTGTGTGCTCATTTGTCTATGTACTTGTCTTTTGTGTGCACAATTGTTTATGTACTTTGTAAGGTGCTGAAGAACTCTTGTGGCACCATATAAATAAAGGATATAATAATAATAATAATAATAATAATAATAATAATAATAATAATAATAATAATAATAATAATAAAGAATCCTTGGTAAAACATTAATTTTATTTATTTTAATATGTCCAAGCAAGGAGACTCGTATAGAAACCCAATGTTGTTAGTCTGATTTAATGGCCTTAAGTGGTGGGTTTAAATGTATTTTAACCAAAGCAGAGGTATTTCGTGTAAGGAGCATGCCCAAATATTTAATATGATATGGGTGCCATATAAAGGGGAATGCCTGTTGTAGTTCAAGGACTGTGGGCAGACAAGTATTAATGTTCAGTAGAAGAAAAAAGAGATTGTGCTAGAGTATAGATTATAAAAATGAACAATTATCACTTGACTGGAAAATAATTTTCAACAAGGCTTCTGTTACTAAAATATAAACATTTATTATCACATTAAAAACACACAATTAAAAAAAATGGTATAGCATGTATACTAATTCATATGACAATATGTATCTATATCTAAGTCAATCTCAATTTTGCATAAAGCTTGATAAACAATGTCCTTCAGACTGCATATAGATATTTTGTAAACCAAAATATGAGCCAAATGAAAAGACCTTTAGAATAAACATACATTTAGATGATACTACTATAGATACATTGTAAATATATTGATACAGAGGTATTATTGGATATGCACAAGGACCAGGCCCTGAGAGAGGACATCTGTCACTATAGCATACTATAGTCCATTAGCAGATCTGGCTGACATCAATCGGCCCCCCCTTTTAGAGGAAGAAATTATTTAAGGAGTTAAGCAGAAGTAGAGTTGGATACAAAGGTCATTCTGAAATGTTTTAATGTGAAGCTAAGCAGCAAAGCACTAGGTCAATTTGATGATGGGAGACCACTGGATGTTGAAATTCCATGGATTTGGAATTTTTGGATCATATTACATAGCAGCTTTGCTTATTTGTAATCTTTGGGTTATGTATTGTATTTCCGATTTTAAGTACCCTTCGTGGTTAGATTACAGATACTAAAAGGAAAAAGATTAAAATAAAAAAAATAAACAAAAACTAATAAGGATACTCATTATATTATATAAATGCATTTAGTCTGTGTTGTCCTCTCTTTCTTATATTATCTTCATTAAGCGAACACACAATGTTTTGTGCTTTGGAATGAATATATGTGCCCTTTCTTTTCTTTTTAAATCAACAAAGCTTCTGAATTTTCAAAATACTGACACTGTTTTAAATGTGGCTTAGCATAAGTAGAATGAACTAATTGCTGACTATCCATGTAATGCACCTGAGGATAATGATTGCAATTGAAAAAATAGAAAACTCCCTATTTAAAGGAAATCTGAAATGCCAGTACCCATGTTTTGAGAAAGATCCAGAATAGAGCAAAACATGTTGACAGTGGGGTATTGATTTCCTCTGACTGCCCAATGATTCCTGACAATCCTGTTCTGCTACTGATCCAAACGATTTTCAACAAATATAAGCCACGACTACAACCAGACTGCATTTTTACAGTTTGCTCCTTCAATAAAAGTGCCACCTATACTACCTAAGTGTTGCCATTTGGGGTAGACCCAGTAAGTTTGATGACGCCTTTCAAGCTAAATAGCCATGACCACACACCGAGGTCCCCAATACACAAGAGGACTTGGTACAATCAGCGGCAGCCGGCACCCGCCATCCTCCTTTTGGCACAGAATCTATTTATAAGTGAGATGCATTTTGAGATTCTACAGGGGAATTTTTTTACCTGGATTTTAGGATCCGTGCAACCATTGCTGAGAAATACTGTTTGTTTCTTGTGTACAACCTTTTATTAATACAGGACTTATACTGATTACTAACTTCATATGTGGAGACAGTAACTTTTGGTTTACAAAATATCTCTATGCAGTCTGAAGGACATTGTTTATCAAGCTTTATGCAAAACTGAGATTGACTAATGGTGCATACACAGATTTTCTTTCAGATTTCAACAATAACGATTTTAAATATCATTCAATCGTCCATATCTGAAAGAAAATCTGACATGTGTGCCTACAATGATGTATGATGTACGTTCCAGTTTATCAGATAATGATATCTGACATATGATGTGTTTGCAGTCAGATTTGGTCGATTTTTATTCATTTAATGCTGTAAAAAATAATTCATAGTTCATGAAATCATTGGTAAAATCATTGATCATTCGTCTGACAGATCTGACCGTGTGTATGCACCATAAGATATGGATACGTATTGTCATATGAATTAGTATACATGCTATACAATTTTTTTTTTATTGTGTTTTTTTTTTTAGTGTGATACTTTTTTTATATTTTAGTAACAGAAGACTTGTTAAAAATGATTTTCCACTCAAGTGACAATTGATCATTTTTACAATCTCTTCTCTAACGCAATCTATTATTGTTTTTCTTTTATTTGTAAGTGTTTGTCTAATGATATAACCAGCTGGTACTGGTTTATTAGATTAGCAACAGAGAATATATAGATTATTTTACCTCTTCCATTTAAGTGCAAGGACACCAGCTGTCAAGTTACTGACTTGCTAAATATTCAAGTTTTTTAATGTTCAATGCATTCAATTTAGAACTGTTGATTTTGAAGTTTGTTAACAGAGCAAATCTTTGGAATTCAGCATAAAAATTAGGGAGAAACACAGTGGGATTGGCAAATGCCCAAAGGTCACCCACATAAAGTGCCAGCTTGCAGACATGAGAGCCCACCAATATCCATGTTGAAACGAATTGCACTAGGCAAGGCCTCTATACACAAATAAAACATTAGAGGAGACAGGGGCAGCCCTGTATGGTACCATTTGTGATATCAAAGGGGAGGAGAGAATTATTTTCACCCTGACCATAGCATTTGGCTGACGATAGAGCGATACATTTTTTGAAAGAAAGGTAGGGCCTAGGCCAGGATGTAGTTATGAGACTGGTGGCTGCATGACCACCAGTCTCAATCTCAACAGCACAGTCCCAGCAAGGAACTTAACCTAGGTATCTAAATACTGACTCGTTTTTGTAATGCCAATGCCAGAACCCTGACAAGATGCCAGACCATTTGTCCAGTGCCAAAGGTGAGAATTCATGTAGAGGAGGATGGTGGTTAGGTTTAGTGAACCCTGGGAGGACTTGGGGTTAGGCACCACCTCATGGAGGGTTAGGGTTAGGGGGGAGAGGGGAGGGTTAGCTTGCTTACCTTAGCATTGGGATTTCCTCCACATCAGGAATCTGCTGTTGGGATTTGAACTGGCAGTTACACAGCCCAAATCATTTCAATCCCATTCCCCTATGCATAGACGGTGTAACACCCTGGACATAAACTGCCAATGTTATCGAAACAAATGCTTTCTCTGCATCAATGGACAATAAAATCATAAGGTGGATGAATTATTGGCATGATGAATGAGATTGAGGACCTTGATGGTAAAGACCCTTGCCTCTCAACCGGGGACAAACCTCACCTTGTCCAGGTGAATAATATCTGAAATAAGTGGTTGAATCAATCATTTTACAACAGCAACTGCACATCAAAATTTAATAGTGAAATTGTGTGGTAACTGGAACACTGTGTGGGGTCTTTGCCCTCCTTCTGGATCACTGTTGCATATGTTACAAGAGACTGACAGGACAAAGGGTGTGTTCAAGTGCAGGTAATTTGTCTAAAAATGCCCATATTTGAACCATCTTTGTTGGTTTCACAAGAGTCCCCAATTGAATGCACTTCCCTCTACTAAAACATATATGGGCTTCACATAATGTAACTTTTGATAATGGTGCCCCAGGAAAAAAATTTATAGACCAATCGTTCAACCTATGAGAAGTTGGATGGATGGACAGAAATCATCTTAATTCACATTTAATACCTATCTGGGGAAACCCAGCTTTAACACTAAGTTCTGAAATTGGCACTCAAAAGGTCTTAAAAACATCTCCAAAGTCTTTGATCCAGGTGGGAATGTGATTCTTTTCTCCAAGTTGCTATATATATATATATATATATATATATCTCTCAGATACCTAAACTAGATTTTTTAATGTATTTACAAGTGAGATATTATATTCAGACACTTCCTAGTGCAATGCTCTCCTCCACACATTTTAATTCTGATGCTGTGGCCTCACATCTGAAAATCATTATGTCCATCCCCTACAAGACAAAACTACTATATCATATGTTAGTCAATCTCTCCCACTCTACTTCTTGGGACAAAATGGCCAAATCATGGAACCAAGGAACAACTTTTGCCCCATCATTAGAGGATTTATTTACATACTATGAAAGTACTTTACATATACTCCAATCATAGTACTTACAAGAAGTACATATTCAGGTTATATTCAAAGCATATATAGCTCCAGCTCAGCAAAAACACATGATACCTTCAGAATCTGGCCAATGTATAAAATGTCACATGAGTAAAGGACGGTTTCTGCACTGTTTTTGGAACTGCTACAGGATCAGAAAATTTTGGATTGAAATGTTAACATATCTCAATTTGTGCTTTTCATTACATTTACACCCTGATCAATTTAGCTTGTCTCTGTTCTAACTTTAAAAACTGGGAGTTGTGATCAAAAAAGAGAGAATTGATTCATGTTTTATCAATTTTTCTAGCCATAGCTAAGAAGGTAATACTTAAACATTGGATCTCTCCTTCCTCCCCTTCTCTCATAGAAGTTAAGCAAAAAGTCATGCAGCTATTATATTTTGACAGGAAATCTGCTATCCCCAATATTGAACATGGAGTATTGAACATGGAGTAATTAAATTTTATTAAAAATGGGGTCTTTTTATAGACACCTTAAGTTCTCAAATGCAAGATCATATCTTCAAAATATTCCACTCCACTGATTGGTTTCTCCAGAAGAAAATATTATCGGCTTCATAATTCTGCAATGTCAAAAAAAATGTGCTAAACCTATGATACATTAATTAAATGTATACTGACCTGAACTCTTGGTATATGCCACCTACAGTATGTTCCTCATAGTACATCTCTATGAAATATGTATTTCTGCTTATCCCAAATTTCAAAATAATATATATACCCATGTCCCTCCCTTCCTCGTGTTTCTTTCATTTGTATTGTTTTGTGTTACTGTGTTTTATTTTATTCTGTTATGATATATCTCACTCTGTAAACGATTGCCATTTTATCCTAGTGCATTAGTAGATTATATTATTCTAATATTGTTCTATACACCTGCAATGTTTGGAATTCATTGGCTTGCTAAATGCTCCATAGACTGATGTCACCTGTAATCCTTTGGAAGACTAATATTTTGAGTCTCCTTTTAGTGCAAATTTTATTGTGTCAAGTCCAATACCTACATTATTTAACTAGTTATGAAAATGCTTTTATATAATTGGATAACATGCAGTTAAATAATTGCCACAATTCTATTATACGTAACAATATGTTATATTATTTCATTTTACCATATTTGTATTGTAAATTATATCAATAAAAAGACTTTACAAAAAAAAGATAATGATGGTAATAAAAAATAGTTATGAACCACTGTTGTGCCCTTAAAGCAGTTATGAGAGGGATGGCTATCCAAGTAGCATCTAGAATCAGGAAAATCAACCAGGAGGTCGAGGCGGCATATGAAGCCAAAGGTGTATAATTAAAGACTCAACATAAACTAAAGCCAAAAGATGCTTCTATTTTCTTTGCTCTACAAGAGGCAGTGAGACAACTGATCTGTCTTGAGCTCCTTCAAGTTCAACAAGATATTTCTAAATTAAACACAAAATTTTACACGTAGGAAATAAAGCATGCAAATTACTTGCCCATAAATTTAGAGGGGTAAATGTAATCAACATAATTAAATCCCTTTCTAACACGAATGGGACTTTAACCTCCAACCCTTGAGATATAGCAAACAATTTGCCTTTTATTCTGAGAAATTATATAGTCTTAAGCAGTATAATTCTCTTTTTCAACCTATGAAAGCCTCAATTAATATGTTCCTAGATTCCATTAAGCTTCCACACTTTTCACTATATTTTCAGTCCACTCTTATACCTTTACTTGTTAACCTATATAACCATGTGTCTAATATTTCCTTCCCCAAAGAAATGTTAGAAGCATGAACTATCATGATTTCCAAGTCTGGCAAAAACCAGACACAGTGAAAATTATAGGCCTACAGCTCTCTTAGTTTCCAGAGAAACTCAACTTTAATTCTCCTGTCCACCAATGCTAAGAAGGCATTTGACAGGATGGACTGGGCTCTGTGAGAGGTATAATACCACACATGGGATTTAGCTCTGTGTTTTATGCCTATAAACTCTTTATCCTGAAACATTCCCCTTTACACCTTGCTCCTAATTACCCTAATCCCTCTTTCAATTGTTTTATTTTTCTGATCCACCGTAGTTACTTCCTACAATCAATGATAACTAATACATGGCTCTTATTGGTCTACAAAGTACATGGAAATGAATTATTTTTATGATAACTTTTTTAATTTGATGTACTTACAATGCTACTATTATTATTCTCATTAAAATCAGTTTGAGCAAAAAAACCCAGATAGAAGAAAAAATTTAAAACTACTTTGGTCTTGGAATAAAAAAAAGCACGGCACTTGACTTGGGATTCAATTTAATGGTTTCAGTGTAGTGCAGGGTCTCTTCTGTTGACAAGAAGGGAAGCAGTCTCCAGGCAGCCATCAAGGAAGAAGTTCCTTCTTGCCAAATTGAAAATCCTCCTAGCAAATTCTGGTAATTTGATGAAGCTTAACCAATAGTTTTGTTCGTACTGATAGACTGACTTACTATTTAAACCCACTTTATATTTTACGTTTTTTTCAATGCCATTTCCTCTTTCATTCTTTTCAGAAGTAGAACTTCTGGATCCCTGCATTCCCAGAGACTCTAATGTCCATTAAATTCAAACTACAGCTTTTTTGTGTTCCTGCAACTCAGTACTAAGGATTTATATTTCTTTTACCTCTTACCTCTTTTCCTGCTGTTGTTTGGTACACATGGTACCCCCAAAGGCTCTTCAACCTTCATTTTATTAGCAACCTGCATGCCTACATCAATGGTATTTGGCTGCCAGCATCTCCTCATCTTATTCTTCTAACCAGGAGATAGAGTTTGGCTCTCCACATGCAATTTACTGTACATATTCCAGTTCCTTCCATAAAATTTGCTCCTTATTACATAGGTCAATTTAGCATCTTGTGAGTCACCAGTTCAGTTTCATGCAAGCTCAAGCTGCCGTCTTCACTATGTATACCTATATATTATGTATACCTAAATCCTTTCATATTTACTTTCTCATGCCATTGGTTATGAACTCATTCTATACTCTGAATAACATTATTTCTTATTTTCAGACTCAAAATGGAGGATTTTGAATTCAAACAAATTCTTGACTTAGACATTTCTCTAGGATAGCATTAAAATGTAATTAACTGCAAATGATATGGTCTGGTGGAAGGAGCTTGTGTTTTTGTTACTAATGACCATGCTCCTGTTTTGGTCATGAAGTGTCATCATTTTTCCAAGAAACCTAGTATTAGGTATCCTAAAACCACCTTTAAGTATGGAAGTGGGGTGCTATACCATATTTCATACCACAGTTTGCTCTTATCAAGTCTGGTGAAGTGTTTATCTCAATTACTTGGGGGCTGAACCCCAGGTGTTCCAGAGCATGTTGACTGCCATCTTAGAAGAAGTTATGGTTGGCTAAGTGTGAAGTTCTTCTTGTAAGTGACCTGACATAAACAATAGTTTCGATCTTTCTGGTAGGTGGGCTATTTAAACCTGTCTTCTCTTTCTTTTTTACTGTTAGATTTCTCCCCAGCAAGGTGGTAGACAAGCTGCATGCCAGAGTTTCCTCCAAGACCACAATATGGGCACAGCCATGTTGGACTCTGTCACCGGATAATCTTCCTCCTCTCAGAGAGGTGCTCCCAGACCAGCTGACCACAGCATGCAATCCCTGGAAATCCACCCATACAAATTAAATTTCCTGACTGGCCCACTTTGCCAGTACAATATTACTTCTTGCTGAAGTTACAGCTCTGTGCTGAGCTCCCAGGTATCAGTATCTGAATGATCCCAGGGCCTGATCCTAAAAGGATCATTACTGCAAAAGCATACACAGTTGGCCATCTGTAGCGTATTGCGTATGCATTGCAGTGCACATGCACGAACAGACAACTGCAATCACACTGTGATTAAGCAGAGCATGAAGAGCCAACAAAGAGTGAGTGATATGCAGAGAGCATTTAGGGTGGTGAATGGGAGTGGTCAGAGAAATACGAGCATGCCAGTGCATTTAAACAACATTACAGGGGCATGCATAAAGTAGCTATAGCATTGGCATATGCAGCTTGAGTACTCACTGCACGCAAAAAGGATAGCATTTTACAGTATAAGTAAGATTTTACCTTGCTGAATCTTGTGCATAAGGCTCTGATGTACTTTGATGTTACTAGTGTTTTGGATGGATTGTATGGTATTTTGGATATATGGTAAGGGAAGTGGGCATCTTTTTGTAGTTGGTGCTACAGCTTTGTGATTGTAGACATTAGCAAACTTTTGCAGCAGATCTGCATATGTGATTGTAGCCGTGATCACATTAGTGATCTTTGCTAAATCCATTATCTCCAGTTGTTAATTCTGGTAAACACGTCTCAAATAACATATTGCACTCCAGTCTGGTCTTACCACTGAGGCTTTTTTTTTTTACAGCCTCCATCAGTTTCAGCCGATACCACTTATTATTGGACCCATCCGATACCACCATTGATTGGTCTCATTCAATAGCCTCAAACATCGGTCTCATTCAATACCTCCAATCATCGGTCCCATCTGATACCTCCAATCATTGGTCTTATTCAATACCTCCAATCATCAGTTCCATCCGATACCTCCAATCATTGGTATCATCCAATATCTAAAATCATTGATTCCATCTGTCCCATCCGATACATTTATCATCAGTCCAAAACTGATTCAGAAATCCAATTCATCATCATCTGTCTCAAACCACTCAAGGATGTTTACTCATCACCATTGGTCTCAAACCAAATCAGAACCAAAACATATTGTCTGTTAGTAATGTACATATGTGATTTAGCCTCATGAACACAATAATGATGTTGATAGAATTTAATCAATTTTTTTTACATTTTAAGTCAATCAAAATTGATAGACATTGACCCTGTATATATATATGATGTGATAGCAGCTACCAGGTTTCCATTAGTGTGACAGATAGTGTAGGACCTGCAGAGAAGTGGGGTCCCATGATGTGGGCTGCTGGCTTCAATGCATTGATCAAGCCATGAACCAAAACCCCATTATTTATTTATACATTATTGTGAGTGTTTAAACATGGTGAGTGCTGAGTTTTCTGATTTTATATGTATATATATATATATATATATATATATTCCATAGACATAAAAACCTTACGGTTTCAAATGTTCCATTAAGGCTGCTTAGACATGATCTGAAAATTCACAAAATCTATTGATTTTCTGCCACTCAATCTTGATCACCAAAACAATCTTACTGACTTCCAACATCCTTCTCACTGCATACATTTATCTCATTTAGAATACACTTTCAGCTCATTTATTTTTAAAAATATCATACTCTGTCTATGCATGTACACTTTCTTCCCTTACATGTGGTCTCCCAACTGTGATGGTCTGTGTTCCCTCATCCGCTCCAATGTTTTTCTCCAGCCACACCACCCTGCATCTGTGTCTTCTCCACAGCTATGTTGCTGTCTCTCTCTCATCTGTGGCACTCTATCTTCCTCCATCTGCACTACTCTGGTCCCCCAACCATGCAACTCTGTCTCCCCCCAGCACCCGCATCACTATGTCTTCCTCCCCAGCCACACCAATCTGTCTTCCCCAATCCCTACTGCTGTGTGGTATCTGAACTATGGTAGTCTGTGTTCTCTCATCCATACCAATCTGTCTTTCTCCATCTGCACTGCCATGCATCCATGCCACTCTGTTTCCTTCTGCACCTCTGCCTTCCCCTACACCACACTGCTGTCTTCCTTTCCTCTGTGGCACTCTTTCTTCCTCCATCTGTGGCACTCTGTCCCCCCCAACTGTGCAACTCTGTCTCCTCCCCCCACCCACACTACTCTGTATTCCAACCCATTGACACTAATCTGTCTTCCCCCACTCTCTACTGTTGTGTGTTCTCCTATTTGTGCTAGTCTGTATTCCCTTATCTGCACCAATCTGTCTTTACCCATCTGCACTTATCTGTCTTTCCATGTCCATGCCACTCTCTTCCCCCATCCATGTTGCTGTACCCCCAAACCACGCCACTCTGTTTCCCCCCATCCAAGCCACTGTTTTCCACCCAACTGCAATACTTTGGCAACCACCCCCTCTGTACTGCTTAACCTTCCCTCCTCTACACACCTTTGTGTCTCACCTATCCACGCTGCTATGTCTCTTCCCCCCATCCACACCACTTTTATCCCATCTGCACAGCTCTATTCTCTGCTTTGACCTCAGTTGCATAGACTGCATGTGTGTATTCCAATGAGCACACAATTCTGTGAATTAGCAGCTCCACCATTTTGTGAGTGACAGCAATCTCATTCTATGAGAGTGCTGAATCTGCAGTTAACCACAGGTTGTGATGGCATACCATATCTATATTGCACAAGGAACATGTCCATTAAGGTGTCAGCAAACTTCATTGCTTTTTGAAGTTTGAGTGGCAAAAAATCAATAGGTTTTGTGAATTTTCAGATCACATCTAAGCAGCCAGAATGGGACATATGAAACTATAAGGTTTTTTATCTATGGAATTTCATAGCTTTTATAAAATGTATTATCTATCATGGTTTGGTTGAGCAAACCGGGCTACCTGCAGAGGAGAAGGGCAACAAAATGGTACTCTAACACAGGTGGAAGAGGGGACAGCACACAGGAGGTTGGTTTGGGAGGTGCATAGTGCGAGACAGCTGTAGGCATGTGGGGTAGCAGCAGCAGCAGTGGTGCAGTGCAGTGGCAGCAGTGCAGTGCAAAGGGGGCATCAGTGGGCATTGGTAGTGGTAGTGCCTATACACCTGAGAATATCAAATCAATAAGTCATATATGGATGAATGCAGCAGTGAGATCTATGTATTTGTGTTAAAAATTGAATGTGTAAAAAAAAACATAGCCCCACCCCTCCCAGAAAACAACCAGCCCTGGGCTTTGAAGCCCCGGTACTGGTTGTGCTAAATACAGGGGAAAAACAATGTAGGGTTCCCCTGTATTAAGCACAACCAGCACTAGACTTTTGGGAACCTGTCCTGGTTGCCAAAATACAGGGGACAAATGACGTAGGGGTCCCCCGTATTTAGCGCAACCAGCACAGGGCTCTGAGCCGGTCCTGGTTCTGGAAATACAGGGGGGAAAATGCATAGGGTTCCCTCTGTATTTCCAAGAACCAGCACCAAACTCCATCTAGCGGGGGGGGTGATGCCACAGCCAGGGGAGCCCTTTCACTGGGCCCCCCATCAGCAGCATCTACCCTGACCACTTGTCAGCACATGCCGGAGATCCCTGGAGAGTTGGGGACCTACCCCTACAAAGGGGTCACCCTCCTCAGGGCACCCCAGGCCTAGGCTGACATACCACTGCTATCCCAGGCACCCCTGGCCGGTGGGTGCCAGGTTGATTTTGTATAGTGTGGTGCATAAGAAAATATAAATATTGTCTCTTGCTGTGGAACTACAGTTACCAGCAAGCCTCCCCCCGCATGCTGGTATTTGGAGAACCACAAGTATCAGCTTGTGGGGCATTATGGGCTTGCTGGTACTTTTTCTACTTTTACAATCAAAGATTGCTGCTGAGAGCCAATCATGGCTCATCACATCATCGACGGCAGCAGCTGCGGGACAGGCACCTGTATGGGTGTCAGTGGCGGGCCTGGATCCAAGAGGATCTAGTCCCCGCCAGCCATTCTGCCGAGTACAGCAGCGCTGCCCATTTTAAAATTTAAAGATGTCCACCACAAGCCATTATTGTCTAGCAGTGGCCATCTTTGAATTTCTAAAATAGCGCTGAGACACCATTTTTGAAATGGGCGCTGTTGCCGTATTCGGCATAATGGCTGGCGGGGTCTGAATCCTCTTGGGTCCAGGCTTGCCGCCAATGCCCTCACTGCCACTGCCACCGACACCTGCACCACCCACACCGCCACCGCCACCACCGCCCCCCACGCCACTGACAAATTAGACCCGCCATCTGCCGCTGCCCACCACCCGCCCCCGCTGATGTCCCCACCGAGCACATCAGTGTCACCGCCACTGCTTTGCCCGCTACCACCCACAAACGAGGCCATCTTTGTGCAATCAAGTGAAGCCATTATGACTACACCTGCTGGAAGCTCCTACTGTGGCTGCGCAACAAGTTGAAAAGTCCTACCTTTATAATGTCACGGAGGTAATAGTTTAAAAACTGTAACTTTCTAATTTACCTGAACCCCAAAAGCACGTACCCTGGCACAATAGCTACCTAATTAAACAAACAAAAAGTCTAAATTTGCCCCCTACCCTGAGTTTTGCCTTCCCAAAAATCCCCCTTAGGCTACAGAAGAAAATGTTCCTAATTGACAATGACAGAAAAAAGTGACAGTTGGAGCTTTAGATTACTCCCATGTCCTCATTTTTTAAGTGTTTACCCTGAAATTTGGCATGCAGCGCCCAGTGACAGTTCTACCCAGCCATGCCAAATTTCAGATCTGTAACTCCTATAGCTTTTGAGGGGCAGCCTCTTGAACACCCTGCCCCCCTTTTGATTTCTCTATGGAGAAATCAGTTTTTTTAGATGCAGCCTTAAAATAAGGGCATGACTGTGCCCTTATAATAATAATAATAATAATAATAATAATAATAATAATAATAAAAAAAAATTCAATATGTAAGCCTTTAATTTGAAAACATTTAAAATAAGCTCCCCACTACTGATAATCCACTGAGATGGAGCTACCAAGCTTTATTTTCTGCTTGTCCTGGGTGTGTAGAATAAATGCAATAATACAAAATAACTGTGCTCACCCCTAAAGTGTTCTGGGTGATAGTCAGTTCTAAGAATACAATGTTAATCTGTTTGGTCTAATTCTGACAACATTTCACTCATCTCACAAGACTGAATACAAATTAGTAATAAAACAAAAAACATGTATATTCAAATAGCTCATGAACAAGATGCCTGGATGGTCACACAATTGTAATTAAAATTGATAGCAGGAGGATCAAATGCCTAGCAATTGGTAAATAGGTACTAGCAGTCTAGCAATATACATACATTAATATACATGCAGATCTACATTAATTAGCAGTGTCGCACGTGACAAGAGAAAAGTCAAATGTCTTTGAACTCAAAGTCAGCAATGTCGCTGCCAAGTGGCAGTAGGATTTAGGTGGGTGGTGACGTCACACTCCACACTTATAATCCCCTAGTTGTTAATCAAGTGAAAGACAAGCAGCACATTGATACTGCTTATCTGTACCTTATTCGTGGAATTAAGTCCGTGTAGCATGGTGGATACAGCTGGTGCTTGGAGTGATGGAGTCCAGATTGACTTTGAAGGGGATGCAGCAAATGGAACACTTTTTAAAGGTGATCCACTGGGCACCTACCCCTGCTTGGGGTCTGTGGTTGGAGAGGCACTGCTGTGGTGATCCCTGGTAAGTCACTATCCCTTCTCTCCAACGAGTGCATGGCTGTTACCCTCGACTATGGAATTCACCGCTGATTGCCCCTTTACTTCCGGTTGACATTAGGTGGTAGGAAGAATGTGAAAACTAGCCAGATCATATATCTCCAATGTGTTGTCTTTTAGCATCCATGTATGCATTAGTCTGTTAATAATTTTTTTTATCAGTATTCAACCAATAGTGAAAATGGAAACATATGTATACCCATATGTTTCCAGTCCTCAATGGTAGGATGGCATAAGAGTTTGAGACAAAGCAAATTCCAAACAGCCTTTGCTCAAGACTGACCTACAGAGAGGGCTGAGATTTCAGCTCCACAGATGTTGGAAGGGGGCTCCTGGAAACAATTAACATTTACATCCTAAGCAAGTTAAGTGACATTGTATAAAATATTTTGTTTTACTTTTTAATAAATATCCTTTTAACTGAGATGTTTGTTTGTGTGGCTTGATTAACATTTTGTATCCAAAAGTAGCTTATCTTGTCCCATTGAGGACAATATGGTTTCAGAAGTGGGATACAAAGAGTAAATAGCCGTAAAATTGCTTGGGATGTGTAGTATATGGTTTAGATACTTATAGTATATGGTTTAGATACTTGGTGTACTTCACTGGGGAGGCTGGCCTTCGCCAGCTCTTTTGGGGTTCTGCACCCGAGACTCTGACCAAGTGATGGGGACCTCCGGTATCAGAGATGCCATGACGTGGCCTGGAGGCTTAGCCATATTTTTGCAAATATATGCAACTGAGATCTCTGAATTTTCTACAAACATGTAGTTTTTCAAATCTTATTGCTGATTTCATTCTGAGTGCTGGGGGATTACTTTTTGTTGTTTCTTGTATTATCTTTGAAGCATTTGAATTTGAATTGCCTTTCTTATAAATGGGGAAAGGTCTGGTAAAAGTTGCACAACTACATACCAAGTCTGATGAAGAACAGAAGAAATATGTGTGCTTTACAGATGAATCTTTTCATATTTAAAGTCAGAAGCTTGACAGCTATAGCCTATCAGCCCATTGCTGAATCTATCTTGAAGTTTTGACAAAGAAAAAGATCTTTAAGACTTTTATGAAACTTTAATAAAAACATAGAGTACATTGCATTTTGTTACTATCAACAAAATTTACAGTGTGAGAGAATGAATGTTCTGTTTAGGAAATGTAAAACTTCATTGTTATACATAGATTAGATATTACAGTAGGTTGCATATCTGTTTGTTACAGTATAATAGTTGATTAAAGCAAATATTTATTCTGATTTAGCAGGAGTATTGTATGTATACATGGGATAAGGTGCAGATTTCACCGTCTGGCTAATACACTGACACATTTAAGTAGAAACATATGTCTATAGGGCAGATTCATTATGTTGTGTTAGATATTTCTTTCTTCTGCTAGGATGTATTATTGAGAAAGATGATGGTTATCTTGGGCTGCTGATACCAGTGATTTCTTGTCTAATATATCAGAGACTGCATTACCAAGTTGCCCGATGACAACAGGGGGAAGACAGTTAAATTTTTACTGGATCTCACACAGTGCAGAGCGGGAAGATATTGGGCCTGATTCAGAGCCGCTCGTAAACGGCCGTTCGCTCGTTCAGAGCGATGTTTTCACATCTTCGCATGCGTACGGATTTTAATACGCATGCGCAAACCAGTCAGTGCGGCCAGAAATCATTTGTTCGCTATATAGCGAGTGCCTGCTATTTTGAGTGACAGGATGAGGCGTTAGTGGGTGGTAACAGGGGAAGGTGCTTGAAAACGGGGAGTGGAGATCCGAACGCAGGCGTGCTTAAAGGTCAAAACAGGCATTTTTAGGGTGTGCATAATTAAAACAGCAGCGTCATCGACCACGTCACTTGGTTATTTTATAGTCAGAACTGCTCGCAAAATTGTGGTAGGAAAAACCAGCCACAAGAATAGCGAGCAGTTCATACGCTGTTCGATGTACTCGATTAATCTATTAAATAGCGGACATGACGTATGATGCGAGCGGCCAGGGGGAGTTTTTTACAAAATAGCGGCCGCAGATTTTGTTCGCTTATTCAGACATGGAGGCGTCAACAGACCACAAAGGGTGAACGGTTCATTTGAATAGCCACCCCCTTTTCCTGAACGACCATCCGCAAATAGCGTCCGGCTCTGAGTCAGGCCCATTGACTTTAAATTAGACTTTCACAACAACTAGAATTGGGTAAATATATTGTGACCTCACACAGGACAATTTCAGATACCATCAAGGACTTATTATGAAAATGTGTACATGTATGTTGAATACAATTATGAAATGTAATGTTATGTCAACACAAGGGTGTCAGGACTTTGTGGGTATTTAGCACTGGTTTATAGGAGTTACCTATCCAGGTGTTGATGATGCAGTGACATGACATGTGGGGTCCTCATGGATGGCGGGCGAGACACATATCTCATTCATGATGGCTGGCAGCACTGGGTGGTGTATGGTGGCAAGAGATCTGTGGTAGTTTGGTTTGTGGGCCTGATTCAAATCTGTTCTTTAGGCTACATTCACATGCTATGGCTGATTGTCGCCCGTCTGCGCAGTCAGTGTGATTGGGAAGCGATTGCCTTGAGTACACAGACTGCCCACTACTTTGAGTGACAGAATGTGCCATTTGTGGGTGGTAACAGGGAATGGTGCTTGAAAATGGGGTAGTGTAGGTGTGAATGCAGGCATGTCTGAGCATCAAAATGGTGTTCTTTGGGCTTGCATAATTAAAGTAAAGTGTCATTGTACACGTTACCTGGTATTTTTTTTTCACTGAAGCACTCGCAGTGCTTGCTGTAGGGTAGAGGAAACCACAAACACTGCATATGCCTCCGATGGTTCTCGATGTTACCGATTGTTAAATACACTTTCTGAAGATGACGTGTGCTGCAAAGGTCAAGGGGCAGCATTAGACTGGCTTGTGATCACACTGCCACCGCTTGCTAAGACATAGTAGGTGTCCTGAAGCGATGCCGTGCGATCTCAAGATTTGCATACTCTGCCCCTGATGCCTGCGTGTGAACACAGCTTAGCGAAAGTGGATCTGAATTGAGCCCTGTGTTCCCATGTTGCTGGTGTTCCTGTAGGTCTGCATAATGGGTGCCACCATGTTGGAGACCATCAGCTGACTACCAGTAATCCAATGGTCAGCCAGAGGGAGTTTCTGTGCCATTCAGTATGCTGCTATGCTTATAAAGCCAGTCTGGTCCAGAAGGAAATTGCCAGTGCAACAAGTTTCTACTTCTGGAAGCTGCTTGTTCTTGTGCTCCCCACTGCAGTTGTTGGTTCAGTCCTAGTGCCCTGTGGAAACCCTTGTTAAAGTTGTGCCCGGCTAATGCATGGTTGAGTCTTGGTCCTCCTTGCCAGTATTGCTGATCCTATTGTTTACCCCTGCTGGCCACTTTCAGTCTGGTAAACATCCTGTATAACTGGTTTTGCTCCACAACCCAGCACATCCCATATAGCTGGTTCTGCTCCACAACCCAGCACATCCCATATAACTGATTCTTCTCTGCTTCCCTGCACATCCTTTATAGATTTTTCTTCTCCACAATTTAGCACATCCTGTACAGCTGATACGGCTCTACATTCCAGCATCACCTCTAGTACAACACACCATGAACCTAGTGAATTTCACCATCTTGGATACACTACATACTACCTCCTCATTTACAACTATCTGCAAGACACTCCCCAATTGCTACCCTCACCTCGTTGGTGATAAAAACCCACCATTATCTGACAGAGATGTTTTTACTCTCAACATAATACAAACATGGAATTGATATATGTTACCTGATAATGTGTATTACCTTAATGAAAGAATGTCAGTTGGGAGATATGGTAAATTTACAATCATAAATAATAGTTATAATAGGTGATAAATAAATAAATGTCTTGCACATCATAAAACCAATGGTGGATTTTAATGGGAAAGCAACATTTTCTGATAAAAGTCATATTTATTTTAGTGGTTATATGTATGTGTCAGGCATTAGGTTGTACAAAGAATGTGAAAACTAGCCACATCATACATCTCCAAGGCAATGTCTTTTAGTATACACACATGGATTAGTTTGCTAAAGCTTTCTTATCAGTATTTAACCAATAGTGTAGTTGGAAACAGATTTATACCCATATTTGTAAGTTATTTCTAGAACTCAGTAGCAGGATGGTATAAGAATTTGGGACAAAGCAAATTCTCAGTAAGCCTTTGCTTGAGACTGACTTGCAGAATGGCCAAGATTTCAAGCTCCATATATGTTGGAGGAGGGCTCCTGGTAACACTGAACCATTTTTATCCTCAGAAAGTTATATTATGTTTTTTTAATATACTTTGTTTTACTTTGTAATAAATTATATTTTAACTGAGATATTTGTTTGTATGTCTTGATTAATACTTTGTATCCAAAAGTACCTTATCTTGTCCCACCAAGGACACACTGGATCCTGTTTAAGTCACAGGATTCCTCTGCTTGCTGAATGCCGATCTGCCCATGGTTTTCTGCCTTGCATAAAAAACCACCAACATTGCTGCCTGGTTTCTGTGAGTGCTGCAATAGGTTGCTGCAGATCCCACTAATCTGCCCCTTGCCCTCAAAAGCTTCCTTACTGGACTCAGTCAACTAACTCAAGTGACGTGCCTGTTTTTGAAAGTCTCCTCTACTCCAATGCATAGACTTAATTTTGTCACAGCTCCAGTCATCTTTTGTGGTGAAGGATGCAGTCACATCTCCCACTGCACCTAGATGCTGTCTACCCCTTCGCTTGGGTTGCCTTCTGTCTGGTGCTTGGAGTGTCTCCAGCTAGTGGAAGGCTCCCTCTAAACTACATTTTCACATTTATGAAGCCTCATACACACTAGATGATAAATTGAGCAATATGAGTGATATTACGAATATTTCATAAAAAATAATTAAATAATTAAACACTGCCCATCAATGTGCACACGTCCCACCAATGAAGCACTGTCTACCTATGATCCCACTGTCCAACAATTTATATAGGATGACATATGACTGCTGGCCACCAATGTAATAAGCACTATCCACTAATGCTCTCACTCCACCAATGTACAGTCAGGTCCTTAAATATTGGGACATTGACAGAATTTTCATATTTTGGCCTCTATTCACCACCACAATGGTTTTGAAATGAAACAAAAAAAGATGTGCTTTAACTGCAGACTTTCAGATTTAATTTGAGGGTAAATACATCCAAATCGGGTGAACAGTGTAGGAATTACAACAGTTTCAATATGTGCCTCCCACTTTTTAAGGGGCCAAAAGTAATGGGACTATCAACTCAAAAGCTATTTCATGGACAGGTGTGGGCTATTCCCTCATTATTTCATTATCTATTAAGCAGGTCTGGAGTTGATTCTAGGTGTGACATTTGCATTTGTAATCAGTTGCTGTCAACTCTCAATATGAGATCCAAAGAGCTGTCACAATCAGTGAAGCAAGCCATCATTACGCTGAAAAATCAAAACAACCCAAACAGAGAGATAGCAAAAACATTTGGTGTGGCCAAATCAACTGTTTGGAACATTCTTAAAAAGAAAGAACGCACTGGAGAGCTCAGCAACACCAAAAGACCCAGAAGACGACAGAAAACAACTGTGGTGGATGACAAAATAATTATTTCCCTGGTGAAGAAAAACCCAGTTGGCCAAATCAAGAACACTCTCCAGTAGGTAGGTGTATATGTGTCAAAGTCAACAATCAAGAGAAGACTTCACAAGAGTGAATATAGAGGGTTCACCACAAGATGCAAACCATTGGTGAGCCAGAAAAACAGGAAGACCAGATTAGAGTTTGCCAAACAACATCTAAAAAAGCCATTACAGTTCTGGAACAACATCCTATGGACAGATGAGACAAAGATCAACTTGTACCAGAGTGATGGGAAGAGAAGAGAAGGAAAGGAACTGCTCATGATCCAAAACATACCACCTCATCAGTGAAGCATGGTGGTAGTGTCATGGTGTGGGCATGTATGGCTGCCAAAGGAACTGGTTCCCTTGTATTTATTGATGATGTGACTGCTGACAAAAGCAGCAGAATTAATTCTGAAGTGTTTCAGGCAATATTATATGCTCATATTCAGTCAAATGCTTCAGAACTCATTGGACGGCGCTTCACAGTGCAATGACCCGAAGCATACTGCAAAAGCACCCAAACAGTTTTTTAAGGCTAAAAAGTGGAATGTTATGCAATGAGTCATTCCCCTGACCTGAATCCGATTGAGCATAAATTTCACTTGATGAAGTCAAAACCGATGGGAAAATGCCCCAAGAACAAGCAGCAACTGAAGACATTTTCAGTAGAAGCCTGGCAGAGCATCATCAGGGATGAAACCCAGCGTCTGGTGATGTCTATGCATTCCAGACTTCAGGCTGTAATTGCCTGCAAAGGATTTGCAACAAAGTATTAAAAAGTGAAAGTTAGATTTATGGTGCATACACACGATCAGATTTTTTCTTCAGATATGGACGATAACGATTTAAAAATCATTCAGTCGTTCATATCTGAAGGAAAATCGTTCATATCTGACATGCCTGAACGATGGACGATCAACGATGCGCGTTCCCGTTTGTCAGATAACGATATCTGACATCTGATGGGTTTGCAGTCAGACTTGGACGATTCCATTCATTTTAATGCAGTCAAAAATCGTTCAATCGTTCAAAACGTTCAAAACTTTGGTCAAATCGTTCAAATCGTTCAAATCGTTTAGTCGTTCAGTCGTTCATCTGACAAATCTGACAAGTCTGACAAATCTGACCGTGTGTACGCTCCATTAGGATTGTTTAGTTTGTCCCATTACTTTTGGCCCCTTAAAAAGTGGGAGGCACATATAGAAACCGTTGTAATTCCTACACCATTCACCTGATTTGGATGTAATTACCCTCAAATTAAATCTGAAAGTCTGCAGTTAAATCACATCTTGTTTGTTTCATTTCAAAGCCATTGTGGTGGTGAACAGAGGCCAAAATATGAAAATTCTGTCAATGTCCCAATATTTATGGACCTGACTGTATATAGGATGTCTATCACTGGCCAACAATGTTTAGCAATGTCCATCAATGTATATTGGAGGCAATTTTATTACTGTGCACCAATGTATAGGTAGCCATTGTATTAATGTCCACCAATATAAATCACTGGCCACCTATGTACAGCACTGTCCTCCCATGTATATAAGATGTCTTTTTAACCCTGACCACTTAGCACTGTCCACCAATGTAAAGCACTGTCCACCAATATATATATATATGATGTTATATTATCACTGTCCTCCCATGTAAATCACTTGCAACTGATGTAAAACACTGTCCATCAATGTATATAGGAGGCCATTTTATCACTGTGAACCAAAGTATATAGGATGCCATTTTATCACTGTCCAGTAATTTAAAGCACTGTCCACCAATTTATCTAGGATATTAATTTATCATAAAACACCAATGTACATAGGTTGAAATAACTGCACCAATGATTGCACTTACCACCAATATCACCGCTGGTCACTAATGTAAATAGCATGACATGTCACAGCTACACACTGATTGCCACTGTTCACCAATAAATATGTATCCATTATTTTTGTTTAAATAATAATATGTTAATTTTAAACATATTTCATTTATTATAAATATTAATGTAATGCTTTACAAATGCAATTACTTTTTGAAAAAGGTAGATAATTGCAAATGTATTCAGGCAGATCCCCATTTCCTGGTGATTATGATGGTGTACAGGCCATATTTATCTAGTTATAATTCTTTACATTATTATGATCAATATCCATTACTGTTTAAAGAAAAATCTGTGTACAGTTTATTAGATTATATTTTTCCTTGATTGTTTGTTTTATATTGATGTATTTTTCTTTCATTTTTGTTCTACAGATACAGTATGGCTTCTACCAAGAATAAAGAGGTCTGGACAGGATTCAATGATTTGTACCAGCCCAAAGGTTGCCTCTGGAGGGTCATGAGCAAGGACTACTTCAAAAGAGACAAAATTAATCAGGTGGGGTGTGGCTTGGTGGCCATCTGGAGGAGACATGGTATGAAGGGGCTCTTAAAAAAGAGGCTTTAAATTACCTCTTTGGACATCCTCACCCTGATCAGTGTCCCCTGTGGGCTCCCTGTTGCCGCCCGACACCTCTGAGCCCCCGGTGATAGCAGCCACAGAGCCAGGGAGGGTCTCCTACCCTCTTGTAGGCTGTGGCCTATCACTTCCATAGAAGCCGGGACCACAATTTCCATGGCAGCCAGTGAATTGTAGGCCATGCGGCGACACTGACGCACACTGCTGCGTTCTCTCCTGAGGTCTCCACTGCTGAAGCAGCTGCCGGGTGCCCAGAAAATCCTGCTTACCTGCCCTCCTGGTCTTGAATAGATGCCTGGAGGCTGCAGAAGAGGGGTGTCCGCCATCTTGGTACACCCTGCATAGCCTGGATGTGGTTAGGGAGCTGAAGAGTGCTCCATATAAATAATAATCCTGCTGCTGCATCTCAGCCTGTGCTACTTCTTTGCCATCCTCACTCCTTTCCCCTTCAGCTACCCAGCAGTTGTTCCCCTACCAACAGACAGAATACTTAACTCTTGCAAGATCAAGCCAGTAAGAATACTCTTGTCACATGGCTTTTACTTTGAAGTGAATCTCTCATTTTTATACAGGAGCCACTATTTTTTTTATTGATACTGTGCTTTATTGCACAGATATTGACAGGGTAGTGCCAACTGAATCACACTGTGGTCAATTATTATACCTATATAGTTGAACAGTGATTTTTCATGTGGTTCTGCATTGCTTCTACACTCACCAACAATTACAGTTCCGCTAGCTCCCTCTAGTGGTGGCTTTTTTGAAATTCACCATAATCTAGTTACTGTTGCAATTAGTTTCAAGCACACTTCCCAAATACAAGGATGTTATGCAGCATGTAGAAAACCTTATTGGTTTTATCTTCTTGTTCTGATAGGAGATCACATCAAGTTCTATTCTGTTCTCTGATATGATGTGACGACATTCCCAATGGCTGCCTAGGTCATAAGGAGGGATGGTGCCTAGTGATGACCCGTATTTTCTCCAAACTTGTTGAATAAATGAGAATTGTACACAGATTGTTGCTCATGATACATACTTACTGTACGTCTTAAATCCAGAATTGGGAAATACAAGAAACAAAGGTTTAAGTCGGTAGTATGTATTAGAACTGACAGTGGATCTCATCAAGATATGCATCAGTTCCTAAAGTCTGCTGGTACAAATGCATCAGGGGCGACTTCAATGCCATCCTCCCCTACAATATCTTCGTCCCTAGAAGGATTATCACCGGAAGATACTCAACCTTCTAATACTCCTGCTTCTACTGTAATTGAATAGAACAGTGAAATCCTTTCTCATGTTCGATCATTACTTGTGAAACAGGACTTCCAATCTTTGGAGACCAGAATTCAGGCTACTATCTGCCAAGAAGTGGCTACCATTCAATCGTATATGGCTGAACTGGCGAATAGGATAGACAAACTTGAAGATCATAAAGAGGCATCCGATTATGTTTTTCAGCAATTTACAGATGTTCTTTCTCATCAACAGTCCAAAATTCATTCTCTTAAATCACATATAGATGACTTAGATAATCGCGGTAGACGAAACAACATCAGAGTACGAGGCCTCCCTGAGGATGTTACTCAACCCAATCTTACGGAAGCATTCACAAGGATCTTTGGCAAGATTCTTGGCCTAGACCCTAATAGTGAGATCCTGTTTGATAGAGCGTATCGTGCTCTCCATCCTAGAGGTCTACCTACAGACAAACCCTGTGATGTAATTTGCCAACTTCATTATCACACCCAAAAAGAAGCCATCCTGCAGAAGGTACGCCAACTTGAAGAGGTTGTTTTTAATGGAGATAAGATTCAGCTGTTTCTAGGTCTATCTTGGCATACTTTGCGACAAAAGAAAACCTTGAGAAAACTAACGGAACAACTTTGCAAACACTCCCTGAGATATCGCTGGGGTTTTCTCTTCAATATACAAGTCACCCACAATGAGAAAAGTATCACTCTCCATACACCAACAGATCTCCCCTCCTTCTTCACAACTTTGGGTATAGACCCAGTGCCACTTCCTGATTGGGAGGCCTTACACAGCCCTTTAGCGATTGCTTCCCTACCCTGAGAAGGCGAACATTGGCAACAAGTATCCAATACAAATCGGAAGACAAGATGTCTGTCTATACCAGCACATTCAGAAGAGACCTGATCGTCTTGTCTCGCATTAGAGATGGGTGAGACTGTTCCGACTCTTCCTTGTCTAATAAGGATTTAGATCCAAATTCTATATTGAAATGCTTTCATGATAATACTTATTATGTTGCTATTACTACATTTCTAAATAATTATAGTAGTTTTGGGGATGTTTCGACATTATGTGTCTGTCAGTTTTCTTTATGTACTGTTCTTTCTTATATTTCCTTAAAATTAGTTAATTTAACTTTATTTTATATTATTATGTTTGAATGGGTTGTTTCTGTTACCGTCCCTCCGACCCCTCAGCGCTGCATTCTACAATATCCTGGATATGGAGCAGACTTTTGCCTCCTGGTTATCCAGATACAGAATTCCAATGTTTTATTTTTGATACATATTTACTATTTTAAATGTGTATTTTCTATTTGCGATTATGTTGTTTTTTTTCTTTTCTTTTCCTCGTTTTACCTTTCCCCTTTTACTTCCATTTCTCCTTTTCCAATACCTCTTTACCCCCAAAGGAGACTTGCATAGGTGGGTGACCAATGATATGTTTAGGTGGGCTGTATGTTCTGCTACTTTCACATTGTCTAGTCAAAAGCCTGGGTTTAAAATTATTAGTATTAACGCTAAAGTATTAAATATTCCCGAAAAAAGATCCTAAATGCTTCGGTCTTTTCATGCGGATAAAGTGGATATTGCTCTTGTACAAGAAATGCATTTTAAAAATGGACATGCCCCTCCCTTAAAGAATTATTATTACCCGCACATATTTACCAGCGATAATTCAGCCAGCAAAACCTTAGGTTTTGCTATTTTGTTTTCTCGCCACCCCCCGATTTCTGATGTTTCCATATATAGACTTGTTGAGGGTAGAGGACTTCTTATTAAATGCACAATTCATCATCAGCATTTTCTTTTTTAAGTCTTTACATGCCCAATTCTGGACATCCTTCCTTTATTGCTTTTGTTTTGGATAAAGCCGATTCTTTTTTGGAAGGGATTATAGTTGTTGGAGGTGATTTAAATTGGCCCCTTGATCCTTTCCGAGATTCTTCTAATAAAGCATCTCATAGACTGAGGAAGGAGTACAGACAGGTGAGACGCACTCTTCATGATCACCAACTAGCTGATTCCTGGCGAATTGCCCACCCAGCTAAATCCAATTTCACCTTTTTTTCCTGGCCGCACAACAATTATTCAAGAATTGATTATTTATTTTTAAGTCATCGACCTTTACACCTCATATCTGATACTTCAATAGGATCGATTACATGGGCTGTTCATGCACCAGTTTTTCTTCCGCTCTCCCTCCCCCAACACTCGCACACCCCTTGGTCATGGCATTTCAAATACCTTCTTCTACAAGATGCTTATTGTAAATCCCAAATTGAGTATTCTTTAGACTCTTATATTGAACAGAATGATCAAGATGACATTTCCAAGGTAACGGTCTGGGAGGCACATAAATGTGTTCTGCAGGGTATACAATTAGGTTCTTATTTAAAAAAACAGAAAACACAACAAAGAGATGACCTTCTCGCTGAGATCAAATCCCTAGAAACAACACACAAAGCTTCTTTGTCTTCTCATTACTATTCTAAATTAGAGGAAGCTAAGTGGGGAAATAAACCGGGTAGGATGTTGGCTAAGGCATTGCATGAGCAGCGTGCAGTCACATTTATTCAACCTATAAAAGACAAAAATGGTCAGGCCCACAACGGGACTAAACAAATTGCTGAGTCCTTTCATTCTTACTACACCAAACTTTACAATTTAAAAAATGCAGGTCATAACTCTGATACTTTTAATCATCGAGAAGCAATATCATCATACCTCCATTTGCTTAATTACCCAATGCTATCTCAAGAGGAAGTTGATATGCTTGATTCACCTTTTCTTGCTGAAGAAGTTGACCAGACAATCTTCTCTACTCCATCTGGTAAAAGTCCTGGTCCAGATGGATTCTCAACAGCCTACTACAAGGCTTTAAGGATAGACTGACCCCCATCCTGACTCGTGCATTTAGCTCAATTTCAGAAAGGACTCATTTCTCCAAACAATCGCTTGAGGTACATATCACTGTCCATCCTAAGGATGGTGAAGACCCCACCTTATGCCCTAGTTACAGGCCTATCTCACTCCTCAACATCGACTCAAAGATTTTTGCTAAACTCTTAGCCAACCAGTTGAAACTTCTTCTGCCCAAATTGATTCACGATGACCAGGTGGGTTTTGTCCTAGGTCGTGAGGCTAGAGACAACACCACTAAAGTTATTAATTTAACACATCATTCCTCTTTTTCCTCCTCACAGTCTATCATTTTATCGACAGATGCAGAGAAGGCTTTCAACAGGGTTGACTGGGAGTTTATGTCGGGCCTTCTGCACCACTTGGTTTTGGGGTTGGCCTGTCTTCCTAGAATTTTGGCTATATACGATGCCCCTTCAGTGAGAATCAGAGTAAACGGGTCCCTCTCTGATTTGTTTGACATATCAAATGACACGAGTGTCAGGACTGCGACTATTTCAGTACATAAAGATAGATTACTTTGTCCAAAGTTCCGTTGTGGTCATTGGAGGAGCTATCCTGCTTACAGTCATTCTTCACATACAGGGGACAGAGAGTTAAAGTGATCATCTGATTCCAAGTTGTTGTCAGGTTGTGGTATTCCTAGATTGCTCATTATTTCAAACCTGATTCCATTTGGGTCACATGTTATGAATTTCCTATGGATCACAGACCTCTAGTATAAAGCCTGTTACTAACTGTGTCTCAGTGTCTGTGCAACATTACTTTCAGGTCTTTCTTGGACTCCTGCCAGATCCTTGCTGTGCCTTAGGGTTGCTGTGGACTTTGCTATATCTCCACTCATGTTCCAGCTAAACTTCTGATGCCAGTTACCAGCCGCATTACAGAGCTCAGCATAGCCTTTGCCTAAGTATTGCTTTTGCTCCACTTTTTGCCACACAATTTACTTTGCCTGTTGTTTCTTACTCCTGTGGACATCAAACCCATCTTCGTTACAGTTGTCAACTGCACCGTTACAGTTATCATCATCGCATTGTGGGGCTCAACCCCATTCCGGATTTTAGTCACACTGCAGGGCTCAACCCTGTACCAGAACCAAATGCTTCACAGGGCTCAACCCTGCTTCAATCTACATTGCATCATGGGGCTCAACCCCGCTCCAGATTCTAGTTACACTGCAGGGCTCAACCCTATTCCAGAACCTCATCGCATCACAGGGCTCAACCCTGCTCCAACCTCACCGCATCACAAGGCTCAACCCTGCTCCAACCTCACCGCATCACAGGGTTCCACCCTGTTGAAGCTCCTCTGATCATCCTGAGGTGTTAGCCTCATACTGGACTCGGGTTACTCACAAGTATATATATATTAATTCAAGATTGGACAACAATAAACAGTCCCCTCTAATAACCCCCTGTTCATTTACCACTCAATCCCTTCTTCCCTTCAGACTATCCTCCTCCTAACTTCACTTTCTTCTTCATGTTTTTTCTTTTTTTTCTTATACTCTCTTTGTGGTTATTGATTAATATAGTATGTATTTATGAAGTGTTTTTTTACATTGATAATTTTTTATATTATTCAAAATGGAATAAGCAATTGTTTAAATATGTATATACTCTATCTATAGGTATTTCATTTTATAAAAGCTTGGTCCTCTTTCAATAAAAAAAAAACAAACAAATCAGGCACTTGAGAAGCTCTTTATGTACAGTAGAGGCCATGACAGTGATGTTGACATTGCTCGGGTCAAGTCGAAGATCCCGAATTTAAAAAACATTCATGAAGTCCTGAAGCCAAAATTATGGTACTATGACCTGCTCACCTTCATCCTGGAGAAAGAGCCAAAGAGGTGGTAATGGTGCTCACTGGAGACAGAGGACTTAGAGGTCCACAGAGAGGAATCAGAGAGTGAAGATCTTACAAGTAATCCAACGGTGCAACAACTTTATTTTTTTACAATCTTAATTTAGAGACAAATAGATAATATTTGAGAAGGGTGCGAGTGGTTAATGTGTCCATGTTTAACAGCAATTAAATTTAATGTTCTATATTGCAATTGTTAAATGTTTATTAGGAGCTGATTGATTAACATTAACAAAATCTCCACTGGCTCACGTCTCCACTCTTGTCACTATTTAGGCTTTTACTTTCTTCAACATTTCATAAAGGATATTTGTTTTTGTTATGTAATTACATACTGTGAGCTAAAATTAATTTCTTTCCCAGTTTGTAATTTTGGATGTGGATCCTGACCCGACAACCAGCGAGCCCAGAAAAGTGTTTGAGACTGACATCATGATGACATCCTCCAATGGTCCCTCCAAAAAGCAGAAGGTGGCACTTAAAACTCCCACCTCTGGACCATCTAGGAGTGACCAATTTTTCCAACATGCAGACAATGTTCTTCTGATGCCCCCAGATGCAAACTCGGTTTTTAGTATTAACATCGTCCATGAAATGCATGCTATGCCACCAAACCAAGTCATGCATTTCAAGCGGTTACTATATAACTCTATAGTACTAGCTCTTCAATGATAACTGGATGAAGATAGTAATGTAGGGTTGTGTCCTAGGATGCAGCCCTCCCCATTGGCCTCAGGAAATTTCCCCATCCCACATCACCAACTGGCAAATCCCCAATACCAGTTCCTCCTCCATCACATCCCCATACCTATCATGCATTGTGTAGCTCCATGCCACCACTTCCCTTTTCCAACACCTCCACGAGTGGTGTATACTTGGCATGGCTGAGTGCACAGACCACTCTACATGCTGATAAATATTTTTTACATTTGTGATTTCTTTTACTCGTTTTTTTTAGTGTTGTAAAATGTGGTCACTTTTTTTTCTTTGACTTTTGCTCCAGAAGATTAAAAGTTTGGTCAATGTGCCATGTCAATGGCTGATGGACTTCATTTACCTCAGTTTACTGAATGTTGTGATATATTTCTATTTCTTGTGCTCTTACCATGAACATATTTTAAAAAATTCTGGATCTTTAGCTTTACCTTGGTTATGTTGGCATCACTTATTTGGTCTCTGCTGTACATGACCAATTGTTTATTTGTTGGAGTTGTCCTTGCTCTAGACGCACTCATTGGTCAGGTATACAGTACATTCATGATTATTTTCCAGAAAAGTTTGATAACTAACTTTTAACTTAGTTAAGTTTTTAAAAATAAACACTTGTGTGTTTATTTGCATTGTACACAATATTTTCTAATGTTACATTTAAAGGTGAAATAGGGTTGGAAAGGTGGAGGGTGGTTATTGTTCATAGAAATGGTTTGTAAAGGTAATAGAATTGGCCCCACATAAAGTCACTGGATTCAGGTTGATTAGCAGCCAGTTTAATTCTTAACTCCAGAAGCCCAAATGGTAAGTTTACCCTTAGTAAAAGTAAGTACCCTTACCCTAATCCCTCTCCAAACCTTAATCCTAATTCTGTTTTAGTAGTGTCAACCCCTCACCCTCTCTTGCAGGTGGCATACCTTAATCTCCCACAAGGGGCACCTAAAACTAACCCCACCATCCCCAGGTAAAGTAACATATTAGCTGTTATCAAAACGTTCTGGGTTCTAGGGTTCTGGAATGCCGATGACCTAATCTCCTTTGGGATATCTGCTACAGCATTTTTCTGAGCTCTGGAATTCAAGCATGAGTATATTGACATTAAGATGTATAACATTTATTGACATATATTTTTTTTTACATCGTTATTTATTAGTTTATTTAATAAAAAAAAAACTTGGTACTCAAAATATTTTTTGAAAGCAAATTTGTTTTTATTCAGGTTACAAGGACATTTTTGAAAACATATTGAGAAATGCAATCTTCTTGCCAATGCACTGCTCTCTCTCCATTAAAATAGGCCATGTATTCCTCCCTGACCTGTTTCTCACATACTGTTGCTGCCTCGGGAAACCGCCACATATCATTGTTATATATGCGGTCAGTATGTTCTGGTAGTGATGTAGGTATTGTCAGTTGTTGAGTGGTTTTATGCCAAAGTAAATTATGGAGGGCACATCAGGCCAATACCACTCAATCTTATCTATTTTGCCCAGTCATAAGTTATGTTTTGTACTGAAAACTATGAACCTAATGCTAAGGATTTATGATGGCCATTGAGACTATACTACAAAGCATTTACAAATAAAGTACATATAACCAGTGTTGCCAGGCTGTATAATCCAGACATGCTTCCCATCTATTGGAAGTTCCACCTTCACTAGTAATCCTGTGCAATTAATTGCCAATCCACATTTGTAGAAGGAAACTAGGATTTTATAGAAAAAATTATAAACACATATCTGTCCAACATCATACAGTATACCATATCGGCAGCAAGCAAATAACATTTATCAGCATCAGTGGCTAACATTTAGGGGGCATAGAATGTTTGGCAGCAGCATACAGCATAAGTCAAGTAAGCAAATAACACTATGTGGGCATACAGTGTGCTCCGGCAGCATATAGTATAAGTGCTGCTGCGAATTGGGGGGCATACAGTGGTGTCCAGCAGCATATAGAATTGACAGACATTAAAAAAATATATATTACCTACACTTATGCAACTATTAATTAATTACAGGATCATTAATGTACAAGAGAAACAAAAAGAAATATAAGAAATTCAGACAGAACTTAGAAATGTAGAAAAATGCCCAGGTTATACAGACAGAGACATGAGTATTAATCAAAAAGAGTTTGAAAAGAACCTAGTAGCAAGAAAGGAAAATAAACTAGAAATAGACAGGGAAGACTATGATGATGATCAAGTTCATTCATTTATTAGAAGGTTCAGGACACCGTCCAATAAAAGGACTCCCAATAAGTATAGATATAAGACACTGCCATCTATGAAATATAGAAATACATTTTATGGGAAATCAAGAGACATGTCCCATTAAGAACAAGGGCAAATTTTATATATTTTTCATTCTTGAAAGACTTCACCAAGAAGAAACAAATATACCGACTGGGATCTAACAAGACATAATAGATTTAGGAACCAAAAAGAGGAGGGGTACCCCTGGTGCTTCACTTGTGGACTTGTTTGTAAAATAATATATATCATGGATCAGGGATTATGTATACAAAATCTGTATTTATTAATAATGAATAATAACAAAAAGGTCAATATATAAATATATAAAATATTTCCCAAATCAGGGTAGGTGATAAAATCTAAATGTGGATGATTGGACAGACTACTACCAGTAGACAAACAAATTATAAAGACAACATATATAACAAATAACACACAGTGCAATCCCTATTATGAACTTATAGGATAATGGCAGACAGATGTGAGGAGAGATATGGCTAAGGCATTTTACTCTGAACTCCTGATGTCAGGAAATGTTTAGCACCCACCAGGGTGTGTTGCTCCGATTTGTTATTCCAAGGGAAGTCAGTGTCAGGTAACGTTTCAATACATTATTTTCCTGATGTATGGCTGAGTGTCCAAATGGATATCAAAAGTCCTCATTAGTAGGGTAGTGAATCAGAGAAGTAAAGGTTGTTTGATGGCGAGTCACATCTCTGGATTACCCTTACCTCACTTGCGTCAATGCGTTTTGCCCACACATTGGGCTTTGTCAGGATGGTGAGTGTGTCTTCCTCTTGCTCCTTAAAAACCCATTGGTTGTCTTTCCTACTTCTGCCGGGTTATGTAGTTGCTTCCGCCTGCTGTTAATGATGTGGTCTCTGTTAAGCTTTCATTGAATGACTTCCGCCCAATTCAAAGGTTCTGGCAGTTTAGTGCAAATTGGGCATAAGGGATGTCTTTTAATCTGTCCTAATTCAGCTTAATAAAGCTTGTAATGGGTTTGTAAAACCTTATTAGACAATACATATGGATTCTGCGCTTCTACATAAATATGGATTGCAATATGGCAGAAAATGAAAAGGTCAAAAACTCGATCTTAAACAGTGTACATTTAATGACAAGTAAAATTAAACAATTTTTTTTTCAATAAAATACACATATAAACTTACAATGAATATAAACATGTGACATCAGACATCCATATTTATACATAAGGACTTGTAGTAGTCTTATCTCCAACACATGCTGCAAATGTCACAACTGGATATTGTGTAGATAATATTGACTAAGACTTATTGAGTTGTCTCAGTGTGTAAGTGAATAGTCAGCTTTTGGCACCTTGGTTTAGGAAAAAATGTGTCACTTGTAGCTGAGAATCTTGCTAAGAATATATCTATCCTATTTCCAAAGTTAAATGATAAATGTCACTCTGTGTGGTGAGTCAGCCACTGTTATTGTCTTACCTGGACCTACATGAGATCACAGGTCCCAGCGCTCCTGCTGCACGCTATGGCTGTGTACACACAGTCCTGCGGTCTAGCAATCTAGGTAGCCACTCAATTGTGGCTGGTATAGATGAGTGAATGATGTCAGGATCAAGTAACCAATATATAATCCAGTTAGACAGCAAGCAGTGCAGAAGTCTCTTCAGTAGAAAGCACAATATGTATGTATATATATATATACATATATATATACATATATATATATATACATATATATATATATACATACATACATATATATGCTAAACATATATAATATATATATATATATATATATATATACATATATATGTATATACGTATAGGATATATATATATATATATATATATATATATATATTATCTATACTATATCTATATATTATCTATACACTAGTGGTGATGTGCAACACCACAGAAGAAGTCACTCACAGAGTACAGCTGTCAGTGGCACTTGCTCAGCTCTTCCCTCAGTCTCACACACCAGTCCGAGCTCCTTATTCTGACTACACACCGCCACACACAAGACTGCCTACTAGTGCCCACGCCCATGATCTCCCAGGCTGCCTTTCTGTTGCCTTGTTTCCACCTGCCACCCAGAGTCCGGAGCCTGGAGAATAGCAAGAGAGAGAGATCACCTTATTAGATGATGATGACATCATCTTGCGAGACTACAAGCTCCGCAGTGGTGCAGCAGCAGATGTGAGTAAGTGAAACACCCCCAGATCCCCTGGACTGCTGCTCGCTGCCTGCAGAGGTTTTAATAAGAGAATATTGAAAAAAAATGGCTACTGGTGTGCTGGCTCAGGCCCCCTGGCATGGCCGGGCCTGGGTAGTCAGTACCCGCTCCCCCCCTCTCGGCGCCCCTGCAAGTGACACAATTTTTACTAAACCAAGTTGCCAAAAGCTGACTGTTCACTTACACACAGAGACAATTCAATAAGTCTTAGTCAATATTATTTACACAATATCCAGTTGTGACATTTGCAGCAGGTGTTGGAGATAAGGCTACTACAAGTCCTTACATATAAATATGGAAGTCTGATATCACATGTTTATATTCATTGTAATTTTATTTGTGTATTTTATTGAAAAAAAAATAGTTTAGTCACACTTGTCATTAAATGTACATTGTTTAATATCGAGTTTTTGACCTTTTCATTTTCTGCCATATAGCAGAATTCATATGTTTTTTCTAGTTTAAGAATTTTATATTTCTTTGAAGCAGCACACACTAATAGACAGATTCTGCAGCCATAAGCTAATTAAAAAGCAACCCATGGTGTTTACTTAAAGTATATACAGTGCTGGAGCAGTTTTTTCTGTTGACATGTAAAAATTTATTGAAATTATAAAATTAATGGATTAATGAAAGAGTATGTCCTTGTTGTGTTCTTCATTTAGGTTATTGATCCATCAGTTGATGGATAAATTAGTTGTGCCCTGAAAAAAGGCTACGTGTAATGCACATACAGGAAGACATACTATATACAACACATATAGACATTAAATATAAAACATATGGTACATGATGAGAAAGGCTATATATTTTTGGATATATATAATAGATCTAGATAAAGAGAGTTAATGATGGAATAGCCTAGTTTAAATAATACATAGTAAGTGGGTGGAAAAAGAAAACCCTGAAATTAGGTTAGTAGAATGAAATTGGTGAGGATAGATTTTATGGATTATATCTAAGAGGTGGAAGATTGAGGTGGGGTTGACTTAAGTCTTCCGAAATTGTGCAAGCTCAAACTCAATAATTCTGGTTTCTTCTTTGGATAAATGAATGCTTAAATAAGAACCTCTAAAAGGGATTATTATCTGTTTGAGCCCCATGAAGGAAAGCATATATGGATCACTGTTATGTGCTTCCTTGAAGTGTCTAGGGACACTGTGATTATCCTTCAAATTTTTTATATTATTCAGATGTTTGTTTATATGTACTGTAAGTTTTCATATGTTTTTTCCGTACATACTGGTAACCACAGGGACAATGGAGTAGATATATAATCCCTTTGGAATGGTAGGTCATTTTTTATCGACTTTGGAATCTTTTCCCTGTTGTGTAAGATTTGGTGAAAATAATGGGTCTGGTGGGGCAGCTGTTAGTCTTCTTACGAGCACTGCATGTTCTGCAATTGTAGAATCCTGCTGTATTGTCTTTCAACCACATCTTATTTTATCCTTATTTTTTCTTAAATGGCTCTTAACTAGATTACTTTGTATTGTTGGGGCTTTCTTATAGATGATTTTTGTTTTATTGGGGAGAATTATCTTCAATCCATGATCTGCCATGAGGATGTGCCAATGTTTCTTGAGCGATTTTTCCAGGAGTTGGTTTTGTCCAGAGAATTCAATAATAAATTCTAAGTTTTTTTCCAATCCATTGAATTGATTCTCTTTGTATAGTAGGAGAGCTTCTCTCTTTAGTTTGTGTACCTCCTCCCTGTCCTCTTCCATTTTTTTTCAGTTATATTTCTTATCTTCAAATTGGTGATTGTTCTTCCAGGTCTTCCTTCTTTGAGCAATTTCACCTTATTTGTTTTAGTTGGCCCTTTGGGATATTAAATAGCCATTACTGGTGGTGATTGCTCTTGGCATCCAGATAGCCATTACAGTCTACTTTCTTCTTATAGGTCTTCATCTCTATTCTGTTGCTTTCTATAAAGATGGTTAAGTCTACGAAATTTGTTTCGGTGCCACTTATCTCACTTGTAATTCCAAGTTATCCTTGTTCTGATTAATGTTGTGAATTAATTCTTACAACTTCTTGAGTTCGCCATCCCATATTATGATAACATCATCGATATAGTGGGCCCATAGGATGAGGTTTTTGTAGTAGATGTTTTCCATCCATATCGATTCTTTCTCCCATTGGGATAGGAACAGATTTGAGTAGGATTGTGTGAAAACTGTTTCCATCGCTGTACCCTTCATTTGAATATTGAACTGTTCCTCAAACCAAAAATAATTGTGTTTAAGTTTAAAGAGGATTCCTTCTAGAATATATTCAATTTTCTGTTGTTCAAAATTGGAGTCTTCTTCCAGGATCCTTTTGACATTTCAGCAGCATTTTTCATGCTATATGTACCTCTAAAGTGACTTGATGTCACAAGTTGCCAGAATGTTTCTTTCCAAGCTATATTTTGTAGAATACTCAGGACCTGTGTGGTATCCTTCAAGTGTCCATATTGTGATGTCACTAGGGGCTGCAGGAATAGGTCAATATAGTTGGAGAGATTTGATGTTAAGGAATTTATTCCTGCCACTATGGGCCTCCCTGGTGGATTATTAGGATTTTTATGTAAATTTGTGAGGTGGTAAAAAACAGGGATTTGGGGGCAAATAGGGTATAGATACTCATATTCATTCATTGTCAAGATGTTATTATATTTGCCTTTCTTCAGGATTAAACATAATTCCTTTTTGAAGGTCTCAGTTGGGTTTTCTTTTAGAATTTGGTATGTATCTTCCTCCTTGAGTAGGTTTTCTGCTTCTTTAATATATGTTTCTCTGTCTAGCATGACAATACCCCCTCCCTTGTCGGCTGGTTTCAGGACTATCTTTTTGTTCTTACTCAGGTGCTTGAGGGCTTGTATTTTAGATGATGTTAAATTACATTTTGTATTTTGATTTTCTGGCTTATTATGGATGTCACTTTCTACCAGGCAGTCGATTCCCTTTAAGGTATTGGGGGTAAAACAATTATTTTTCTTTGAGATACATGTGTTTGAAGCTGGTATCCTCAACATCTTCCATGGGTTGGTTCTCCATTTTAGCAAATCATTTTTTCAAAGTAATATTTCTCAAGAATTTTTGTAAATCTATGAAACTGTTAACTTTAACTGCTTCTTTTTTCTGATGAGGTTAGTGTATGGTGACTCAAGTTGAATACACCCTGTGTATCATCTTTCTGGCTGTTTTTCTTTTCTTCTTACTGTTCATCCTTTGTTCTAATTTGTTTTCATCCTTGCTTTCCACGCTTGGTGTTGATGAGCTTCTTTTTCTGCTTAATAGTGGGTTTGGTAAGGCCTTCTGGATAGTCCCTATATTCCTCAGTGTTTCTTTGGTTTGGACCATTATTATAGCTGTGGACCAAAGTTCTGGTATCTGGGTATATATTGGTATATCTGTCTGTTTTCCTTCTTCTTGGGGGATCTGAGATGATGTTTCTAGTATTCCTAAAAGGTCTTTCTTCTCCTTTATCTTCATGTTGGTGATTTCTATATGGCGGTTGTTCTTTCTCCAATTCATAGGGATATTTGCATTATCCGAACCTTGATACAGTTTCAGTGTTCTGAATTTTTCTTGATCTGTAGATATTTTCTCTCACGTTTGGTTCAAGTCTTGTATACTTTTGTTCCAACAAGGTGTTTTCCCTTCTTAGATAGGAGTTGCTTAATCTTAATATTTAATTACAGTTTCTGTAATCACCTTTATAATCTTCTATGTCCCGTGAAGTTTTTTTTTTTCTGATCCATTATATCACTCTCAGTTTTCCTTAGTTGATTGCTTTGTAAGTCTTCCAGATTTTTGAAGTCTGGCAATTTGTCCAATGGTTTAAATTTCCTTATTATCATCACAATCTGCTGTTCTAATGATTGGATGGACAACTTTCTTTCTTCTATTACTAGTTCCATAAGTTTAAAGGAACACGAGTCTAATATTTTGTTCCAATTTATTAGAGCCACATTTTCCATCAAGTATTGAGCTTTTTACCATGCCTTCCTCTATTTACTATGATATTATCCCAAAGGGCCAAATAAAATGAATAAGGAGAAATTGTTCAAAGAAGGAAAACTGGGAAGAACAATCAAACTTCCTTTTAAACCAATTCAAAGACAAGAAATATAACAGAAAAAAATTTGAAGAGGATAGGGAGGAGGTACACAAACTACAGAGAGAAGCGCTCCTACAATACAAAGATAAACAATTCAATGTATGAGAAAATTGTCACCTTTATTACTGAATTCTCTTGACAAAACCAACTCCTGAAAAAATCTCTCAAGAAACATTGGCACATCCTCATGGCAGATGATGAACTGAAGCTAATTCTCCCAAAAAAAAACAAAAATCATCTAAAAAAGCCCCAACAATATGAAGTAATCTATTTAAGAGCCATTTAAGAAAAAAGAAGGATAAAAATAAGATGTGGTTAAAAGATGATACAGCAGGCTTCTACAGCTGCAGAACATGCAGTACTTGTAAGAAGACTAACAGCTGCTCCACGAGGTCCATTACTTCCATCAAATCTTACACAACAGGGAAAAGATTCCAAATTTGATAAAAATTTACCTGCCATTCCTAAGGGATTATATATCTACTCCATTGTCCCTGTGGTTACCAGTATGTAGGGAAAACCATATGAAAACTGACAGTACATATAAACAAACATCTGAATAATATAAAAAATGGGAAGGATAATCACAGTGTCCCTAGACACTTCAAGTAAGCACATAACAGTGATCCTTCAAAGCTTTCCTTCATGGGGCTCAACCAAATAAAAATCCCATGGAGAGGTTGTTACTTAAGCATTAATCAATCCAAAGAAGAAATCAGAATGATCTTTGAACTTGAGACATTGCAGCCTAAGTGCCTCAATATTGAGTTTGAGCTTGCACCATTTCGGAAGACTTAAGTCAACCCCACCTCAATCTTCTTTATGAAGAATTAAATAATCCCCACCTTAATATTCCACCTCTTAGATATAATCCATAATCTATTCTCATCAATTTCATTCTACTAACCTAATGTCAAGGTTTTCTTATCCGCCCAATTACTATGTATTATTTAGATTAGGCTATTCCATCATTAACTTTCTTTATCTAGATCTATTAAATATATCTAAAAATATATAGCCTTTCTCCTCATGTACCATATGTTTTATATTTAATGTCTATATGTCTTTTATATAGTGCTAGATGGAGTACCCGGCATTGCCCAGGATTTTAAGAATGTTTGTTTACAAAAATCAATTTAAATATTAAACACACAGTATAAATAACATAGTATAAAAAAGCATGGAAAATGTTATACACATCAATAAAATGAAAACCCAATTTAAAAATATATAAATTTATAATAAACTACTTAAAATCCAGCTAGGAATTCAGCTAGCTTCCTTTCATCTTTGGAGCAAAAAAAGGTGAAAAGTAAAAGTGTTAAACATACATGTAAATATCAAAGTAAATATCATGTCAAACATTCATGGACCAATAGAAGGTGAAAAGTAAAAATGTCAAACTGTCTTTGAACTGTACATGATAGAACAAACTGAAAAACAATTACTTTAAAGTAGCTTCTTAAACTATATTTATTGTTTCTTGATTCGGGGCAAATACATACAAATTTCTTGAAGAACCAACTTTAGAGCACGCAATGTAAAACTGTCCATGAGAAAAGTAAGGTGATTCCAAGTTGACTCCAGCTACATGTAAAGATTGTCCTTGGGCCTTATTGATGGACATGGCAAAAGCTAAATAAACTGTAAATTGTAGAAGCTTGAATTGAAATGGCATATCGGATGGAATGAGGGGTATGCATGGAATGAAAGCATTTCACTTTTTGCACAGCCTGTAAAATTTGTTGCTTCAATTACATGATGATGGAGCTTCTTGACTACTAATATTGTACCGTTGCAAAGTCTTGGTGGATTAAAATTTCTGAGAAGCAAAATGGGTGATCCAATCTTCAGTACCAGGTTATGTGGTGGCATTCTGGGAGGTTCCAAAGAGTGTAAAAATTCAAAAGGGTGGTACACAGCCTAATTTTCTTCAACAATGGTATCTATTGATTTGTACAATGTGGATTCTCCAGGAAACTCTTCTTGAATCTTCAAGTTGATGTTGTTTACACTATAATTTTTTGGTGCAAGAATTGCACGTTCGCAAAGCCAATTATGGTCTTTTAAATGTTGCTGAATATTTGGAAATCCTTTTGCCTTGAGTTCTATAACAGACACAACTATGTTACAAAATTTTTCTCTGAGTTTGAAGAGACCAGTTACTGGATGAACCGGTATTAAACCCTTCCCAATATTTAACAAATGGTCAGCAACCTGACCATCCATTGTGTTGCCATGCAGAGGAACTCTCATATTTGTAGTTAGTCACAAAGTGTGAAAATGCCTCCAAAGTTGTGATGATTTAAGCCATGCATTTATTTCATCTGCCATTGTTCCTTTTGGAATGACCGGCATTGTTTGTCTGAAATCTCCAGCCAATACAACACTGACTCCACCCATTTGTAAATCATTGCCTCTTAAAAATTGAAGTGTTTGAGGGCCTGTAAAGCATTCTTGTGTGACATGGTGCATTCATCCTATATAATGACCTGACATTCCTGCAGAATCAGAGCTTTTTCTGTTTGTTTAGTGATATTGCAGATGGGAGTTTCACTTCAGGCCAGATTAAGTGGTAACTTGAAAGCTGAATGTGCTGTTCTTCCACAAGGGAGCAAAGTTGCAGAAGAGGCCATAGCAATAGCTGTCTTTGAATGTTCTTGAATATTTTTGCAAGTAACAACTTGATAAGAAATGTCTTACCTGTTCATCCCGGTGCATCCAGAAAAAAATATTTTCCCTTTTTTATGGTGCTTATTCCAAGATGGTAGTGTAAACAGCTCTTTGATCATGCATCAGAAGTGGTTCAGTCTGTGATATGTAACTTCTCAATTCTTCAATGCTGTAAGATGTGGGGAGTAGGAAGGCTGATGTCCTGGATTATTTGCCTATCATTCCTTCAATAAGGATGAGAGTTTGATTGAATATTGCAGGGGTAATTTTAACATTGGCACCAGAATTCATCATTTGAGCTTGGAGACGTATGACTTCAGAAAGACTCTCTTTAAGTGTATTCCATATTTTCATTGGGATCTGCAACTCCACAATTAATGATGATGATTGCAAATAAAATCTTCAGGTTTTTTGTTGATTTATTCTCATCAGCCTCCAATATAGTTGCATCCCAATGTGCATCATCCTCAAACAAACCTCTCCTTAGGCAGGCCTCTCAAAAAGTGTGACAAACTTCCCCATCAACATTCCTAAGGTGTTCGAAGGAAGTAAGACCTGTAATGGTGTAAAGCAAACTTCGGAGATAGAAACATTCAAAATTTGTCAGATGTAAAGTGTAAACATGGTCAAAAGCTTCTGTTGCTCTGATACCAGGATGACCATCTACAGCGGCTCCCTGTATTCTGTGCATAAATACTTTCGAGAAGCATTCCATGTGTAATATTTTGGCAGCTCACAGTATAGCAGGGTCCTTCCAAAGTCATCATTTTGACACTGTTCAAATAAAGAAGTCATTGTTGTTTTTGATGGATGCATAATCCTCTATTGTACATTTTCTTCAGTGAAATAAACATGATGGCCATTTTCCAGGTGTACACTGAGGTGAAGAACATGAATTGGGAAATTAAAAATTGCCATTTGGTAGTTTTCAATTTCATTGATAACAGATCTGTTTTTTTTAAATGAAAAAACTGCTTGATCACTACCCTTATTGATATAATTGCAGATGTATTTGATGGACTTGACAGAGCTGCAGTATTCAACATTAATGTGCGACTGAAATAACCTTTACAGAAAAGGACAGTAAGGGACAACCCACTTGTTGTGAATTTCAAACTCTCTATAGGAAATTCCAACTTTGTCCTTGATCTTCGTAATTCTTCCACCATCTTTAGGACTTCTCCTTCTGTATAGGGGATAGCCATTCATTCCAGTCTGAGTTTCCTTAATACGATTCCTTGGGTAATTCTTTGTACACTTGCCTTCTCTCATGCATGGAGAAGTAGGATTTATAGTTCCGCAAGGTCTGTGAATCATGTTTTTGATGATGACTTCAAAGAGGACAGTTTCTTCTTGAGGATCTGGAATTTCAGCTAATATAATCTTATCAATGTCACTCGATACAATCTTGTTTTTGAGCCACACAAAAACATGTGCATGAGGCAAACCTCTCTTCTGCCACTCAATAGTGTACATTCAACATCAGACTTGACCGAAGGTTTGAAATCTTGTAATGGAGTTCAGGTACTGTATGAGCTTCTGGGGAAACACTCTTGCCATCAAATCATGCAGATCATATTGTTTCTGCCCTTCCATCAATTCTGCCTGAATTTTAGGCCAACTGGGATTGCAAGTAAAGTTATAAAGAGGTCAGGTCTCCCATAATTCTTAACATACAGTACCAGTAACATACAGTACAGTTTGGACACACCTACTCATTCAATGGTTTTTGTTTTTTTAATTACTTTCTACATAGTAGATTAATACTGAAGACATCAAAACTATGAAAGAACACATATGGAATTATGTTGTAAACAAAAAAGTGTTAAACAAATCAAAATATGTTTTATAAAGTTGTGTCCAAACTTTTCACTGGTACTGTACATCCTAGCATCCTGTGTATATTCATGCATGTGACTTCCAGTGAAAGTTGTGGGCAAAATAACCAATTGACCTACTTCTGTAGAATTAACATCATTGTTCATAGCATCTAAGAGATGGATGTACTCATCGGCACGGAGTTTCTTCTGGTTGAGTTTGACATACAATAGTCATTCACTTTTTATTTTGGCGAACTTGTCTACAACAAATTGAAGGAAAAGTTGGCGGCATCATACGATAAGGTTGAAATAATTTTTTGCACCATCAACCAACAGTATCAGAATAAAAATTCATACCAGAAACTTTTTTAGCTGAAGGTGCCTCTGTTGTTGTATCAACTTTCTTAATTTCAAAATGGTATCCATCTTCTCCCTGCCAAAAGAAATGCGGATATTACAAGGCATCATATCATCTATGTGTTTCACATAAACATTGAAGGTGATTGTCTTTTTTATGCAAAATTATGTCCCTCTGATTAAATTCATTTCCTGCAATAACAAATTTCACCTCATTTATAACTGGGGCATTGAAACGTCGCTCGTGCTCTCCAGCCAGTGTCCTGTCAGCTCGAAGGACTAACCTTTAATTATCTGTCGGCATTTGATTCAGGGCAGTTTTGAAGCTTTCTACGTAAAATGACTGTAACTGTAAGATAATATCTGCGTGTGTTCCTGTCATGGTGGTGCAATGATGCTCTGCCTGTTCCCATTCATCTCCCATGACATATATTTGAAGGAGCTGGTGCTCTTCATTTTCAAGGGGTGATATGGCTCCAATTATATGATAAACTTGCCCTGAACTTTGAATGTCAGCATAAATCCCCATTCAGCAACAATGCTCGTTGAGCCAAATGAAGTAATTTGAAAAGCAGAGTTGTACTGTCTGATGTTCTGAAGAAAATGTTTTGACACATTTGTTTCATTGACCATAAGTGACTTTAGTGGTTCTGGAGGTGTTTGAAGTACAGGCCGACTTACTTTTCCATTGCAGCAACACATGCCTTTAGTTTCACCTCTCCAATTCAGAGCACCACAATGAGGGCAGGCATGTTTCATCCTTCCAATGACAAACCTTTCTGAAATAGCCGCTGCACTTACTTTATTGTAAACAAAAGCTGCACCTTGTAATTCTAATATGGTAGATCTCTCAGCAACTTGTCTTGTTCTTTCAGCTTCCAGTCTTGCATTTCTCTCTTGCTCAGATTCTGTTGCACTGGCAACAGCATAATCTGTGCGATCAGCTTCCTGCCTAGCAAATCTTTCTTCCAGAGACTCCCCAGCTCTGGCAACAGCATGAGCTGTGCGATTATGTTCCCGCCTTGCATTTCTCTCTTCCTCAGATTCTACAGCACTGGCAACAGCATGAGCTGTGCAGTCACATTCCAGTCTTCTGAATCTCTGTTCTTGAGATTACGCTGTCGTAGAAGATTGTTTATTTGCCGCTAACATTTTCATTGTGGAAATGTTTTTAATTCCACCATATCCAGCTCTTTTCTTTGGTGGAATTTTATGATTTCAACTTCATGCATACCTGAAAAGAACAATAATACAGTATATTAAGGAAGATAATATGTGGAATGAAATATTAAATTGCACAACTGCTAACATGTTTCTAAAATAAAACAAAAACAAATGCACACTTGTAAATCAATTTCACGATATTCGCTTCATTTTAAAAACAATAGAACATTGTGAAAATCATTTCAGAAGTAATATTGGCAACAAACAAAGTTTGTTTACATACAACTTCCTATTGTGAAGCCTAATTTGGTATAGTCAGAGAGTTGAGAATGCTGGCAAAGTCTGCCAAAGCTCTCTTAGATAATAAACCTTAACATCATGACAGAACATGACAACACAAAACGCTCACTCCGAGGCCCTACCCAAATGCTGTGAGGCCCCACAATGAGCGGACAGCAAAAATTGTGTTTTTTAATTAATTAAAAATGAACAGAAATTAATATCGATTTCAAATTTTTTTGTTGCCTCGGCCGTGTTTTAATACGCTTATATGTTTAATTTCACGATCTTCGCTTGTAAACTCTGGATTTGTATAGAAAGACAGGGGGACAAATTTTTGCATCTATATATTAGACGTTGTCCAGTATGTGCATTACACTTTTTTCAGGGCACAACTAATATATCCATCAACAGATGGATCTATAACCTATATGGAGAACACAGCAAGGACATACTCTTTAATTAATCCATTAATATTTTAGTTTCAATAAGGTTTTATATACCCATTACACCCTGACAGTTTGCCAGCAAATGACCTTCACTTCTCCGACTCACTACCCTACTAATAATGACTTTTGATATCCATTTGGACACTCAGCCTTACATCGGGAAAATAAGTTATTGAAATGTTACCTGACATTGACTTTCCCTTGAGATTACAAATTGGAGCAACACACCCTGGTGGGTCCTAAACATCTCCTGACATCAGGAGGACAGAGTAAAATGCCTTAGGCATATCTGTCATCACATCTGTCCGCCATTTTCCTATAAGTACATTATCGTTATTGTACTGTGTGCTATTTGTTATTTATGTTCTCTATATTATTTGTTTGTCTACTGGTAGTAGTCTGTCGAATCATCCACATTTAGATTTTATAACCTACCCTGATTTGGGAATTGTTTTATATATTTATAGATTGACCTTTTTCTTATTATTCATTATTAACAAATGCAGATTTTATATACATAATTCCTGATCTGTGATATATATTATTTTATAAACACGTCCACAGGTGAATCTCAAGAGGTACCCCTTTTCTTTCTGTTTGAAAGATATTCTATACAGGGAAGGTGAATCCCTGTAAACCTCATAGGCAGCATCCCAGAGGTCTTATAGAGTTTTAGTGCAGCCATTGAAACCTTGTCTATCATAATAGATTTAGTGTTCTCCAACATGAAAACAGTGATACCCCAGACCCCAAAGTAGATACAAATGGAGATTTTCTAGAAAACAAAAGACAACATTTTTTATGGAGAGAGAGATGGACAGACCACCCTCAGTCATCACAAACGCTAAGAGAAAAGGGCCCTACCATAGATTGGAATGGAAAAAGAGGAAGAGAGGAAGAAATAGAAGAGTTAGAGGAGGATATGTCAAAAAGAAATCTTTCAAAATATAAGATGGAGATAACCAGTAAGGGAGTGTATTATTTATCAAGTAAACAGTTTTTAGTAGATGAGATTTAACTACTCAATAAGGTATTGAAATTTGCCCCGCCATGAAACCTAATTTGTTTGATCTTTTTATTGAATTAAATAAATTTGTAAGTACATTAAGTCGCAAAATATATTTTGCACAAAAAACATTAAAACAAAAAAAGATAGATGGTTTTCAAATTGTCCTAGATTCAGAGGATGAGGTTCCCCTTGAAATCCTTCAAACCCTTCTTGAAGAAAATAAAATCATCATACAGACAAAAACAACTAAATTATATGATGCCTCATCTCAGAAAATACATTTTAAAAATCCTTCAAACTTCTATCCATTACAATATAGAGGCCCTTATGTAGAGAGTTTCTATTTGCCCACTATGGAGGGTTTTAGGGATCTCTGTAAGAAAGTGTACACAAAGAAAAATACAGATAATTAGACAAAAAAAGAAAGAAGGCTTTAGAGAAATTTACTATGGATCACTCCATTGTGATTAAACAGGCTGACAAAGGGGGGACTTGTGATTCAGAATACAAGAATCCTAAAGACATGAAAGACCCAATGGAAGAATATAAAGATGATTTGCATAATTTGTTAGACCAGGCAATATTAGAAAACATCATAACCAAGGATATGTAGCATTTTTTTATTTATTACACATCTGGTGATCCCTAGTTATTATCACTTACCTAAGATACACAAGACCCTCACTTCACCTCCTGGGCATCCCAATATTTCAGCTGTTGGGTCCCTTACCACAAATTTATCTTTGTATGTTGATTCACATTTAAATGTTCACATGACATCTCTGCACTCCTATATCAAATATACTAGACATTTCTTGGAAAAAATAATAATATAATATGGAAAGATACATACTTGCTTCTTACATGCGATGTAGAGTCGCTTCATACTAACATACCACATGATCTAGGGATTTCAGTAGTTAAACAATTCTTTTGTCAAGATCCAGGGCTAACAGAGACATCACTTGAGATTATGTCATCTATTAAGTTTATTTTGGAGTACAATTTTTTTGTTTTGGAATTACAGTTCTACTCTCAGACACATGGTACTGCCGTGGAAACCAGGTTTGCTCTGAGTTTTGCTAACCTCTATATGGGGTGCTTCAGGGAGTGCTACATGTGCCGTGGTGATTTCAAGGCAAACCTGGCTCTTTATGACAGATACATAGATGGTTTATTATTTTGTGTGGGATGGGGATGCACTGTCAGCCACTAATTTTGTTAATTTTCTAAATATGAATGAATTTGGTCTTAAATTTACCAGCACTTTGAGTAAACAAATTATAAATTATTTGGATATCACAGTTAGTGCCCAATATGTCACTTGATACATACACATATAGAAAATAAGTGAATTGCAGTAAATACCAAAATTATAATAGTTGCCATCACCTTAGTTGAAAAAACAATATACCTAAATGACAATTCCTTTTATTCGCAGACAAACTGTTCTAATGAAGTGATCTTTACACAACAATTACAGACTATGGGCCTGATTCAGACTCAGATGCTATTTGCATCTGCTGGCTGGCTAAAAGGGGCAGGCTATTTAAATCATGTGCTCACAATGTGTTACATAAAGCTACCCACTAAGTAATAGCGAGCGGACACACTATGCGCGTACCTGTATAAAGTCACCCCTTTGACACTCACTACACACATCATCTCCAGCAGTTGTAGGATTAATCGGTAACATCGAGAGCCATCAGAGCTGCTAGCAGTGCTAGTGGTAGCCTTTTCCTACAACTACATTGCGAGCAGTTCTGGCTAAAATACAACCCAGTCACATGTGTAATGATGCTACTTTGCTAATTATGCACACCCATTAAATGCCATTCTGACGGTCGGGCACGCCTGTGTTTGCACAACCACATCCTTGTTTTCAAGCACCTTCCCCTGTCACAAATGGCACTATCTGTCACTCAATATAGTGGCTCGACTGTGGGCTACAGGCAAGTACTTTCTGATCACAATGACTGTTTTGCGCACATGCATTGCAACTCATGTACAGATTGCAAAAAATTACTCAATGCGAGCAAGCGCTGTATAGCGTCCGGGTCTGAATCAGTCCCTATGTATGGTGCATTCATGGAACAAGATTATCCACCTGTCATTTTAGATAGAGCACTTGAGCAGGTTAAATGGATAGATAGGAATGTACTACTAGCCTCGAATACTAGGCACAATGATTCAACAGGCCCTTTACAGCCCATGGGTCTGAAGGAGGAATATAGGTCTATGGCATTTACCACACAATTTATTTCTTCAGCTAATGATTTAAAAGGATTATAAATAAGAACTCCTCTTTTCTAAAATGGATAGACTTCTAGCCCCTCTATGTCTGAAATAACTCAAGTGGTTTTAAGATGGTCCAACCCACTGAAGCAAAAATTAGCATGAAGCAGATGCAAATATAGTACAGATGCTAATGAGAAACACTCTGGAATATTTTGGTTACCACCAAAACCAAAAGTTTTTTTATATGTGGTTCTACCAGATGTTTGACATGTCAACATATGAATCACAGAAGTAACATAGTGACTTCCTTTTTTAGTGGAGAGGAATTCAGAATTGAAAGTTTTTTGAACTGCAAGTCCACTTTTGTGATTTACATCATACAATATGGATGTGGAGTACAATACATTGCATGGAATACACGGGCATTGAGTACACATTTTTTAGAACATATTCCTGCATTACTAAAAGGTTGATCAATCATAGTGTACCTAAACATTTTTCCTCCTGTCCAGAAGGCAATATAGACAAATTGAAAATATCAGCCATTGAACAAATTAATAATACAATAAGAAAGGGTGATACATTTAAAAAACTCTGTTGGAAAGAGGCCTTCTGGATCTTCAAATTAAATACACTAACACCAAATGTCCTCAACGATACCATAGAACTAAATAGCGTCTTATATCAGGGTTAGCCGAAAAGTATTTTTCTTCCCCTGTTCTGATGTCTGCACTGCATCTGTCCTCCCCCTTAGCAAATATATAGATAGGGGAAGGGGGAGGTAGGTCAGGATTCATTGCACAGGAAAATTGGTGGGTAAGAAAGATTGTTATAAAGCAATAAAGATAGAAGGTGCACCCTAGGAGTAAACTGTGTATATCAGAAAGGAGAGAAAAAGGACGCTGTATGTGGGGCACACTCCTATAGAATTAACATACTATAAAAAATATATTTTATTGATATTCACTAAAAAAGGAAAAGAGAAAAAAATGGGCAAAAACACCTATCAGGTTTGAACAAAACAAACAAACAAACAAACAAACAAACAATTCTCCAATCGTAGGGGATACACTGCAATATTACTGCAATTTGTATTGTATATTTTTTGTCAACACATACTGAAAAAAATATATCATGTTCATACCTTTCAAAAATCACAGGGCAGGACTTTTGGTATTAAAATATACAATTTGGATGTAATTGGCAATTATATATATATATATATATATATATATATATATATATGGGCAACTTAATTATTTATTAAATATTTAGAAACATATCTTACATGCACACCTTTTTATTTCTGTACACATGCATTGACTTATATACAAATATGGTATTTTGAGGAATGAGTGTATGTACAGTATATACATACATATGCATATGTGAAATAGAAATATATGTCTCCTGGACTTTGTATTCACAGAGACAAATACTCATATCGAGAATTGCATATTGCATCCTGTTTTGGTTTGATTCCTGTATATGTGTATATTTATGTATATATGTATGTATGTTTGTAGATGTGTATATATACATGTAGATGTATTTTTTGGTAAATATTATCTTTTTTCTCCATCTATTTATTATTTTTCCTTTTATATGTTTCACCAATCTTGTTATATTGTGTGTTTTTTGCACAAATTTGCCAAGCATGCTGCTTGAATCCATCTGCTAGTGATGAGACTGATTTATTTGTCCTTTAATTATCTTCATAAAAAAACTCTGACATTTATGAAAGATTGGTGAATTAATAAATAATTTTTATACAAAGAATTCTCTATTTATATGTGTTCTATTAATAATAAATATTTTGCATATACTTGTGTGTATTTCTGATGCCTTAAACACTTCTCTATAATATCTATATAATACCCCTTTTACACCAGAGCAAAAACCTGGGTTTTTGCTGGGTCTACCCGGGTCGCTGCTCAGTGTAAATGGGTCCCTGAAAAATAACCTGGGTCAAGTGACCCTGCAATCCAACCAAGGTAGCTACCAGGGTTGGACCCTGGATGGACCCAGGTAATGGTAGAGTGTAAACGGTGCAACCAAGGTTATCTGATCTGAATCATGCCTAAAATGAGCTGATTGGTGGTTGTGGAGCAGTCACCTCCCACTTTTTATGACCTCACAGGTGTAGCAGGGCAGACCTGAGTTCAGTGTGAACAGGGCTGACCTGGGAGTAACCCAGATCAAAGGTGCAGTGTAAATGGGTCTGACCTGGGTCTGACCAGGGTTGGAACCATGTCCAAAAACCCAGGTCGGACCTGGGTTTTTGGTGGAAAAGAGGTATAACTTGATTTAGTATGCCCTTGCAATTTGGTAATGAAGCAGTATATGCATTTAAAACAATTAAATATCCCCTTTTTGGCTATATGTTATAACAAAAATTACATTTAATCAATTCTATCAATGAGAGATATACAGAAATAATAACACTGGTAATTCAACAGCTACTTTCACTAATTGTGAAAATTCCCTTTTTTATTTTTTTCTCTCTCTATTCAAATGTAACCATGAGCACAACCTTTAATTACATTGTTGTTATTTCAGCTGAAAGCATGACAAGCTGTCAGTACTCCACTGATTATATGAACATGATACCATCTCACAGTCTTGTTCCTCTACTGATACTATGACAATTAGATCAGCCAATCTGTGCAATTAGACAATTAGTGGCTGGAGTTATTTAACCCTGGTCTTATCATCACAATCTTGTGCTTCCATGACAAAGCCCCGGCAAAACACGTGTCGGTCAGCCTGCTGGGGGGTTCCTCAGTATGCACTCTGGACCCCCACACCACGGTTACCACATATGAATGGAGACTAAGTATCAGGTACTTCCTTCTACTCCCTACTGCTCTCTCATTACTACCAGCTGCCGAGACTCCCTGTGCTGATGTTAGGGTACAGGGACAATGGTGTGAATTGGCTTTAAAAGCAGAAGCACCTTATCTTACTTCATTGTGCCAGTACTGGGGAATTTTTTCATCTATATCATAATTTTGTTATAAGTAGTCTCATAGGTAGAATCGAGGGATGCCTCTACTACCAATATTAATATAATATTGTGGTTATCTGTGGTCTATAGCATTTTAATTGTGTGAATTTTTTTTTAACTTTCATATGATTTATTATTTTGTCTTTTTTTGCATTCTTAGAGTGCTTATTTTACTTTTAATATGCATGTGTTTTATTGCTGTTACCACACTTTTGAAGATTCAATGTTTATACATCTATTGAGAATGGATGCATAGCAGAAATCTGCTTAGAGGCAATCCTGAATACCTGCATTACTAAATGCTATATTTTTATTTTTTACCATTTTATGCATATAAATCAAACCAGTTCATTTGTTATATATTCAGAAGGACTAAAGTAAGATTGGAGGAGTTTATTTCCAGGATACCTTATGGTTGATGGTGTATTTTAATATAGAAGATATAGGGGTCGAATTTAACTGATTGTGGAATTGGTGGTTTGTAATTTTTCTCTACCTATCTGGTTTTTTACATGTAACATTTATTGTTTATTTTTTCGTTCCATTTTCTTTTATGTCTTCTAATATTGTCATTTTGGTTTAATTAAGTTTTATATTTTGTATTTATATGTATTATTTCTTTCTTCTTTTGGTCCATCAGAGAAATAAGACATTTTCCATTTCCTTTATTCAGGTGTATTAATCAGACCTTTTTTTGTGACAGTGCTCCATTAATTGTGTACCAAGCGATATGTACCTGATTGATACTTGGAGATACATACATTGTATCAACAATCTGCAAGTGTTTTATCATTATGTAATAACTATCTTTGATCAGCATGCAATAAAATAAAATCATTATACTACTAGTAGAAACCCGTCAAAATTGACATTAAAAAAAGAATAAACTTGTATCAAGCAAATAATGAAAACTTAATTTGTGGTTAACAAAAAAAGTTACAAATTAATTCAAAGACCTCAGTGAAGACATTATTTTGAGTTCATTCATTTGCAGCAGATATCCCAGGTGCATCTTTGTGAGTGTTCTTCCTTGAGATAGGGTAACATAGATCATATTGCTTGTAGTTTCAGAGGAACAAATGCAGGTCTCAGAGCTCTCTTTTGCACAGATGTCAGAGCTCTCCCTTAACATGTTTCTCCCCTCTCACAGGAGTTTTATCAAAAGGTTTATTGCTGTTCTCCAGCTCAATAAAGGATATACATTGTATTTCCACCATGCAGTGTAACAATCTTGGTTCAGTTAAGAGGCACACTGCATCCACACTACCACTTTAATACCATACAGGCCTCCAGGGATATCTTGATTACCACTGTTTAGCAGACGGGGAGCGGTGAGTTTATTGTGCTTAGGAATACCCTTTTTTTACTGGCTTTCCCTCTGGAAACAGGAAAACATCTATATCACTGTGCTCATGCTAATTGTGACATTCTCTAAAAATCGGAACTGACAAGCTTCTTTTCTGCAAAGCAGGACTCTATCTTATGCATATTGATCATTTTTTCAAACTTAGTTTCAGGAATATGATATGTATCCATTTGTTATGTGTGTACTGATGTATATGTGATTGTTCATCTAATTAATCAGGAACTGCAGCTCTTTTTTTATGTGTATTTCATTATTAAACATTTGGTAAAAGTAATGCTTTATTCTGCTTTTTAGGCTTTAGTGACCCCAAGCACAGACATACTTAAATTTTCATTGTGCCTTTTGTGAGAGGTCTAGATCCCAGATTGAGTAAGTGCATTACTGCATTTGGTTTTTGTTTTCAACATAGATCATACGATGTGAGAAGGCTCGATCTAGCAGGTATATTTTGACTTTTGCAAGTGTCAATCCTAGACTCTTATTAATTGTCTTTTTCAAGGACAATTCAATTGGAAATTGAATCCATTTGATCGTAAAAGGGAAAGGGAAACTTGGATTCAGTGGAATGTGTGGCATGGTGTGCAATGACCCATTATGCTGTTGTGCACAAAATTACCACAGAAATTGTATTTTGGAAGAGTGACATTATGATCATAAGTGTGATATTAACTAAACCTTTCCATGTCTCCAGGTTCCTGATAAGCATCATGACTACACCCTTTGTCAGTTGTAGAATGTGAGACGGAAGTCCACTCATCTCGATGGTATTGAAAAAGTCAGCTAGAAAGCTCACTCTTATCTTCAGTCACAACTGTGCCGAGACTGTGGAAAATGAGCTCTTCATCTGGAAGGTGTTTATTGATCTTGTTGTTGATCTCCTAATAGTGGGAATTCTTTGGGCAAAGGATTGCTTTATCTTTCAGTTTTCCCCCAAGCCTACATCTGAGGCTTCTGTTAGTATGACAAAAGGCTTGGTAAAATCTGGGGACTTTAAAACTGGGTCTTTACACAAAAGATGTTTAATAGTAGTAAACACACACTGACAGTCCCTACACCACACAAGTTTACTTGGGGTAGAATTTTTCAAATGACAGCTAAGGTAGAAAATGGAGGCAAAAAGCTCCTATAATAGCCCTCCAAACCCAAAAAGGACCTTAACTCTTTCTTGGTAGTTGCAACCGGGGCATCAGCTATTGCCTGTACCTTGCTCACAAGGGGCTTCAGACACCAACTGCCCACCCTAAATATTTATTTTTACCTAGAACACATTTCATCAAGTCGGCACTAAAAATTAGCATTTCAATGCTGATAATATTTGACAATATCGACCAATTATAAAGCACCCAGTCTATTAACCTCTGAAAATAGGCCAGGGCACCATGTAAGCCAAAAGCTTTCCACTGAAAGAGGCCCAACCAAGTAGAAAAATAGATTTCCTTCCTAGCTTTCTCTGTCAACTCAATTTGCAAATATCCCATCATAAGAACAAAGGCAGAAATATATTTGGTGCAACATAATCTCAAGCAAGGACCCTTTGCATTGGTTAGGCATCAAATTTTGACACTGCATTAATTTTGAAGGTCTGTGCAGAATCTTCTAGTACCATCTGGTTTCTCAATAAAGAAACTACACCCTGCTGGATGATTCCACAATTACCCTGAACATCAACATATCTTGAACTTCCTTAGTTGCCTGCACTTTTTTCTCCATGGAAGTCTATAAGGTCTTTGTTGAACTACTAACTCTGATGGGTTACAATGTCATGTAAGACTAAATTGAACTCCCTGGTGTAACAGAAAAAAAAATCTCAAATCTTTAACAAGGTTCCCCAAGGGGGGATTTGATTTCTAAATCAAAAGGTACAAGAGGTGGCGAGACCTTATCAGACTGGAGAAACTGTGGACCAAGATAATTATGGCCATTACCAGGGTCCAGAAAAAACACCCCTTGATCTTTTCATGCTTTCAACAGGTTAACATGAGAGATCTGCATACCTCCATCTGAGTCAGGTTGAGAAACTTCAAAAGTTACTCTGCCAACCTTTCTAATTACTGCAAATGGCCTTAGTGATACTGTTAGTAATTTGCTTCCCTAAATATTTAGCAACAAAATGACTTTATTCCCAGGTGAAAAAAATAGAGTTTGGGCTTTATAGTTATAAAGAAGTTTTTGAAACTTCTGGGCATTTTCAAAATTTCCCCTTTCCAATTTACCTAGTAGGTGAATGCGATTACACATCTGGACTAGAGATGTGTGATGACCCCTGTGTTTTGGATCTGGATCTCCATGGTTTTGGATCTGGATTGGTTTTGCCAAAAACTCACGTCCGCGTTTTTTTTTTTTTTTTTTCTAATGGACCTGTTTTTGTTCCTACAGTATTATTGATTTCAATAACATTTATTTCCACTTGTTTCTAGACAATTTTGATCAACTAACAGCACACAATATTGATTTTTTTTTAATGTAATTAAGGGCCAAAAGGTTGCATCCAGCTAGATAGTTTAAAACTGAATGATAGAGTTGATGACTGTGCAAATATGATGGTTGGGGTACCCCTTGAGGATTGAAGAATTGATAGTTGCTAGTTGGCGCAGCCACTGGCTGAAGTAAAAAGAGTTGGTACTTGATGATTGGTGCAGCCACTGGCTGAACTAAGAATTGATAATTGGTGAGGCCACTGGCAGAAAAATTGTTAATTGATAGTTGGTGCAGCAGCTGGCTGAATTAAATAGAGTGGATACTTGATAATTGGTGCAGCCGCTGGCTGAATAATTAATAGTTAAATGTTGATGCAGCCTCTGTGCTGAGTAGTAGTTGAAAACAGAGCTATGAATAGTAGGGAACCAGTCCTGCAACAGCCATGAATGCTGTAACTCTTGCCAAGTTGTGGCTTTTACAGCCTTGAGGGCTGGTCAGGAGTGATGACAAGTGGCCTTTGGGCCATGAAGCAGGATGCAGCCTTTGGGCTGTGTAGCAGCCTTTAGGGCTGAGAACACTTGGCTGAATGTCACTGTTGTGTGACTTGTGCCACTGGTTTGACACAACAAGCAGCAGTTGGTTCAGAATTTTCTTTAAAAAATAATGACAGAGGCATGCAGAAGATGCTGTCTGTGGCCATTATAATTTCTGGACATTCATAAAGCATAACATTAAAAATGTCAGGCAGCAATGCTCCAAATAGCACATAATAGAAAGGAAAAAGGTGCAAGATGGAATTGTCCTTGGGCCCTTCAAACAACCATTATGTTGTACATATAAAACAGGACATTCACAGTTTAAAAACCAATCACTTCAGTGACAGGGACTGCCACTTGTGGCTGAAATTATTGGTTTGCTTAGACCCCCCACAACACAAGCTGCCAATGCACAGTGACCATTGATGGCAATGATCCCATACAAAAACTGGCTTTACAACATAGGTAATATCAGTTATTGTCATCATCATTGTCATCCCCATCAGTGTGTGCATCTTCCTCTTCTTCACACAATATTAGTTTGTCACTGTTGGAATCCACCATTACAGACATGTCTGTTTTTTTTTTTTACTTAATTGCTGGTAAAGGGCTTCCTCGTGGAATTTGTAATTAATTTTACTAAACATCATATTTTCTGTATTTTGGGGAAATAACTTCCTAAGCCAATCCCTAACAAGGCTCCCGGCTGTGCTGAAAACTCAGAGTACACACTGGAGGGTGGCAACTTAAGTGCATCAAATGACTCCAAATGACTTTTTCCTGCCAGTAGTGAAATGGACTGTCTGACATGCCTATTTGGATGCTATCCTTAAAATAATCATCCACCATTCTCTGAATGTTAACCGTGTCAGACAAAGTCATGGTAGACATGTAACTCATTGTAGGCAGTTCTTTCAGACCCAACCAGATGTAATTAGATTTGCCAACTGATCTGCATCACCACCAGCAGTGGGCTTCTTAGGAAAATATTTTTTTTTCCTGGCAGCTGCAGAAACTGAAGAAGGAGATGCTGCCATGTCACATGCCACTTGAGCTGACAATTTTTTCACCAACAGCTCTTTGCATCTTTTCATTTTTATGTATGTCAGAAAGAAAGACACAAGGTATAACTTAAACCTAGAATCAAGTTTGGTGGCCAAAATATAGTAATCTTATTTCAAGAGACTGACAACCCTTGGATCTTGTCAAATCAAATGAAGGGCTTGATCTACAAGTCCAACAAACTTAGCAAAATCACTCCATTTCAGCTCCTCCTTCTGTTTCACAAGCTGCTTTTACAAAAGTCTAATTAGGGAATCACCTGACACAAATTGGCAGCATCTGAACTGATGTCACATGTGGCAAGTTCAAGGGGTTTGAGAACCTTTCTCAACACAGAAATTATTCCCCACTGCACTTGTCTAAGGTGCACTCCCACTCCTTTCCCTATGTCATAGGCCATAGTGTAGCCTTGGATAACCTTTTTCTACTCACCCATCTGCATATAGAGGGTAAAATTCTACCTAGTAACTACCTCTTGCTTCAGCTGATGGCAGGGGAAGTTCAAAAGTTCTTGCTCATGCTGCAATCTTTTACATGCAGTTGATGAATGTAGATAATGTCCAGAAATCTTTCTGGCCACCAAGAGCATATCCAGCATGCAATTTGTCATTTATTTAAAAATGTTGCACTACCAAATTAATTGTGTGAGCTAAACATTGGATGTGTTTATATTCACCCACATGTGATGCACACACAAAAGTGCTGGTATTGTCTGAAATCACAAATCCTGAGGAGAGTTCAAGTGAGGTAAGCCTTTTTGATGATTTCCCTGAAATTTTCTAAGAGGTTATCAGTGGTTTGCCTCTTAGTAAAACCAAAGCAACACAGAGTAGCCTGCCTCAGAATGCGCTGGCATTTGTTATATGCTGCTGCTGTTTGCACTGTTGGAGGCAATACACCTACCCAGTAGGCTGTCACACATGTATTCTTTAGTTTGCTCTGTCCCACTTGTCCACATACTGTATCTGTGGATAAGTGGACAATGGGCACAATGACATTTCGGACATTAATGTTTTTTAATGTCCTTGTACAGATTGGGAATTGCTATTCTAGAGATGTGGAATCAAGATGGGACATGGTAGCAGGGACACAGAACCTCCATTAACTGTCTAAAACCCACTGCATTAATAGCAGATACTTGATGCACATCTAATACCAGCAAAGCTGTTATGGCATCAGTAATCCACTGTGCAACAGGGTGTTTGCTGTCTTGCTTGCTCGCAAATACAAAGGATTGTTTGACAGTTAATTGTTTGATTAAACTGCTAAAATTAGACTTCTTCCTGGTCCCCTTCTGGGAAGAAGTTCCACTGACTGCAACAGTAGCAGCAGATGTAGCACTCAAGGATCCTTTGTAGGAACAATACATAGGAGAGGAGTCAATCCTTATGAAATTGGATGCAAGACTACTTCCGATCATGAATGTTGATGATGATGCAGGTGTTGGTGGTGGAGACTACACACGCTTGGCTTGAGATAGAAAAGAGCAGCTATGAGACACTGGACAAACTGGTTCAGTTTTTTGTCCCCAAAGTTTCAGATCTTGAAATAACAACATTTCCAATATGATGAATGCACTGCAAGTGGAATAATAGGGAGGAGGTTCCTGGATGGTTAAGGTCCTGACCTCTACTCCTTGTTGCATGTCAACAGTTACAAATGGCTTGGCAAATGTTGTCTGGAATTGAGTTGATGCTAATTCTACATGATGGAAGTGGATTTTTTGGTATTTTGCCCAGGCATGGCAACAATGGGATTTTTCCCACCATGGGCAATAACTGTTGCCTGATTTACAGTGTTTACACAAACATCCTCCGCAGCAACATCCTCATCATCAGCAACATACTCATCATCCTTGTGCAAGCCTGGTTCTTACGAGCTTGACTCTTCTTGTTGGTGTATTGGTGAGTCAAAGAGTCAGAATTATGTTGGGACCACTAAATCTTCTAATAACAGCATTATTGAAGGCATGTAAACTTGAAAAATAGGATACTTGGACCAAATAAGTAGCTTAATACATATCAAAGCCTCCCCTTTTGAAGGACATAGTCAAGCGTTGAATGATCTCAGCTGGAGTAATAATTGGAGCTACCTCTAGACACTGACACATCAGATAATGATATTGTTATCATTTTCCATTAAAAAAGGCTAGGTAATGTTCTCCATTTGGAAGAATGGATTGAGAGTCTCTAGGATGATTCTGTGAATTCCCTGCTGAAATTACTGGTTTGTATTTCTTTCCAGACTTTAAAGGGTGTGGTGCCCCTTTTAGGACTGACAGGTTAGATGTTTTTTTTTTCAGAAAGTGAATGTTTTGAAGCCTTTTAAGAAGCTGTCTGTTTTGGAAACAATGGAATAACCACCCCTCCTGAGGTTTTGACTGGAATCACTCCTTCAGGAGACTTAGCAAGATCTACACCTCCTCGGGCCTCGGCTGGAAACTCCCCTTCAGGGAACTCAACAGGAACTGCCCCCTTCCTGGGGTCTTAGCTGGAATTGATACCCATCCAGATGTTACAGGACTAGACTTGAAGACAGATGCCCTTTCTGGGGCTGCAAAGTCAGATGTATTTCTAAGGCCACAGAATCAGATCTACCTCCTTTGGTAGACAAACTTGATATTGTTCCTGAAACTGGAGACTTGTCTAGTTCCTTGAGGATGTAGCTATTTTCCATATTATCTGTGGTTGATATTTCAGCCTCCCCTTCTGCAGTTGGTACTTCAGGCAAGGCAGACATGGGTAGACCCTCTCGGACTTCTGTTAAGGCAGACATAGGTGGATCCTCTCTGACCTCTGGCAAAGGCAGACAACTCTCAGACATCTGGCAAGGCACACCTCTCAGAAATCTGGCAAGGCAGACCATTCTTGGACCTCTGGCAAGGTAGACACATGTTGGACCTAAGGTGCCCCTTCAGAATTCTTTACATCAGGTACCACTCCTGGAGATTGGTCATTGGCAAGGACATTGGCAATGGTATCAAATACTTCTCCAGAGGTTGTTGATAAATTAAATGCCCTTCTCAGGGCTGCAGAGCTAAATGGCACTCCCTGAATGGTAGTTAGATGTATCTTTTAGAGCTATAGGATCAGGGATTACCCTTGCAATGGGAGGTTTGCATTTCCTCATTTGGTTCCCAAATCTTAAGTTGGGGATATGGGTGAAATAACCACAGTCATAGACCTAACCCCCTTCTTGGGTACTTTTGGCACCATTATTGGAAGATAGAGTGTCTAAAATGACCACTTGAGGTGACATGTTGGTCTGTACCTTGAGATGTTGAGTGTTGCTCACTTTTTTTAGAGCTGTGGAAGAAGCATTCTTTAATGAAGTGACTTGTGCTTCAACAATACATGCATAGGTCAGGTCACACTTCTGTCGCTAGCGCTCAGCCTTGGAAAGTTTGGGACACCAAAAACTGAATCTGAATAGTAGCAGGCCAGCTCTTCTGGATATAGGTGGTAATAATGCTGGAACAGCTTTGCTGGATGTGGACTTGATTGAGGCAGGCCAGCTGCTTAGGATGCAGTTGGGAATAATGTTGTACTAGAAATGCTGGATGTGACCTTGACAAAAGCATGCCAGCTACTCAGGATCCAGGTGGGAATGATAGTGAACTTGCAATGCTGAATATGAGCTTGATTGTTGCAGGCCAGCTACTCAGGATGCAAGTTGGAGTTTGTAACATAATCAGTACTTAAAATGGTTGAACTGGGAGGTGGACTTATTTTGGAGTTTGTAGCAGAACCAGTGCTTGATATAGATGAACTGGCAGGATGAATCCATTGGTACAAGCTGGGATTAGACACAAACCAGAGGTGAAACAGAAGGTAAGTTGGAGGGTCTTGTCAAGACACAGGTGCAGATCTGGAATGGACATTGGAACAGGGCAGAATCCAGCAGGATATAGGAGTAGGACTGGCAGGGACAGGACAATGAGGACTGAGTCTGAGAGCAAAGGTATACAATGGCAGGATGCTACACACATGAACAAAGGTTCAGGAGAAAGGAACTGCACAGTGTGCACCAACTACATGAACATCCACTAGGTGCAGAAACATAGTAATATCACCGACATTCTGGAACTGACTTGAATCCCCAATTAAGGGAGATGTCTCCTGTGATTGGTCCATCAGGCTGAGGTCAAGTTACAAGTCTACCAACAGTGAGTAACTGCACGTAGCAGCCAGATTCCACATGGCTAGGAAACAACTGAGACAATCAGGCAGAGATTCACAGCCACCAATGCAACAGCTTTAATGATGTAGTGGGTCTTAAAAGCCAGTTTGAAGGATTATAGAGAGATGGAGAGTCTGATGGAAAGAGGCAGAGAGTTCAAAAGGTGGGGAGCAGTGTCGGTAAATTCTAGGAGGTGGGAGAAAGTAATCAATTGGCAAGAGAGGCAGCATGCATTTGTTGAACAAATTGGGTGGATAGGAAGGGGAGTGACTGGAGATGAGGTCAGAGATGTAAATGGGAGATCAATGGGTGAGAGCTTTATAAGTGAGTGTGAGAACCTTGAATTGGGTTCTGAAAAGGATGTGGAGCCAGTGGAGGGCTTGTAGGAGAGTGGTGGCAGATGCAGAGAGTTTGGAGAGGAAGATGAGCCAAGCAGCAGCATTGAGGACAGACTGGTAAGGATAGAGAAGAGAGTTGGGAAGCCTAATAGAAAGAAGTGACAGTTATCCAATGTGGAGATGAACAATTAGTGTATGCGGGTTTTAATGGCATCCTAGGTGAGAAAGGGTCTAATCTTGGAAATATTTTTAAGATGGAAATGACAGGACTGCAAGATATTTTGGATTTATTGTTTGAAGGAAAGGGAGGAGTCCAGGGTAACTCCAATATAGCGCATATTGGGGATAGAGGAGATAGTTATGCCATCAATTGATAAAGAAATGGAGGGAAGTGCGGTTATGTTGGAGGGTGGTAAAATGATCAGCTCAGTCTTAGATATGTTAACTTTAAGAAATTGCTGGGATATCCAGGAACCGATAACAGAGACAGTTTGAGATACGAGTGAGGAGATAGGGGGAAACGTCAGGGTAGGAAAGTTAGAACTGAGCATCATCAGCAGAGAGATGTTAATGGAGGTCAAAAGAGCTGATGATTTCACCTAGAAAGAACATATAGAGTCAGAATAGGAGAGGTCCAAGAACAGAACACTTACTGTAAGAGGATGTGGGGGAAAATGAGTCAGGAGACAGAGAAATATTGGTTAGGGAGGTAGGAGGATAGCCAGGAGAGGGTTGAACATGTAACAAAGAAGGAACCTAACCATACGTGTCTGGTAGATACTCTGCTCCCACACTTGCTGGCAGACTTCATGCTGGGTCTATGTTCAACATTTAAATAGAACAACTGTGTAAATTATCTTTATATAAGTAAAGATGAATCTGTATGACTGAGGGATAAGAACACATAGTTTTAAAACCAGCCAATTTTAGATAGAGCTTTTGTGGATCTTAGAATTTATAAAGGTGCTTCCCAGTGAGTGGCTGATAATGCTGGAAAATCTGGCCAATCTAATAGAGATCTAAACTATAAGTATAGGCATTACATATATTTATCCTATTCTTTATCCAAATGTCTTTTTGTTCTTACTCAGGTGATTGAGGGCTTGTATTTTAGATGTTGTTAAATTACATTTTGTATTTTTGATTTTCTGGCATATTATGGATGTCGCTTTCTACCAGCCAGTAGATTCCCTTTAAGGTATTGGGGGTAAAAAAAATATTTTTCTTTGAGATCCATGTGTTTGAAGCTGGTATCCTCAACATCTTCCATGGGTTGGTTCTCCATTTTAGCAAATAATTTTTTCAAAGTACTTGGCTACAAACATATAGGCATTGGATTACGATGGGGCACACTGGACCTCATCACACACCCTGATACCTGTAACTAAAAACTGCCATCGTAATAAAAAAAGATAAAACATGCTGGTCCTCAGACCAGTTCATCTAGCTGTCCTGATAATAGCTACACCTGGCGCATTTGGAAATCCTACTGGTTCACACCATTGAACCAGCCATCCTTTGGAGTCCGGTTTACCTGCCGGTCCTATCCAGTGATAATCCTGTCATCCTCCATTACAGCTGGAGTCCAGTTATTCTCTGGTCCTAACCGGAGTTAGAGTCGTCCTCCATTATACCTGGAGTCCAGTTATCTACCCATTCTCCATATGGTTTCCCAGATGCATCATGTAGCTCCCGTGCTAATATCATTCTCCATACAGCTTCCCAGCCACATCAAGTAGCTCCCATGCTACCATCATTCTCCTTACGGCTTCCCAGCCGCACCGAGTAACTCCCATGCTACCATCATTCTCCTTACGGCTTCCCAGCCGCACCAAGTAGCTCCCATGCAACCACCATTCTCCATACAGCTTCCTAGCCACATCACATATCTTCCATGCTGCCATCATTCTCCTTATGGCTTCCCAGCCACACCAAGTCTACCAACTGGTACCTCGTCCAGCTCAGCAAGCTTTCCTGCCTGTCCCAGTCTGGTTATTCCAAGTTTCCTACTGGGCCCACTCCAATGTTTCAAATTTCTAGTTCTTGTCATTTATCATCAAAGGCAGTTCTCACTGCTACACAATTCATATGCAATAGAGCTATTAATGTCATCCATGATTCCAGTCAAGCCGGTCTCCGCTGAATCCAATTCATCACCTGAGTCAGGTAATTCCCAAACACCAATTGTGACAGTATGTTCAGGCCCAATGATGGTGGAGGATCAAGCACAAAATACTGTACCAAGTGCTTTCCATGACCTGCTCACTCACTTGGATTCACAGGAGACAGTACAGCATCAAGTGCTACAGCTTCTGCAAATTCTGACTAATCGGCTTGATAATATCAAATCATACCTGAACCCCTAACTACGATTCATCAACTGCTGGAACAGCTACAAGCAACAACCATTCTGGTTCCATCCCGGATTCTATCTGTTCCGGTCCCATCCCGGATTATGTCTGTTTCGGTCCCATGCCGGATTCTGCCTGTTCCGGTTCCAGCCCAGATTCTGCTTGTTCTGGTTCCGTCCCAGATCCTGCTTGTTCCAGTCCCAGCCCAGATTCTGCCTGTTCCGGTCCCAGCCCAGATTCCGCCTGTTTCGGTGCCAGTCTCGATTCTGCCTGTTTCAGTCCCAGTACGAATTCTGCCTGTTCCGGTCCCATCCTGGATTCTATCCATTCTGGTCCCTGCCCGGATTCTACCTGTTGAGGTCCCAGCCCGGATTCTACCCATTCCGGTCCCAGCCCAGATTCTACCCATTCCAGTCCCAGCCCGGATTCTACCTGTTCCGGTCCCAGCCCAGATTCTTCCTAGTCCAGTCCGAGTCCGGATTCTGCCCATCCTGGTCCCAGCCCAGATTCTGCCAGCTCCGGTCCCAGCCCAGATTCTGCTTGTCCCAGCAGGGGACTCCACTAAGTAACCACAGGAGGGGTGTCTAAATCACTGATCCCAGGAGGGGTCTCAAGTCTTGCACCCCAGGAAGGGGTTTCAAGTCTTGCACCCCAGGAAGGGGTTTCAAGTCTGGCACCCCAGGAAGGGATTTCAAGTTTTGTTCCCCAGGATGGGATTTTAAGTCTCATACTCCAAGAGGGGGTTTAAAGTTCCATTCCCCAGGAGGGGATGTCTAGTCTCATACCCCAGGAGGGGGTTTCAAGTTTAGCACCCCAAGAGCGGGTTTTAGGTTCCAGTTCTCAGGGAGAAGTATCATTTTGTACTACTAATCCTGATCATGGGTCCTGTTCAGCATCTACTGAGAATTTTGTTCCAGTGGACGACAATCTCTGTAGACTGTTCTCAACTTTGATTGTTGATGCTACTGTCTCTAGCTCCTCTGGACCCCTTCCAGTTCCATCAATTGGTCCAAATACTGAACATCTGTCAGCTTCAGTTATTTCAATCCCCCATCAATCAGAGCATCCTCAAGTTTCCACCAGCCCTGCACCTGAATGTGCTCCACAATCCTCAAACACAAAGGATTTGTCAGATACTCCAGCATGCATTTATTTTGATGTGGACTTATCACAATACTATGCATTAATGAAACAATACTCTGCCATCATGGAAACAGATCTAACCTGTGGTATCACTCCTACCAACATCGCTAAGTTCTTTCTCATTTTCTTTAGAGGTAAGGCATTGGACTGGGCCAATCCACTCATTGAGTCCAAAGATCCAATGCTTCTAAATATATTTCAGTTAAGTTGTTATCAAAGAATTTGGTCCTAACCCTGTAAAACAAAATTCTAGCAAAGTTTCCAGTTCCAAAATTTTGTTGAAGCAGACTGTGTGTTCTACCAAGTATTCATCCTCTGCTCAGTCCTCCACTCCCCTGAAGTCCAAACAAGGTCAAGTTTTCAAGGGCCAGCATGCCAAATTCCAAGCATCCAAGGAAAGCACAACTATGGAATCAGCATCCCTGATCATGAGATGTGCACCCACCTCCTTGTCACCTTCATACAACTGTACCTCCCAAAATACAGACTCTGACAAAGTTTCTAATAAGATATGGTCACCATCTGATCTTATGCTCCTATATACCGCTTGTATGGTAAAGAATGAAACACTCAGAGAGAAGAGGTCTCAAAGGACCTTTAGGAACCAACCGTTTAACACCATCAGAACTGGTCATGTTTTGCTTAGTTCCTCCCAGGAGTCCTATCAGTCTGCAAGCAATACTAATTCTTGCATTCTACCTTTAGATACTGACTCGGAATCTGAGTTCGATCACACATATGATAATTATCCATTTAATGATGACCATCTGTCGTTTGACCCTGTCCTTCCCAGTCACGTATTTCCTCAGGGGTTGCCCATGAAAGCTACAGCTTTCCGGGGGAGACGATCATCTTTCTACCCAAGATACCAGCAAAATAATGCCGGTTCTACATCTTCTCATACCAAATCTTTGTGTACTACATTTCCAGAAGAGTGTCATAATTTTGGGATTACTAAAGACTTCCTAGGTGGTGAAGGTTCCACCTGTAGTGAGGAAGAATGGTCTACTTACTCTGAGAATGGAGATGTCTGAAGAGATGTTTTCAAGAGTTATGGTATCTCTGTTTTTAAAGCTTCTAGAATGTCATGTTTGGAAGAAAGTTTTCCAGTTTTCCTGGTGTCTATTTTTTTCATGATCTCTTTGTATTTATTTGGGTGTTTAGAGTCCACCCATAAAGAGGGGGGTACTGCCACAACCCTGGCTAGCTTTTACCTTTCAGCTAGAGACTTACCTCTGCCAGCTGCTCCATGGATCTGTGTGTGCAATTTTCCTGGGAGATGTGCTCTAAGTCATACTGGCTGCAACACTTCTATGTGTGCATTTTAACAGTGCTTTCCTTTCCACAGTGATTCTTCACCTGGGACCTCCTCTGTCTGTGAACGCTGCTAGCCTTGATTGAAATTTCTGGTGTAGTTCTGACTCTCAGTACTGCAGAGATGATTGCTCCCTCTGCATGTTGGGCTCTCCACCACTCAGAGTGCTACTACCAGACCTATTCACCAATTCCTACCAGACCCAGGGAATATACATCCTCCTCTGATAGTGTTCTGGGCCTGAACATCTTGTTACTTCCGTGGTGTACTGATTGTGCTATATCTGTTTCTCTGTGTACTATTGTATCCCAGGCTCCTGCTGGCAGCAATCCCTGGTGCATCTGGAAAACCTGCTGGTTCTCAGACCAGTCATCCTGCTTACAGCAATACCTGACAACTCCAGAAATCCTGCTTACAGCAATATCTGGCAAATCCATAAATCTTGCTTAAAGCAATACCTGGAATATCCAGAAATCCTGTTTACAGCAATACCTGGCATATCCAGAAATCCTGCTAGCAGCAATACATGCAAATCCAGAAATCCTGCTCACAGCAATACCTGGCATACCCAGTAAACCGGCTGGTTACAAGACCAGTTCATCTAGCAGTCCTACTAATAGCTACGTCTGGCGCATTTGGAAATCCTACTGGTTCACAACATTGAATTAGCTGTTCTCCAATTACGTGGAGTCCAGATTACCTGCCAGTCCTCTCTGGTGATAATCCAGTAGTCCTCCATTACAGCGGGAGTCCAGTTAAACTCCAATCCTAACCAGAGTTACAGTTGTCCTCCATTATACATTGAGTCAAGTTATCTACCCATTCTTCACATGGCTTCCCAGCTGCACCAAGTAGCTCCCATGCTACCACAATTTTCCATACTGCTTCCCAGCCACATCAAGTAGCTCCCGTGCTACCACCATTCTTCATATGGTTTCCCAGATACATCAAGTAGCTCCCGTGCTACCATCATTCTTCTTACGGCTTCCCAGCTGCACCAAGTAGTTGCTGTGCTACCACCATTCTCCTTACAGCTTCCCAGCTGCACCAAGTCTACCAACTGATACCCCATCCAGCTCAGCAAGCCTTCCTGCCGGTCCCAGTCTGAGCCGCACCAAGTCTACCAACAGGTACCCTGTCCAGCTCAGCAAGCCTTCCTACCAATCCCCGTCTGGTTTCTCCAAGTTTCCTACTGGTCCCACTCCAATGTTTCAAGTTTCTAGTTCCTGTCATTTATCATCAAAGGCAGTTCTCACTGCTACACAATTCTAATGCAATAGAGCTATTAATATCATCCATGATTCCAGTCAAGCTGGTCTCTACTGAATCCAGTTCATCACCTGAGTCAGGTAATTCCCAGATACCAATTGTGACACTTTGTTGTCAGGGGTTTAAAATATCATGATCTTCAAGCCTCAAAAAACAGAGTGCATTGCCACATAATGAATTTCTTAATGCAGCTCTTTAGATTCCAAAGTCTAACCACATACTGTACCTTGTATTAAACATTTTAATCCTGCTATCACTCACATTAGATTCAGTTCGGGGTTTATGGTCTATTCTAAAATGTGAAAATGATTTGAAATTACAGGAGATTGACATCATGTCCTGCTAGCCGGGGATAAAAGATATGCAATTATTTTATGAAGACAGATGTTCTGAATCTAGGGAGAGAACAGTATCAGATATTTCATCTGAATTCTAATAGAAAAGACTTCTGTTGGTGCTGTTTATTATGTTCCTTGAACAAAATAAAAATTATGTTTAGGTCAGTTTGTGTTTGAGCGTGCTGATGTTTAAGCCATGCACCTATTTGAATGGCTGTATCTGTGACTAGAACCCTAATCACAAAACAAAAGAAATCTGGAGCCATTTTTCAGAGAATTAGTTTAAACAAAGATCAATAGGCTCTCCTCTATAGACATATTTGTTGAGGCATGTAGATGATCTCTAAGGGTGGGAGGGTATTTCAGATCAGAGTTTCTATGTCCACAACATTAGATTATGATCAGACCAATCCATTGCTTTGTGGAGAATAAGCAATGATCTACAATGAGAACGAGAGAAAGAATTATGTAATGGTAAAATCTCAACCTCTTGAGTCAAATTGTCTAACGCATCATAAAGGTTAAATTCTGCCAATAGCCTATGAAATGCTAGAGAGGAGGCAGCTGTAGTCTGAGGATAATGACCAGGAAACAGGTGGAATTTGTCTAATTTAGGAGTGAGAACAAGATCAGAGTATTCCAGAAAAAGGAGTTTGCCCCATCTTATCTTTGAATTTTCAAAATGACATCTCTGAAAAAAGACATCTGATTACAATTGTGAGCACAAAATAATTCTATCTTAACCTATTAATCCTCCCATTACTTCTATATAGTTAGCCTCAAGTTTAAGGATGACAAATGACAGGCCACTGACAAAGTAGTTTAAAGTATATTGTTGGTCCTTAAAGACCATAGTTCCCAGTTAAGAGAAGTGAGTCTCCTGCAAGTCTACTACAGTGAATCAGCCATATGTTTTTGAAGAGTAGATAGCCCCAACATACTGTACATTTATTAGGGAAATCAACCCCTTAACATTTAGTGAGTAAAAATTAAAGTCTGATAATATAGTAGTAGTAGTAGTAGTAGTAGTAGTAGTAGTAGTAGTAATAATATTTACAAAGCACCAGAATATGTATACAGTGTTGCACAATTAGGGTTAGAACATAAGATAAAATAATACACTTGTTGTGGTTAAAATAACAGACCAGTAAGGGATACTTGCACACAATATGAGCTTTTACCTCATATTTAACAATATGTCAACATTTTGAGTAACAAAGGAGTAATACATATATTCTGCACTGTGTGGTATATGAGGTCATAATGGCAAATGTTTAAAATAATTATATCCATTAATGTAGAGATGTAAAGAGCAAATGAAAGAAATGAGTAGAGAGAAAGGTAACAATGTAAGGAGAGATAGAGATCTGAGAATAAAATTGAAGATAAATAATATTTACATTTTTCACTTTTTTTTTCAATAGACAATAAAAATTGTGTGAAATGCAGCAACACTGAATGGCCAAATGATGCAAGAAACCAATGTATTTCCAAAATTGAAGAGTTTCTTTCATATGAAATGGAAATAACGTCTGTGTTTTCTGCCATAGCCATATTATTTTCTGTTATAATCATAATCATAATTGGAATATTTATTTCCTTTTGGAACAGCCAAATTGTCAGAGCTAATAACCGGAACCTCAGCTTTACTCTCCTCATATCTCTAAAGTTAAGTTTACTTTGTGTATTTCTTTTCCTTGGTCATCCAGAGCATATAACCTGCATGTTGCGCCAAGTCTGCTTTGGAACTATATTTACTACTGCTGTGTCTTCTGTACTGGCTAAGACCATCATGGTTTGCATCGCTTTTAAGGCCACAAGACCTGGAAGCTACTGGAGAAAATGGATGGGAGTCAAACTACCAAATTCTTTACTGATGGTCTGCTCATCTGTCCAGGTCCTGAATGGTGTACTTTGGATGTCAGTTTCTCCTCCATTTCAAGAATTTGACATGGACACTTATGCTAAGAAGATCATCATCCAATGTAATGAGGGTTCTGTGTTGGCCTTTTATTTCATGTTGGGTTACATCGGGTTCCTGGCAGCTGTGAGCTTTGTTCTGGCTTTCATGGTTAGGACATTACCAGACATCTATAATGAGGCCAAATACATCACATTCAGCATGCTGCTATTCTGCAGTGTTTGGGTCTGTGCCATCCCAGCCTATCTGAGCAGTAAGGGCAAAAACACTGTAATTGTAGAGGTGTTTGCTATATTAGCTTCATGTATTGGAATTGTATTCTGTATATTTTTCCCTAAATGCTACTATATACTGATGAGATCCGAAATAAACAAAAAAGAACTAATTATCCATAGGAAAAAAAATAATAAGATCTGATGTTCTGTAATATGATAGAGACAACTCAAGACAAGGGGCCTAAAGATTAGTATTCAACATTAGCTTAAAGTGTGTTTAAAAGAAGCACATGCTAAAGTCTCAGATTTTTGTACATATGCTGATCCATGTACATCTTGGGATCCATATGCTCTGCTCTTTTAGCTGATTTTTACCAAGCACAAAAATGGAACATTTATGTTTAGATGTAAAGCTGGAAATATGTTTGTTTCTCAAAGAGATGCATATGGTTTATTACATCAGGCACATTTACATCTAGGTATCATTTTATACCTAAATTTACATCTAAGCCTGCCCAAGACCGAAATGTGCCTACAGAATCAGTTTTGCTCAATAAAGAATAAACACTACTCACACTTACTAACGTATATTAATGCTTTTTACACTTACACTTTATATTGTTGCTGTATGGCCACATTTACCTTATTATATGTTTGAGAACCAGGTCAGAATTGCTTAGCTATGTAAAATTCAAACCTTTTTAAATCACCATCATTGGTCTCATAAGCATGCGAGTTATTGTCTATAACACATCACATGGGCACTATGTTTTTTAACCAGGATCTATTAATTTAATATTTGTTATCCAGTACTAAACTTTTGGTAATTGTTAAAATGTCCTTATATTAAAATATGAAACTTATTAAATCTGTTTATTTGCAAAGGTGTCAGTGATAAATTTAGTTACTTCCTCTGTGTATTACCATTGCCAATGTTATGTTATTTTCCCCATCTACAACCATGAAAAATTTTGCAACTATTACCCCCTCTTTAGCTACATTATTATCCTTTATTTATATGAAGTCACAAGGGATCCGCAGCACCTTACAAAGTAAAAATACAGAATGAGCAAGACAAGAAACAAAGAAACAATTTACATTGCAGGACAAGGACAAGTTTGCATACATTGGTACATCAGCAGTCATACTAACCAAATAGGTAGTAGGGTGGCAGAAACCAAGGGTGAGTTGCCATTGTAGGCAGTGGGGAACAGATGATAATATAAGCAAAGGAAGGAAAAGCACATGAGGGCCCTGCTCATTAGAGCTTACATTCTAAAGGGGAGATGCAGAGAGAACAATAAATAAGATACAGGTGCCAATCAGTCATTTAGGTCACTCCAATCTAACTATGCTAAATTGTCCAGCGACTATCTCAGGAAAATCTCTGTACTTGGAATGCAAAAGATGTAGGGGAAGAGAAAAAACAGCAATATTAATTCCCTCAAAGGGAGAGAAACAATAATCTCTTTTATAAAACATAAAATATAGATATATGAAAACCATGTTATAAATAGCAGCAAAATTGTGTTAAAAACACTGGGTATAAAATCCTATGTAGGTCTAGAAGTCATAAAACTCTGGCTAACCAGCAGAGTAGTTCTGTTAATCATACACAATGTTGCAAAAATAAGTTCTGCACACTCAATGTTAAAATATGCCTGTTTTGTTTAAGACAAATTCACTGAGCAGTCCAGAAGGAATGGAATTCACAGATCAGATAAAGGTGTTAGAACATTCTTACCATGCCTCAGATGTGCTGTGTAGTTACCCTTATGGCAGGTGGAAATAATTAAATAATAGAAAGTTAGAGTAGCTGCCTAGGTTACTTATCTTCATATACTGTTATAGTTAATTTTGTAAATGCAGGAACGAAAAGCTTTCCAGCCACTGCCCTATTCATGCTGTATCAGCCAATACGAGTGCTTCTATTAATAGATGAAAGGAGTTGTCCAGTTTTGCTGAAACAATGTGGAGTAGTATATTCTCACCATAATCCAATGTAGTAGCCCCATGTACAAATGACTTCCACTTATTATCCTTCAGTCGATGCTGGTAGCAATGCTGGACTTAATGTCCCGCTCCCATATGACAAGTATCGGGAGCTACAGTATGTCTCATTCAGCTTCCTACTGGCAATCAGAGCTCAGCTCAGTGACAAGGTGTAAAAATGGTTGTTTTTAACAGTAGGCAAGAAATCAGCTTCCTAGAGATGCAAAGAGAGTTGATACAGACAGTGAGCAAGGAGCAAAGAACAATGGGTTAGGATGCGAGCTGGATAGCTTTGATGAAGAATTGGGTCTTGAGAGCTCATTTGAAGTTTTACTAAGAGCAGGAGAGTCTGACAGGGACAGGGTGCCATGGTCATGGTACAGCTCTTGCAAAACATTTTTAGGCAGAAGTGTCCTATTATCACTGCAATACTAGCACAGTAATATCAAACATGATTATTCTGACAGAATGCTTACAAAGTTCCTGAATATTGCAAAGATCTCCAACCATCCCAGGAAAGTCAAACAATATCCCATATCCCATCCGTTTCACTGTGAATTATGCCATCCAGGGGCTGGATGATGGGATTCTTGATACCTGTAGTTTGTATAATTATCAGCACAGGTCCCAAATATATGCCCTATGCCTGGGCTTACAAGCTGGTGGTGCCAGTTCCTGCTGCTCAACATCTAGGGATGATAATAGTGTCTCAATCATATAAAAATAAATAAACTAATTACATACTACAGACATTGTTTTGGTGAAAGTGGATTGAAAATTTCTAATGTCTATTTATATCAACTATATCTTTTAGGATTATGCAATAATAGCCATATGCAACGAAGCAACAATTAGAGAGAGTTCAGCTTTACAAAGCAAGTGTGTTCATATTGCCAGTGTATTCAATACCTTCTATATTTGGACTATTTATACACATTTATTACAGATGTCTCTTACAGAATGACAGAGGTGTACATTTTAAACCAATGATATTTCTTATTTCTATAACCAGTTACAGATTTAGCTACAAGAGTTAGAATTAGCAACAAGCTGAATATACAAATGTAATTTTATAGCAATAGATTATTATACTCAGGTTGACAACAGTCTAAAAAAACTACTCTAAGGGCCAAATTCCATTAGTCACAATGTAGTTGACTGGGGCTATTCTATTACAGCCTGTGGCAGCTACTTAGCATATTTCTGTTCACTTCCTCCTAAGGCTTGGAAAGAAATCTGTGTTAAATAGGGCTTTCTGCCATTATCACAAACATGTTAACCCAGAGCTCTGGGTAAAAGTCAGGAGCTATAACATTTTCTGGAAAATTAACTAGGCTATTTGATTCAGGCCCTTATATGTCACAGTATTTATACATTCACCAATAACAATCTTAATATGGGACTTTAATTCCTCTAGTTTCATCATGATAACACCCTGGCCATGTACAGTACTTCCCGTAGTTACACAATAATGCAGGAGATAAGGTGACTGCTGCTAAGAAGTTTAGTATAATTACTGTTGTACAGTACTCTGTGCTGGAGTAAACAGTCAGATAGTTTGGTTGGCAATAAATGATTCTAAATTTATGAACATCTCATGTTAATTATAATGGATCACTTATAAGAAAAAAGTAAATTTTTATATATAATTAATAATAATGATGATGATAATGATTCAAAGCTATGGACAGTGAGGACCAGAGGACATGCTTTATACAGGAACATGCTCACAATGCTTTTCTGGTGAAACATTCTTTTAGTTAAAAATGGAAAAACAATGTTTAATCCCACACAATTCTCTATTTTTGATATATAGATCTAACCTAAAACAGTTTATATCTCTATTAGATGGCCAGATTTTCCATCTTTTATCAGCCTCTCACAGGGAGCAGCACCTTTATAAAACCTAAGGTCCACAAACGCTCTATCTAAAATGGCTGGTTTTAAAACTATGCATTCTTATTCCACAGTCATACAGATTCATCTTTCTCTATATAAAGATAATTTACACAACTGTTTTATTTAACTGTTGAACATAGACACACAATAAAGTTTGCCAACAGGAGTGCGAGCTGAATATCTATCAGACACCTATGGTAAGTTTCCTGCTTTGCCACATGTACATCTCTATCCTGGCACAGAAACAGACAAATCTCAGGTGCACAACTCCAAATTATTAATAATATATATAAATGCAATACAATTTTGCAATTAATAGAGGTTTTTAGCATAATCATAGCCAAGGTTATGGGCCTACCCACCATATCCAGGTAACCTCTTTCGGGTAGGTCCCTAACATACTTGGGTTCAAATCCAGAGCACAGGATGTTAGGGACCTACCCAAAAGAGGTTACCTGGATATGGTGGGTAGGCCCATAACCCTGGCCATGATTATGCTAAAAACCTCTATTGATTGCAAAATTGTGTTGCATTTATATATATTATTAATAATTTGGAGTTGTGCACCTGAGATTTGTCTGTTTCTGTGCCTGCAATTAGTCTCATCAGGTAGCACCTCCCATCATATATATATAGTCAGGTTGTGCAGTCCAGAAATCTTTCCCACATCCCTCTCCTGGCTAGCCTCCTACCTCTCTGACCGATGTTTCTCTGTCTCCTCTCATGACTCATCTTCCCCCCACATCCTCTTACAGTAGGTGTTCCCCAAGGTTCTGTGCTTGGACCTTTCCTATTCTCACTCTATACGTCCTCAGCTGGTGTTCTGATCAGCTCTATTGACCTCCATTAACATCTCTATGCTGTTGATACTCAGATCTACCTTTCCTCCCCTGACCTCTCCACCTCTTTCCTCACTCGTATCTTCAACTGTCTCTCTGCTATTTCTTCATGGATATCCCAGCAATTTCTTAAACTTATTATGCCTAAGACTGAGCTGATCATTTTCCACTCCCCAATATAAACTCACTTCCCACCATTTTTTTATCAATTGATGACACAACTATCTCCTCTAGCCCCAAAGTGCACTGTATTGGAGTTACCCTGGACTCCTCACTTTCCTTCAAACCACATATCCAGAATATCTCACAGTCTATTCATTTCCATCTTAAAAATATTTCCAAGATTAGACCCTTTCTCACCCGGGATGACATTAAAATCCTCATACACTCACTGGTCATCTCCAGATTGGACTACTGTAACCCCATTCTATCTGGCCTCCCCAACTCTCTTCTCTCTCCTTTCCAGTCTGTCTTCAATGCTGCTGCTTGGCTCATCTTCCTCACCAAACTCTCTACATCTGTTTTTTCTCTTCTACAAGCCCTCCTCTGGCTTCCCTTCCTTTTTCTGCACTAAATTTAAGGTTCTCACACTCACTTACAAAGCCCTCTGCCATTTCTCTCCCATTTACATTTCTGACCTCATCTCCATTCACTCTCATTCCTGACCACCCTCTATGTTCAACAAATGCATGCTGCCTCTCATGCCAATTGATTACTTCCTCCCACTCCTGCCTCCAAGATTTTGCCCACGCTGCTTCCAACCTTTGGAACTCTCTCCCTCTTCCCATCAGACTCTCCATGAGAGGCAGTGTGCATTTATTGAACGAAGATGGGGAACAGGAGATAAAATATATAAAACCTATATCTTCACACAAGGCAGCCCAGATTAAACCAGGGTTGAAAACCACCTTAAAAACAGCTCCTTATCTGGAAAAAGTGAAATCTAGTTGTGCCTCTAATGGGTTACACCATGATTTCAACATAAAAGGTGAGTTGTTGTTCAGGATACCAGGATGTGTAGTTGTTGTTTTGTAGCATATCTCTTCAATCTTGACCATAAAGCTCAAAAAGAGAAGAACATAGTGCCAAACCAGATGTAAAATAATATGGTATTGACTATTCCATTGCACTCAAATAATAAAGATAAAAAACACATATCAAGATGTGCACTTCTTCTCTTTTAACAGGTGCATCTAAAAAGGAACATAGTGCAACAGCAAAATGGTAAGAATGCAAAATATTTAGTATTCCATTACACTCATGTTTAGAAGATGGTTTACATGTTGGATATAATTGTTGAATCCCCCAGGAGGATTTAAGATGGCATTCTTTAGATTTAGGTTTAATTTTAAACCGAAAGGAGACTGCATGTGTAATACAAAACAGACAATCTCAAAAACCACCTGCGCCCTAGGACTGCAGCTCAGTCCACACTCAGGAGCACCACTCCTTCAGATATAACAGATTAAAGACAATGTGTGTGGTCCAAATAGCGCTGTCCCTCTCAAATCATGTCCTCTCTTTTCTGTTCCTAGATGATATATTGGTCTCAAATAGAGTGGAAAAACAATGTATGTATATGCTGATTAAATTATGCTTTTTGATGATAAGCAATGAGCCACGGAATCACTCACCACAAATGGATAAAAATGCTTTCACATAAAGGTATCTTTATATCTTCTGCTCCTAGTCACAAAGACAATAAATACTTTTCAGTGCAGATTCCCCTCTGGGAATGGACTCACCTGGGATCAGGTATAGGCGTTCCCCAAAAGGTATCTTTTCACACCGTGACAGTCCAATAGTGACCACAGAAGAAGAAAGGAAAGGAAAGTCTTTAAACATTTATTTCATGTCCAGCACAAAATAAGGACATAATAAAAACAAATATATACACAGTCCCAAGGAGGTATCACAGTAAGAATGGAAAGTTACCAACAAAACTGGAAGCCACTCCACATGGAATGAGGTGGTGTCCTTTTAATCTACCCATGATGGCAAAAAATGGGGGGATGTATGGGTAGTTTCCAATCAAACTTGGAATATCTTCCAAGAAGCTCCACCAACATGTTTCTGACTTTCAAGTCCTTCCTCAGGGTGTACTGAGACTGACTAACCTCCACCTTTTTATACCCCTCAGTATACTCCAGGAGGAGGGTAAACAATTATTGAATAACAAGCATAATCAAAAACCCGGAACCCGTTAGGTGGAATACTAGTTATCATAGACCACATACATGCAATAAAAACAATAAACAATACATTCCCATAAACAATATAAAACACAGATAAATCTATAAATCTGTTAGATGCAAATCAGATCCATACACACCACACAATTTGGTGAATGTCCGCACAATATGTCATTCATCCACCACTTGGTGATCAGTCATATCTTCAAATTGAACAGCTTTTATGGCAGATCTAAACATATGATGGACACACTACATGATTTGAAAGATTTGTCTTTCCAATCAATTGGAAAATTACAAAACATGAAAAAAAATCAACTAACGTGTACACAGCTTAAGGGGGTGTTATTGTTTAGCAGTCCTAGTCTTAACTCCAATTACTTTTTTCCAAGTCTGGTATTCTGTATGTCACTGCTGCCACCTCTTCCTCTAATAATAATAATAATAATAATAATAATAATAATGTTATTTATATAGCGCTTTTCTCCCAAAGGACTCAAAGTGCTTTACATTTGCCTTTACTGCACAAAATACAAAACAAGCTTAACAAGGGACATTAGTGAAATACTTGCATGAATAGGTAAGTCTTGAGTCAGTTTTTGAAGGATTGTGGAGTGGAGGCCCCTCGACCTGTGCGGGGAAGCGAGTTCTATAGAGTTGGAGCCACAAAGCTGAAAGCTCAACCTCTAGAAAAATTCCAGGAGATTCTATCTACTGTTAATAGTCCTTAGTCAATGGATTGCAGTAATCAACTGCGACAGTAATGAATCAAAAGCTGCTTCAGGTACCTTGGATCCTGGTCATGCAGGTACTTTGGATCCTGGTCATGCAGGTACTTTGGATCCTGGTCATGTAGGGCTTTGAAATTTAGTAGGCTGTGGCATAAGTAGGGTATTTGGAGCCCAGGACAAGATAAAACATGGACTCCCCCCAAGTATGAGCGCATGCCGAAGATGCATGCCAAAAAAGTGGGCTTGGTCACTGAAAAATGAGGATGTGTCAACATGACACACCACCATTTCTCATCATTCTGGGAACATTGTATTCCTTATGCACATTAATGTCCCCAGTAGCAGTGCCGCTCTTGCAATGCCCACTATAGTAGTGCCCCTTATGTAAATGACCCTAGTAGCAGTGCACCTTATGAAGTGCCCCCTGTAGTAGTGTCCGTTATTCAGTGCCTTTAGTAGTGTCCCTTATTCTGTGCCCCTTATAAAGTGCATTAAGTAGTGCACCCTTATGCAGTGCCCAAAAAAGTGCACCCTTTGACATTGCCCCCAGTAGTGCACCCTTATGCACTGTCTCCAGTAGTGCACCCTTATACAGTGCCCGTTATGCAGTGCCCCTTATATAGTGCCCCAGTAGTGTCACTTATACAGTGACCCCAGTAGTGTTTCCCCCTATGCAGTGCCCACAGTAGTGTCCCTTACATATATAATACAAAGACACACACAAAATATGAAGTTACCTGAATCCCCACTCCTGTGCCTCCCACCTTCTGCTCCTCCATCCTCATGCTCGGCACTATGGGAGAGATGTCAAGATGTCTCTCCTATCACCCACTGGAGGAGCCAGAAGGTGGAGCTAACGAGTGAGCTCCAGCTCTGGCAGTGGATACAGCAGCCAATGAGAGTCTGTCAGACTCTCATTGGCTGCAAAAATAAACTCACCACTGCCAGGTAATATGAGTTTACTGCCCAGCATCAGCAGCAATGTGTTTGTTACTGTGTAGTGTGGACCGCACTACACTGAATTCAAACCACTGTCATTGACTATGGCCAGTGGCAACTACCCATGCCACCAGTCTGGCGGCACCCAGGGCACATGCCCTGCTTGACACCCCCTGTTATACCACTGTTAGTAGTTCAATCTTGAAAACCATTTGGCATCTGACAGGCAGCCAGTGAAGAGAGTAGATAATGGGAGTTATGTGTCTGGAATGGGACTGGTTAAGAGAAAAAAATTCAATTTAAATAAAATGCACTATGAAAATCCAGGTGAATAAATATACATATGTTTCAATGGTTAAATAACAAGTCAGAGATCGATGCTGGATATTTTAAGCCAAGTATATGTTCTTATATCAAACTTATGTTTAAGAGTCCGGAATTATGGCGTAGATGTTGAACATACCTAATTCTTAAAGAACGAGGTTTCAATTGTGGCTGATACTGATGTTAAAGTGTCAATCCACAATCCAGGGCAACACCAAGATTCTGCACATGTTCAGTGTTTTGTAATTCTGAACTCTCAAATGTAAGTCCTGTTGGTTGGCTATGCTATAGCCTTGTCCTGTGACCTATCATAAGGACCTCTGTTTTAACAGGGTACAGTCACAGCCAATTGACATTCATCCACTCCTGAATCTCAGATAGACAACCTTATAGGGTTTCTATGGGGTTCATAGTACATGGACATGTACTGTTGTGTATCATCTGCCTGGCAGGGGTAAACCAGGCCATGACAAATGATTATTTCACCCACTGGTAGCATGTACACTGCAAAAAGCATAGGAGATAGTATAGAACCCTGTGGGACACCGCATGGAATTCGCACTGGTGATTAAGTTAACTCCAGAAGAAATTATCTGTGACATTCTGGTCAGAAATTATTGGAACCAGCTAAGGACTGTACTATCCAGTCCACAGAAAATTTTCAGGTGCTCAATTAGAATTCCTAAGTCCATGGTATCAAATGCTGCAGAGATTTTAAAATCACCTCTGTCTCTTGCCATTGGAAGATTATTAAGCACACATACCAGGACTGTTTCAGTGCTATAATAGAAAAAATGTTGAGGAAAGTTTCCATATGAAGGTAACCCCACACCTTCACAAACAATGTAAATCACTCAGTGAGTATGCACTGAGAAGTAGTCCTTATGGATGGTCTGTCTCATAAGAAAACATTGTGCTCAGAAACAAAAAGAAAAAAAGTGCATATAGTGAAGCACAATTTTCTTAATCAACAACAGTTAAAAATAATATTCAGCATTCCCTAGACAGGGTATCCCATAGTGAAATAGGCCATATGTAATTACTGGAGTGATTGGATATATCAAAGGGGACTTTCCCTTTGAGAGATTGATACTAAGCATATGTTACATGATTTCTGCATATTTCTATTTGCTCCAGTGCTATGTCTTCTGAAACCGGACTGGAATGGATCACAAAAATTGTATCATAGTTAGACAGGTGGGTTTTCAGTTATGGTGCTGCCACTTTCTCAATGACTTTTCCTAGAAAAGGAAAGTTTGATACCAGTCTGTATTTGGCCTTACAGTTGGGGTCTAAATAAGTTTTTTTTAAGAAGTGGTCTAACAATTGTTTCATTTAGTGGTTCTGGAAAAATGCCTGTCAGGAAAGAGCATTGAACTATTTTTGCAATTACAGGGCCAATCATGTCCATACACCCTATCAGTTGCTTGGTTGAGGTTGGGTCCAGATCACATTTGGTGGCTAAAAACATTCTGATAAATTTAGCAATGTCTTTTACATCCATTATGTCAAAGCAGTTCCATGAAAACAGGTGGCTTACCTTGGCAGTCTTGGTAGTTTGGCCAACCTTTAATGGCACTGTGGGGATTACAGCCTGGATGGAGGATATTTTATCAGCAAATATATTTGCAAACTCATTGCATCTTGACTGGGAGAGTGTTTCATCAAGCTGCAGGCATGCTGGTTTGCAAAGCAACTCAACTGTACAGTAGAGCTGAGCTGTCCTATTGTTTGCTGCCTTGATCTAATTTGAAAGGAACTACGGTTTCTTATGGGTGATTTTTGATTGATATTCTCCAATATCTTTGATTAGTGTTAACTTATCCTCTACCAGTTATGTCATCCTCCATCATCTTTCAAGTCTACAATTCTTTTCTTGAGTTTACTTGCACTATTGTCAAATCAAGGGGTTTGACGGTTTGGTGGTGTGGGGTTGTATACACACAGGGGTAATATAATCCATTGCAAATGTCATATCCCTGTTATAGTAATGGACTAGGGAGCAGGATCTTCACCAGCCCCATTTATTGGAGAGATATATAGATTTGCTGCAACAGCCTCAGGGGGTCATGTCCCTCCTTGGATTATATTTTGTCAACTCCATGGATAAAGTTCTATTTTCAGGGGTTGTGACTTAGAAGCAAATTGAGTGGTGGTCTGACCATGTGACTGAGCTTATATTTAGATCATAGTCTTCTTGGCCTGTGTCACTGAATGTCTTTCTGCCATTTCATCTTGGATGTCCTCTCGCCACCTGAAACTTAATATTTCAAAAACAGAATTAATTATGTTTCCACTGGCCAATAAAAGTTACCAACCTGATCTCTCTATCACTGTTGATAACTCGACAATCCACCCTGCATCACAATCCCACTGCCTAGGTATCATCCTTGACTCTGAACTGTCCTTTGCTCCCCACATTCAATCTGTCTCAAAATAATGTTACATACATCAAAAAAACATATCCAAAATTTGTCCATATCTCACACAAGACACTGCAAAAACTCTAATCCATGCACATATTATTTCCTGCATTGACTAGTGCAATAGCCCTCTTACTGGTCTTCCCAAAAACAGGCTATAACCATTACAATCCATTATGAATGCAGCTGTCCACATGTAACCTCACACATTGTCTTTATTTCACATCCTCCTGACATTTGGCTGACATTCCTTTGTGAATGGATCATGTAGCCCACCAAAATGCAATATGTAGCACCTATCCTTGTGTATCAATGCCTATTTCCCTATAGATTGTAAGCTTGTGAGCAGGTCCTTCCTACCTATTTGTCTGTTATTACCCAGTTTTGTTCTATTAATATTTACAATTAAAGTGCAATGGAATAAAGTGCAATGGAATATGTTGTGCTATATAAGAAACTGTTAGTAAATAAATAATAAATAAAATAATCAAATCTGGAAGACAAGATTAAGAGTGTGACCACTTATATGTGTAGCAGAAGGAATAACTTGTGTGAGGCCCAGGGCATTCATTGTGCACAGGAGGTCTTGGCCAAGGTCTGAGAGTCATCATTTTCAATCCATACATTGAAATCACCATGGATGAGCCATCTTTGATGCTCCAGAACTATTCCAGTAACAATATTTGCAAATACTTGCAGAAATATCTTTCCATCTCCAGGGGTGCGGTAAAGGAGAATTTATCAAAATCTTAATTCTTTAAAACTTCAAGCAGTGATGCACTCAAATGAGTAATTTCCATTGGGTGGACCCTCAGTTTAGGCGCTTTTTTAAAGCAGATGGACACTCACCCCTCCCCGGCGGTTAAGTCTTGGGTTGTGAATGACAGGATAACTTGTCTGAACCGCAGCTTCCAAGATAAGTGCTGCATTTTTGTTTTTCCAGGTCTCTACACAAATGAGCACAAATCTGTGAAAATGAAAAAAAAAATATGCAGAATCACAGCGCACAATAAGTCATAAGCAGCAGATTAAACTAAAACAATGATTCACCAAGTCAAAAACATACATATAATAAAAAGGTTTAATATATAATCATTAGCCAGACTTAAATGCAAACATGAGAAAAACTTTTAGAGATCACAGTCCAAATTGTTTATTCTCACCCACAAATTTGCAAGAGAGATGTGATCTATTTTCTCTGATAAATTCCAATATCATAGGGACAAAAATGGAAAGAAACAAACAATATTGTATCAGTTTCCAAGAGGTATTTTTAAAGATAACACCTCTGTGTTAAAAGTTAAAAATGGAGTGATCTAGACAAAAGATTTTTTCCATAGTAAAATAGCCTGGGTGCACTTGTAGTTGGAAGATATACACCCTCTGTGTGTGATGTAAATATACAGGTGCTCACTTGTATGCTTACATATATATGGTTGTCAGCAGGCACATAAAGGTTTCTTTATCTCCCCACATGTCATATAGTAATCACCATATAAGGGGAAAGAAACAGACTGATAGTGTAGATTGACAAATACACATTTATTAAAAGTAAAAGTAAATTTAGAAAGTTAAAAGGTAAAATATATCCATACCAGATGGTATATGGTCACATATGTGGTCCAAGGAAATAATGAAACCCAGGTGTTCAATACTGGGACATCTTACAGGACTGAGAGGATAAGTAATGCACCTTTTTGAGACAATGGCCCTCATTCAGAGCCGCACGCTCTGAGCAGAGCGCATGCTCTGAATGAGGGCCACCCTCCATGAAAATGGAGCATCCTCCTGGATGCTCGTATAGCTGTGGGTCACCACCCACAGGCTATACGAGCATGCAGTTAGATGGCCGCGATGGTCTTGACCATCGCGACCATTGAAACTGCGAGCCGGAGCCTGCGGTTGAGGTTTTCAACCGCAAGCTACAGAGTGATTTTGGCTCTATCAGAGCCAAAATCAATCCCACTGACATCACTAGTGATGTCAGTGGGCCAGCTTCTTACGGTAGGCGTTCCCTTGGGAATGCCCCCATCTGGGAGGCATGCCCCCCGCATGCCCACCAAAGGGGGCATGCTGTCAATCAACATCGACAGCACGCCCCCTTTGATCAGACACAATGAGCGAAGGACTTTCCTTCGCTCGTTGCGTCTGGCACATGCGCACGACGGAGCTCCCTCCATCGTGCGCATGCTAAGTGCAGAACATCGACCCACTTGCGAGCGGACAGCCGCTCGCGTGTGGGTCTGAATCAGGGCCAATGTTTGTAATCACTCTTTCTACGTGTTTCGACACACTCCAGGCATCTTTTTCAAGTAGAGTGACTAAAATTTATAAAATTCATGGCACATAAAACCTATTTCTTGAATAATTTTGTAAAAAGTGTAAAAATTATGCATCATGGAACGTAACCTGAGTGTGCAGGTCCAGATACACGCGCAATGCAGCGCCATCTTGTTTGTGGCCAATAAAGATATATAGGGAGGCAAACCTACCCAGCATTCTTAATGGATGTTAAACACTAAACTATATTGAGTACTGAACACTGCAGGTGGTTTGGATGGCATATTCTTTCTACACACACAGATAACTAGAGCCATGTTATCACAACTACGTGATCACAGCTCCCGATGATATGTGAATAAAAGTAAAAATAGGGAGACAATATTACCCAGCATTCTAAATGGATGCTAAACACTAAACTGTATTAAAAACTTACCACTACGGGTGGTTTAGGAGACAACTTCTTTCTACACCCCAGATAACCAGAGTCATGTGATCCCAACCATGTGTTTGTGGCTCCCAGAGACATGTGAATGAAAATCAAAATACAAATACATGCAAAGAGGATGGTCAGGAAGGAAACTTCCTTCTACCACCTCAAATTAAAAAAGCTACATTTCCGCGGCTCTATAAGGTCCCATGCACCGTAGGTATGCATAGGGAAAAAAAGATCACTTTCCCTGGGCTTTAGTTTGTTTACCCCATGTGATCATGAAACCAACCCGATCGCAAGTTACATGCCAATAGGAACTTATTTCCGGTGTTAGATTGTTTACCCACACAACCATAGGTAAACTCAATCACCTGTATATGTGAAATAGGATGTAATGGCTTTCTCATACTTTGTAATAAAGCTATGGGGCCAAATGAACATCCAAATTTATTTTTTTTCACAGATCAGATATAAAATTATATGAACTTATAGCACTTACATTTACTGAAACAAAAAGTTAAAATTTTTACACATCCATCTGCATATCGATCAAAATATTAAATAAACCATTTAATTTCAAAATCGGTGTTTAGACCATTTGGTTTCAGTGTGTTTAAATCTTAAATTAGCCTCGTCTCAGTTGGTGCTAACTTCTTGTACCTGTCCTTATTTCTCCAATTTACTTTTATCAGAGCAATAGCAAAAAAACTTTTAATACCTTTTACTGAACAATTATACTTCTCCTTGCATCTCACTTACAAATAGATTATGTGCCAAATGGAGGATGGCGGGGGCCAGCTGCTGCTGATTGTACCAAGTCCTCTTGTGTCTGGGGGACCTCGGTGTGTGGTCGTGGCTATTTAGCTTGAAAGGCGGCATGAAACTTACCAGTCTACCCCAAATGGCAACACTGAGGTAGTATAGGTGGCACTTGTATTGAAGGAGCACACTGAAAAACTGCAGTCTGGTTGTAGTCGTGGCTTATATTTGTTGAAAATCCTTTTTATCAGTAGCAGGACATGTTTGTCAGAAATTATAGAGCTGTCAGAGGAAATCAATACCCCACTGTCAACATTTTTTGCTCTATTCTGGTGCTTTCTTAAGACATGGGAACTGGCATTTCAGACTTCCCTTAAATAGGGAGTTTTCTATTGTTTTAATTGCAATCATTATCCTCAGGTGCATTACATGGACAATCATCAATTAGTTCATTATATTTCATCTAACCCACATTTAAAGCAGTGTCAGAATTTGAAAATTCAGAAGCCTTGTTGATTTAAAAAGAAAAGAAAGGGCACATATATTCATTCGAAAGCACAAAACATTTTCTGTTCACTTAAGAAATATAATAAAAGAAATAAAGAACTACACAGACTAAATGCATTGATATAATATAATGAGTATCCTTATTACTTTTTGTTTATTTTGTTCTTTTAATCTTTTTCCTTTTAATGTCCATAATGTATTTCTACTTTATAATAAAAATGTAATAATGTTTATTAAAAATAAATAAGATTGTCTATATTTGTAACCACAAAGGGTACCTAAAATCGGAAATACAGTACATAACCCAAAGATTACAAATAAAGCAAAGCTGCTGTTAATTATGATCAAAAAAATCACATTCCATGGATTTCAGTACCCAGAGGTCTTCCATCCTCAATTGGACCTAGTTCTTTGCTGCTTAGCTTCAAGTAAAAATATTTCAGAATGACCTTTGTATCTAACTCTACTTCTGCTTACCTCCTTAAATCATTTCTTCCTCTAAAAGGGGGGGGGCAAATGATGTCAGCCAGATCTGCTAATGGACCATGGTATGCTATATTGACAAATGTCCTCTCTCAGGGCCTGATCCTTGTGCATATCCAATAATACCTCTGTATCTAAATATATACAATGTATCTATAGTAGTTTCATCTAATGTCTGTTCATTCTAAAGGTCTGTTCATTTGGCTCATATTTTGGTTTACAAAACATCTATATGCAGTCTGAAGGACATTGTTTATCAAGCTTTATGCAAAATTGAGATTGACTTTGACATAGATATATATTGTCGTATTAATTAGTATACATGCTATACCATTTTATTTAATTGTGTGTTTTTAGTGTGATGATAAATGTTTATTTTTTAGTAACAGAAGCCATTTTGAAAATTATTTTCCAGTCAAGTGATAATTGTTCACTTTTACAATCTCTTTCCCAGCACAATCTTTTTTTTCTTCTATTGAACATTAATGTTCATCTGTCCACAGTCCTTGCACTAAAACAGGCATTCACCTTTGTATGGCACCCATATCATATTACATATTTTGGTGTGCTCCTTACTTGAGATATCTCAGCATTTGGTTAAAATAATTTCAACCCTGCCAAGCCCTGGTATTTATTGGCTTCTTTAGTTGAAACATGGACTGGAGGACCTAGGGTAACGGGTGACAATAACCAGGAAGGCAATATGAAATCCTCTACATACATCTCACCCAGGTGTCGGCGAGACCTACAACAAGGCATGGAGTCTAGTCCACCTGATTGTCTTTACCATTGAACCCTCACCTTGCTGCACAAGGTGAACAGGTCACTGCTCCTAGGACAGGTACCTGGAGAACACACAGAGCTAGATATAGGAGGACTATATAAGCAAATACAAGGCTGGAGTATTAGATGCAAAAGATCCAGAAACTGATGAGTGGATAAAGATACTTTGGAAACTTATATGCTTAAATTGCAATGGTAAGTTGCACTTGTGACACACTGAATAACTATGATAGTCAGCACTTGATAGGAGATGCTGAATAAAGATGGTAAGCTGCAATTGATATGAGACACAGAATAGCGATGATAGCCAGTATTTGATATGAGATGCTGAATAGCGATGGTAAGCTGCACTTAATATGAAACACTGAATGGTGGTGAAAACCAGTACTTCATGTGAGACACCGAGTAGAGGTGAAACCCACCACTTGATATGAAATGCTGAGTAACAGTGATATCCACACTTAATGTGAGACACTGAGTAGCGGTGATAACCAACATTTGATGTGAGTTACTGATTAGCTGTGATAATAAGTGCTAGATGTGAGATGCTGAGTAGCGGTGATAACCAGCACTTGATGTGAGATGCTGAGTAGCAATGATAACAGAAGACACTAAGAAGGTACACAGGAGAGGTACATTACAGAGCCTAGTATGCAGATACATTAGAATTCCACTATAGGAGTGAAGTTGTACCAGCAACATCCTGCTGCAGAAAAGTGCCCTAATATACCCTTTGGTAGCTGGTCATTGGTCAGAGACAGCAGCTGACTGACCACAGAAATACCATAGGAGAATACTGATCAGATGACGTGAACCAACAGTGCACCCCCCCAGGAGCAACACGGCAACTGAGGATGCACACCAGAAGGCTCTATTAGACCCTGAGCAGAATACTCAGCCAACACTTGTCTCTACAGCTGACATCTTGACACTAAGGAGCCCAAAGATGCCATCGCAGATGTGATTAATGACCAATCAAATGTTGCATCCTGACACACCTACTTTAATATGACACTCAATAAGAACAAAGCAATACAGTCTTTTGGCCTCCAAAGAGTTTCCAAGCATCTGAGAAGTTAAAGAAAAAATTAATATCAACAGCAGAAATTATACACCCACATCATCAACTTCTTTTTAATGTAGAGGTAGATGCCTTACATGTAGGGAGTGGGTGTGGTAAGTAAAATATATATTCAAAATGTCATCACCAGAATGTCGACAAATGTTGACATGGGTAAAATACCAACATGTTCAGAATGACCTTCTATCCATGTTGATAGTCTGACAGTTGACATTCAAAATTGTTAACATTTTGGTGTCATCACAACAAATGGCTGCATATGTAATTCAAATTTCCAGATAAAAATTTAGCACAGTGTAGAGTGTGACTTACAAAATAGTCCAGCTTATGTTCCTTATCTTTGTGCTTGTATTCCTGTGTCCCAGTCATGTATATGACATCTGTGACTGATGATTATCAGCTCCACTGAAAATACTTTTCCAAAGAAAGGTCCCTATTCTCAACTGATGCAATATGGCTCTATCCAAGTTAATGGGTAATGGCACATTGATTTCAAATTACTCGATTCATCCAATCAATATAAGATTTTTTCACAGTGTAAGCAGCAACTTTATTGTTTATTTTTTTAATTCAAACTTTGTTATATAAACTCTACCTCCTTTGAATTTGTTTTATATTATTCCATGCATGCCATCAACACATTACAACTAATTTAAACAGATTCAGTTCTCTCTAGATTACATAATTATAAAATGTCTTAGCCATAGTGGAGTTTATTCAGAAATTACAATAGATATGAATTATTCAAAAAAAAGACTGAATTATATATTATTACAAATGAATGAAGATTTACACATGCATATCAAATCTATTTTAATCATAAAAGAAATGTTTATTTCTACTTCACATACAGTACCATAAAATATTGCATTCCAATTATTATATACTTAATTATACATATTCTCATTAATCTATTTTTTTTATTTTATTTTAATTTAAAATGCATATATATTAATAACTTTCAAATGTAGTTACCATATATTTTAGATTAGTCATGTAAGAGAACAAATTATTACATGACAAAAATTGACTTTATAATTGCTATTTCTCTCCAATAATTGAGAGCAATTGGTGCATAGTTCTATTTCAATACTATGAAGTTTTTATTCTTAATTTTGGTTTTATTATTTGAAAACATATAAAGAAGACTTTAATTTGAAGGAATAAAAGGGTTGATCAACTCAAACATATACTGTATTATATATTTTTCACAAATCTATCTTCACACATCATTCAAGAAAATTACATTATAAGGGAAGATTTAATAAAGCTTCTTAAATAGACAAAGAGTAGTGTTGCCTGTAGCAGCCAGATTATTTGTATAATTTTCTAGAATGCAATAGAGAAATGATAGCTAACATCTGATTAATTGCTATGGGTAACACCTTTATTTTAATTTTTTAGATTATTTATTAAATCTACCCCCTAATGTTAAAGTTAATCCATCTGATGTCAGAGCTTTGCAGTCCATTTGACTTCTGCAAAACATAATTTAGTAAATGTATCTCTTCCCTATTTGTAATTGTGATTTAGTCAATTTGCAAAAACAGTGAGATCCGTGATATTGCTTTCATGCTTCTAAAAGAACACACAATGGATTGTTATTCCTAATCATGTCTTCAGTGATCTTTTAATCCTACCAATACAATGGAGATGACACATATGTCACCTCACATTTGATAAATTGCTCTTTTGTGAAACTCTCATTTGTGGCTCATGAAACTCTTGTTACACTCTTTTTAACAAATTAGCATTAATTGCATACCAAATTGTTACATTTATGAAAAACTGTATTCCTTGTGATAGCCAAATGTTATTTTGTACCTATTTGTTTTTAGAAACAAAATTTGGTTTCTTACTAAAAAAATTTAGTTAATTCGTTATTCTGTTCTCAATTTTACAAATTTGATAAACTATTATTTTTAATTACTGTTATACTAATGAAGAAATACATTTGTAACTTTATTGAAAAAGATGTTATATATTTTCTATTTGAGGCATTTCATTAATTAAATGATTTTTTATAATAAAAGATTTGGGTAACATCTCTTGGTAAAAATTTCAAGGAGATCCAATGCATGTTTAGGAATTTCTGCATTTTTCATACAGTAATCTCAGTTGACCCCAGGGTATTTTGTCTATCTAGGATCTGTGGTGCATACTAGATTAATGTAAGTAATTATTTCATCCTATGTCTTTATCCATGCCAGTTATTGAAAGAAATCCAGTGGGTATTAGTTTTATGGATTCCAGTCATAGGAACAATTTTCAGTGAAAAACTTATACTGTACCTGTATGTGCAGAGATTATGAATGTAAACTCAAATATAGCAAACTCCAGGAAAATCTAAAGATCTAGAAATAGAGAAGATAGTCATCCAAGAGCTAGGGTTAAAAAAAAATAGTTGTCATTTGAGAGCAAGTTAGACTTCCAAAAAATAATGGTTTGCTAGGAAGAGAGTCATTAAGAGTCACATATAATAAATGAAAAAAAAAACATCCAAGAAGGAGCAGGTTTCAGAATACTGACTCATATCGATAAATTCAATAAACTATAGAGGTGTTGTTCACAAGAAGCTGCTTATACAGGCCTACAATTGTGGTAATAAGAAACCATTGCTAGAATATCATTACCAGCAGCACGTGATCGGCCCATTCACTCAAGAAAGTTTACACAAATTAAATTAAATTTATGAAGCAATTTTTTAATTGTGTCTGCACTTTATTGCAAAGAGGCTTCACTGATGCAAACCAGAGATGGGAGTTTAATTGCTGCAGTTATGCTAGATGTTGTTAAATCTCTAAACCTTTGGTGAAGAGCAGTTGCACCACTTGAGAGAAGAGATATGAGTGAAAATTTACTAAATATTGGTTGGCAATTTGCATTTTCTCAGCGGAATTACATCTCACCAATTTATTAAAGCAATCCCATAATGACAAAATTATTTAGAATAAAAATTCATCATACCAATTTTCTGCCATAAAAGTATTAAAAAGTATCCAAACTCCATATTTACATGTGACATGCTGATATGACAATTACTACTGCTTGTGTTTGATTCTGCTGGTGTGGATTGTTTGTGGCCTTACTATCAATAGTAAATGGTTGCTTTTCCTTTCCCAGGTTAGGAAGTATGACTCTGTATTGCATGTCTTTGGAATATCATCTAGTTGGGAGTATGGTTATGGCATTTAAAATAACCTGGATTGGCTAGATATACAGTACATTCTACCTTCTCTCATTACTTTAGTGGAGTTCACGGTTTGAATGAAAACTGCATTGCTCGCCTCACTTGAACTAACACCCGTGCTTGCATCATATCTGTGAGGATACATGTATCCAATCCTGAAGATATTATTACACATATATCTAATAATGTTTGGAAATTGTGGAAAAGAACATAAAATGCAATTTTAAGAGCAAATACTGTATTTAGAAAATGACTCAAAATTAAAATAACACTCAGATAAACTACATAAAATGAACAAGAACTTTACATTTACTTTACAAGCCTTTGGAACATACAGTAACATTCATTAGTGTAGAACAATTTTGCCTAAGCAACTTACTATTAAACTAAAAGTAGTTAACAATATCATTTCTATACAATAGTTAACTAATCAATAAATGACTTGGATCTCACAGAACACTACTCATGTTGTTTTCACAATTCTTGTTCATCTTTGGCGACCCTCAAATTGCAACCATGGGGACAAACAAGACACAGTGCTACAGGCATAAATATTGGTCACACATTTGGAAGGAATATTTTGTCAATACTGATTTCTTGGTTTTCTATCTTTGTTGCTTGAACTGTTGCCACTATATACATCAGGTTGTTGATTTTTGTAGAAAAGTTCTCAAATCCTTTCAGAAATTGTCCGATGTAGGCTGGGAAAGAGCAATCACTTCATGAAACTGACCATCAATTAGTTCTCTTCCCAGTTGTTGAAGGAACTTCCAATATGATGGTACATTTTTTACATTTCCCAAATAAATAGTTTGAGAATTAATTACTGCAATGTTGAGCAATGAGAAGAAAAAATCATTGGCCACACTCTAGTACCACTCTGAACAATATAAATAGAACACATTTTGGCCACCATATCAACTCCTATCTTATGTTTGTTGTATTATGTTATTATTTCAGGCTTTTTTGTCTCAGTGTCTTCATCAATTGTTCATCCATGTGCATACTGGAGATTAAAAGGACATTTTTATTTCTTTTATGAGGGAAGCAAGAAACCATTGTTCCCTCTCTTCTGAATGAAAAAAATAATGTATAAAAAACTTCCCTGTGTTTCACTTTCCTTATCTCCATAGGAATTTGTAATTTGTTTTTTTTAAGTTCTCCCATGAAGGACACACAACATTTTTCTGATGAAGAATAACATCACTGAACTAGTTTTCAGCAGTTACATTACAGCCTGAGTTTTTAATAGGGGATATTAATTGCTATACAACATCTGTACTTATATTACTAACTTGAAAAGGCCCTTCCAGCTGTCTACCTTCGAAAGTATCCATATTACAGTTGTAATATATTTTTGAATCGACTAAAGCAAATATTTTGTCACCATATTTTGCTTGTTTTGACAGGATATACTGTATAAAAGGACAGCTGCCTATAAAGGCTTCTCATTTTGCATCTATTGTTACATCATCCCAAACAGAATAATATGCTTGGCAGTTTTTCAAAAATCATTTGGACAAGTCTCAAATAGGTGCTAGATGGTCTATTTGTTTTTGTTGTCTGGTTTCTCTGTTGTCAAATCTCAACATTTGAATTATCAACCAGAAGCTTTTGAGACTCATCATCAATCAGAATTTTTCTATGCCAAATTTTTTCACTATTCCACAAATCATTTAGATTGATCCTCCCTACTTTGTAGTGTCCAGTCAAATATAAAAGCCCATTGAAGGCTTCCATTTCTGTTTTATAAGTTTTTTGTATATCCGTAGGAGTGATTGTCACATATACAATCAAATGTAACCTTGCAGTTAACTTCATAGGCTACAATGTAGTGGTTCCCACCGTAGACTTCATATGGGGGAAATTCAAACAGGCAGCATGAATGCTTAGAGCCAATCAGTGGGCAGCTCCTATGGAAGCAACTGCTAATTAGTTGGCTGCTCCTGCAATGATGGGGCAAATGTGGGTTCCAGTCATTCATGTGGAGGAAGGGTATGTGTAAACATATATACTTCCTCCTATCAGTGCTTGATTCAAGTATTCATATTTTTGTTTTTAACCCTGTGGATGCCTACTTGGAATGAAGAGGATGTGATCTACTCTAGGAATAGATGATTATGGATTTTTTTTACAGGTATTGTGGATTCTCCTGTACAGGGGCACTTGAATGGCTACAGGGATTCTAGGTGAGTATGCATGAATGTGAGTTTGAATGTGAGTGTACATGTATGCTTTAATAAAACTTTACTTTCATGGTGTGTGGGTCTTGTCTTTATTTTCATATTTATTTTGCAGGTGAACTACAGGTACCAGCAGGCTCTTAATGCCTCGCATGCTGGTTCTTGTGGTTCTCCAAGTACCAGCATAAGAGAGAGGCTTGGTGCAACCTGTAGTTCTCCAGCAAAAGACAATTTTAATACATCTATTTTTTACACTACACTTTAAGACAACCAACCCAGCACCCACCAGGCAGGAGTGCTGGGGATATCCCAGGCTATCAGCCCAGGCCTGGGGTGCTATTATGAGAAGGACCCCATTATTGGCCTCAGCTGACTAGCTGTTTGGTGTAATGCTTTGGCTGGGAGACACAGTGAAAGGGACCTTCTGGCTGTGGCATTACACCCCCGCTATGTATAGTCCGGTGCTGTTTATAGAAAATAAATAGGACCACCAATTCATTTTATCCCCTGTATTTCCACAAAAATGGTTCTTAAAATATAGGTGACACCTATGCATTTTTCCTCTGTATTTTAAGAACCAGGACAGGCTCGACAGGGCCCAAGTCTTCTTATGCTGGTGGGGAGGGGATGCACATTATTTTTATTTATGTTTACTTTTTTTTACAAGACAGAAGCCTTCATGGATTTCATTAATCTATGAATGCTTCTATTTAACTTGTAACTTTTAATGCAACAAAATTATTTTTGGTTTATTATTTTGCATGTTGCTACTGTGATCTAAGATTTTGGATTTCTTGTGAATAATAAATTCAACAGATATGAATACTGAACCTTTTCAGATTGGTTTATGGATGGAGTTACTGTGGTCATATAATTGTGATATTTTCACTATGGAATTTTATAAAATGTATCTTATCTGCTCATGATTAAAGGTAATTCTTGCTTTATATATAATAATAATAATGATAATTCTGTTGGATACCATAATTTAGGATTACCTATTTAATATTTTTGCCCAATTTACTATTATTGATGGCTGACTCTTGACCATCCAATATACAGTAATAATCCTTTTGGTAAAAACATATTTTTTTTTATACATTATTAATTTAGAAAATTATGTTTTAATATGATCACTATTTCACATATATTTTTTAACTAAAAAGAGTGCCCCAAAAAGGAGTTGGCTTTACTTGCCTGTGCAAGGAATTTCTTGTATATGTGTGACTATTTTAATTGACTCAAAGGAGCACCACCAACAAATCAGATTTTGCAAAGAAGATTTATAATCTCACTTATGATTTTTCACCATTGGTATATGTAATACATTATATCATATCCTGTGCAGAAAGCTTCCCAAATACCTCCTCCCCTTGATTTTGTATTGCCTTTAAATGCAAGTCACATTAAAAAGTTTGAGTTTTCCTAGGAGAAAACTCACCCGGACTCTCATAATGGAATTGCCTCAAACTCATAAGTTTGCAGGCTATTACATTTGGCAAGTTTTGAGTCAAACATGACTTTTAACTATAAGGGGTAAATTTACTAAAGTTAGAGTTTTTAGAAGTGAGTTTTAGAAGTGATGTTGCCCATAGCAACCAACTAGATTCTACTTAACATTTAACTAGCATCTTCTAGAAGACAATAGCTAGAATCTGATTGGTTGCTATGGGCAACGTCACTTCTAAATACTTTCACTTTCATAAATTTACCCAAAAATGTGATAGAAGCTCTGAGTTTGTCTCACACAAAAAAACTTATGCCCTATGACATCTAGCCCAAGATATCAGTCTCACAGGAGTGTTGGGTACTTGTACAGTAGCTAGTGTTCCTTGCTATTCTGAGGCACACACATACAATGGAAGGAAGATTTTTTTCTGACACATATCCTGCACATAGCATGGGGCTGGTGAAGTCGATGATACTACTAATGATGGGGGTTGAGGCTGTGGATGGAACAATAGTGGGCAGTGCGGCTTCTGGCTTGAAGCTATACAGATACTCACATTAGCATAGGGTAATAATGGGGAGATTTATCTATGCTTGGAGAGAGATAAAATGGAGAGAGATAAATAAAACAGCATCTAACTGCCATGTTACATAAAGGCTGTGTTTTAAAAACTACAGTTAGTAGCTGATGGGTTAGCACTTTATCTCTCTCTAGGCTTTGATAAATCACCCATAAACCTGGCTAACATTGTCTAATAGAGGCTATACATCAGCAATCAATTGAGGCAATTCCAAGTTGTGATTGAAATTGTTTAAAAATATTTGCAAAGTATGGGGTTACCGATTGCCAATTCAGACAAGATGAATCTGTAAATCAGGTTGTCCAACATGTTGGATTTCCCAGACCAATTGAGGTTGTAGATGGCTAGTGTATGGTATCAATCAGCCAATTTACCAGCTATTACTAAAAGATGATGAGCCTTTCATGACTGGAAGATTTGTTATTTGCTAAAAATGATCTGATAATTATATGTATTATAGGGGTACAGATTAGTGGATTGGAGACTAGTGAAATTTGGGAAAAAATGCAGAATCCTTTATTTGTGGGGTGCTGATGTATGGGCCCCAATATACAGTTATAGCCATTTGTGTGTGGCTCAGAATGAGACCCATATTTTTCACCAATGCTGTAAGTGGTCAGTACCATTGGTACCAGGTCAAGTAAGGCAGCAGTATAAAGTTACTATACATTTATTCATTTTTTTTTACTTTGTTTAATTTCACTGTAAACCCCTTATGAGCACACCTGTTACAAATATTATGATTAGATTGTAAAAAAAAATCACAATCTAGCGTCTATGTTTGGTTGCCCCTGGTGCTGCTATTGTTTTCTTTTTTTAATAATTTTTTTTCTGTTCAATTGAAATGGAACATTATTCTATTTACATTGATGTATTTTTATTAGTCTATGACAAAAAAGTAATCTGCAGTGAATATAAAGCTCTCACTAGCTCCTCTTCTCCCTGTGTCCTGAAGATTCCATAATACACTTGTGCAGCTGTCAGTGCTGAGCTGGGACAGAGAGGAGAAACCCTTTCACATGCATTTTATTTTCCGTAATTTTTACTAATTTTGTTTTAGTTGCTGGTCCTGTATGCAACACTCTGCAGATCTGGCTGAGACATGGAACTCTAGACCAGGATGTACCCTTGTAATCAACTATTATACATTTAAAATATAAGTATTCTCAGGAAGAAGATAGCATTATTGAAGGATTATTTACTTGACGTACAAGATTATATTCTCAGAGCTATGGGTGTCATCTACATGATGTAAGTACATTAGGTCCTAGATAACTTACATGGACATGTCACACACACACAACATACCTAAAAATTATGTGCATTACATTAGTAATATAACTGACCACATATCTGTGTAATCTTACATGAAACAGATTTTATTTGTCTCTTACTTGTACTTTTATTTGTTGTTATTTAGCAAAAGACAGAGGTATATTCCTAATGTACATTGTTTCTAAAAATGTAAAAAAAAATTGCAGATTTAGGCCCTCATTCAGAGCCGTATGCTCTGAGCAGAGCGCACGCTCTGAATGAGGGCCGGGCTCCATTTTCTTGGAGCGTCCTCCTGGACGCTCGTATAGCTGTGGGTCACCACCCACAGGCTATACGAGCGTGCTTTGTGATTGCGGCGATGGTCGAGACCATCGCGACCATCAAAATTGCGAGCCGGAGCCTGCGGTTGAGGTTTTCAACCGCAAGCTCCGGAGTGATTTTGGCTCTATCAGAGCCAAAATCACTCCCACTGACATCACTAGTGATGTCAGTGGGCTAGCTTCTGACGGGAGGCGTTCCCGTGGGAACGCCCCCGTCAGGGAGGCATGCCCCCGGCACGCCCACCAAAGGGGGCGTGCTGTCAATCAACATTGACAGCACGCCCCCTTTGATCGGACACAACCAGCGAAGGACTTTCCTTCACTCGTCGCGTCTGGCGCATGCGCACGACGGAGCTCCCTCCATCGTGCGCATGCTCAGTGCATAACATCGACCCACTTGCGAGCGGACAGCCGCTCGCGAGTGGGTCTGAATCAGGCCCTTAGTCCCCAAATTATGTTATTGTGATCAATTCCTTTCTGATCATTTCTTTCAAGACATTTATTTGCTTCCAGCAATCTGATATTGCTTTGTTCTCGCAGTTCCCATAACACTGTGCAGCCTAAGTAGTAGGACAGTTATTAGTGTTAAAACCTGCTAGTGCTGGGTCGCTGGGCTGAAAATCTAATCATTACACAATCAATTTATTCAAATAACCAAAGTTTATATGTTTCCCCTCCCCTTGGCCATGTGAATTTTTTTTTTCAGATGAATAGTGTTAGGTTATTTCAATTCAGAACATATTGCCTGATGTGTTTTTGTGCCACTGGTAAAGAAATTAGAAAGTATATTTCATTTGTTCAGGAGTTATTGAGAATAAAACTTATAAACAGAGAGTAATAACAAAGCGCACCTGGAATCCTATAGCAGCTTCTATATTCTCTATTTTGCAATGAGAATGAACAGTTTAAAATATAAGAAGCGCTGGTCCAAAATTAAATAGATATATAACTGTGATTGCTTGTGAAACAATAAATTCTTAATATATTTTGTATTATTTATCTGCAAGACCATTCAAATAAAAGGAAATAATAATAAATAAGGTAAAAGTAATATGATGTATGAAAGACAAAATCAAACTGAAAATGAAATAAAAATAAAAATAAATATAAATACTAATAAAAATAAAAATAATAATAATGTATAAATGATCGCAATGATGTTTATGCTCTTTAAGGCTCGGATGGGTACCCGCTGCTATAATGCAGTGCTGCGGGTTTCTGTCCCTACCTTTCCCTGAGACACGGGGTTCAGCTCGCTGCACGCGCCTTCAAATCCGGTGGTGACTCCGGCGCTCAGTGTTGGAGAAAACACTTGAGCTCTGTCCCGTACTGGATGCGGTGTTGGTTGCTTGCCGCTTGCTCCGGTTCGCTACCGTCTGCTTTTTCCTTCAGTCCCCTTGCTGGTTAGCTGGCCTGAATGGGGTAATGTCAAATGCTGTGTTGGTGTTTGGTAAAAAAGCACCAACGCATTTCGTCCACGTGACGGACTTTATCAAGGAAGCTGGTCTGCCAGTCACTGTTCCCATTAGTACTCTGGGGTCTCTGGTGATTGGCTAATAGGTTCTGTTGCACCTGTGATGATTAATTACCTCATTAGGGTTCTACATTTTATTAGAAATACTTTAAAATCACTTAATGCAAGTAAATAAATACTGCTATAGGTTTAAAAACTTGTGCGATCATGTTGTAAAAAATATTAAAATGATTAAATGTATAAATTAATAGATAAATAAAATAAATAAATAAATAATAATAGTACCTGGTAAATGTAAATGATTATAAATAAATAAGTAATAAAATATAGAAATAAAAATAAAAATAAATAATAGAAAATAGAATAAAATAATAAAAGAATGGTTTGCAGACAATTATAAAATGAACTTTGGCTGTGGTGTCAGGACAAAATAAAAAAAAAAATAAAAACAAAAATTAAAATAAAAAATTAAAAATTATTTTCTATCCGTCAAAAAAGAACTCAGTTCAAAATCTATATTGAGGCCCCCTGGGTGCAGGGTTTTGAGCTCATAGATCCATTGGGTTTCTTTTTTTGACATACGATGTAGATAGTTTCCTCCTCTCCAATCTTGATCCACTTTATGTATTGCAATAAATTTTAATCCTTTTGGGTCATTATTATGTTTTATGTGGAAATGGTCTGAGACACTGTGTGTTCTTAGACCTTTTCTAATATTGTTGATATGTTCATAAATTCTCATCTTCAGTTTTCTTTTTGTGCGTCCCACATACTGTAATCCACAGTCGCATTGTAATAAATATATGACAGACAGAGAAATCATCTGCTGCAAACCCCGACCCAAGTGCAATCGCACAGATACTATCAACCCTACAACCCAAGGAATTTCAATTACGGCTATGCGGCCAGTTCAATTAAAGTTCCTGATAGAACATTTAATATCAACACAGCCAGAAAATCTTTCAACATCGGGAAGAAAGAAGCACAAAAGGAGAATGAGGTACTCTCCTACCAACTTAGACAGAGACTCACAGAAAAAACAAAGAAGAAAAGAAAAATCCAATGGGATCATCAAAAAAGAGAACAAGATTTGAATCTGAAGAGGATTTTTTAGAATTTCTAGACGAAATAGAGGATCCACATCCGTCAACACCACAAATCAAGAAAAAGAAAAGCTACCCACAAAAAGAGGGAAGAGGGGAGGAAAATGACTGAGCAAAAAAACCAACTACAATACCAACTCTATTCTGGGGGAAGGCATATTTAATCTAAGCTTCACCACACTCAATGAAGGGGAATTGAGCCTATTAAGTAAAGGCTTGAAATTTGCACCACAATCAAAACCTAATAAATTCGAAATGTACATAGACCTACATAAATTTATACGCAAGGTCTGCTTAAAAAAGTACTTTGCAAAGGAACCGATCTTAAGGAATGAAGCATCAGCCCTAAGCAGTACGGATCAAGTTTTCAAACACATGCATTTTAAGCCACAAAGTCATTTTACTCCTTACCATGTGAAAGGAGCAGGTCTGGAAACATTCCAGAAACTGGTGGAGAAGGATATTGACATGTTACCTGAAAAATCTAAAATTAAAATGAACCTAACAAAAAAAGAGAAAGAAGCCTTGGAAGAATTAAGAACTAATAAGGATATCACAATAAAACCAGCAGATAAAGGCGGTGGCCTGGTCATTATGAACACTGCTGACTATAAACTTGAAACAGCTAGACTTCTTATGGACACAGAAACATACCAAAAACTAGAAATGGATCCGACAGATAGATATAAGAAAGAACTTACAGAACTTTTAGATGAAGGTCTAGATTTAAGCATACATACAAGAAATGAATATACCTATCTCAACACAACAGAACCCAGAATACCAGTCTTCTATCATATCCCGAAGATTCATAAGGACAAAAGAAACCCCCCGGGATGCCCAATAGTATCAGGCATAGGATCTATCACATCCAATCTATCGGGATATGTGGACTGTTTTTTACAACCAATTGTAGGTGTACAGAAGAGTTTTATAAAAGATACAACAGCAACGCTACAGAGACTTGCAACGGTCAAGTGGAAAGACTCCTTTATACTTGTCACCTGTGATGTCAAATCACTTTATACATGCATTAGGCATGCGGATGGATGTGCCCATACTTACCATTACCTGTGCAATTAATCAGACATTCCAAACAGTCAAGCTAATTTTATTATGAGCTGCATAGAATTTATTCTAGAACATAATTATTTCTGGTACGAGGGCAATTACTACAAACAACAGACTGGGACTGCAATGGGCAGTTGATTCGCACCAAGTAATGCGAACTTGTTTGTATCTAAATGGGAAGATGACTACATCTGGGAGAATAACCCCTACAGAACAAATATACACATGTGGACAAGGTACATAGACGATGTGCTATTAATTTGGGATGGAAGCCAAGAAGACCTACAAAAGTTCTTGACGTACATCAACTCGAACAATTTCAACTTGGAGTTCACATCATCCTTCAGTAAACATAGAGTTAATTTTCTGGATCTTGAAATATATATAGAAAACAACAAGATTGAAACAAGAACTTTCATAAAAGAAGTGGATTGCAATAATTATTTATTGGCGTCAAGTAATCACCATCCTCAATGGATTAGAAATATACCTGGGGGACAATTCCAAAGAATAAGAAGGAACTGTTCCAAGGACTCAGACTTCATAGTACAAAGTAGTAAATTGAAGGAGAAATTTATGGATAGAAGCTACAACAGAGAACTACTAGAAAGCAGTCTAAAAGTAACATACAAAAAGAATAGAAATTACCTCATTAAATACAAGAAACCAGAAGAAAACAAGAGACCACAGGTTGCCTTCATTACAAAGTATAACAGTAACACCAAGTTACTAGAGAATATACTGACAAAACACTGGCATATTCTCAAGACAGACCCACTTTTAACAGAGATCATCCCAGCAAAACCAGAAATGATCTACAGAAGAGCAAACACCCTGAAAACGTCACTAATCTCAAGCTATATTCCACTGCCAGGACCAAGTGGCAACAAAAGTAACAAGGGATTTTATTACTGTAACAATTGTAGAGGATGCAGCACAATGAATACAGTTTCAACCAAAGCAGTTACGAATTTTCTGTCACAGGTCACCAATAAAGAATATACAGTGAAACAGAATCTAACATGCAACACCGAGGGGGTTATATATTTATTACAATGCGACTGTGGATTACAGTATGTGGGACGCACAAAAAGAAAACTGAAGATGAGAATTTATGAACATATCTACAATATTAGAAAAGGTCTAAGAACACACAGTGTCTCGGACCATTTCCACATAAAACATAATAATGACCCAAAAGGATTAAAATTTATGGCAATACATAAAGTGGATCAAGATTGGAGAGGAGGAAACTATCTACATCGTATGTCAAAAAAAGAAACCCAATGGATCTATGAGCTCAAAACCCTGCACCCAGGGGGCCTCAATATAGATTTTGAACTGAGTTCTTTTTTGATGGATAGAAAATAATTTTTAATTTTTTATTTTAATTTTTGTTTTTATTTTTTTTTTAATTTTGTCCTGACACCACAGCCAAAGTTCATTTTATAATTGTCTGCAAACCATTCTTTTATTATTTTATTCTATTTTCTATTATTTATTTTTATTTTTATTTCTATATTTTATTACTTATTTATTTATAATCATTTACATTTACCAGGTACTATTATTATTTATTTATTTTATTTATCTATTAATTTATACATTTAATCATTTAAAAAAAAATTTTCAACATGATCGCAAAAGTTTTTAAACCTATAGCAGTATTTATTTACTTGCATTAGGTGATTTTAAAGTATTTCTAAAAAAATGTAGAACCCTAATGAGGTAATTAATCATCACAGGTGCAACAGCACCTATTAGCCAATCACCAGAGACCCCAGAGTACTAATGGGAACAGTGACTGGCAGACCAGCTTCCTTGATAAAGTCCGTTACGTGGACGAAACGCGTTGGTGCTTTTTTACCAAACACCAACACAGCATTTGACATTACCCCATTCTGGCCAGCTAACCAGCAAGGGGACTGAAGGAAAAAGCAGACGGTAGCGAACCGGAGCAAGCGGCAAGCAACCAACACCGCATCCAGTACGGGACAGAGCACAAGGTTTTTCTCCAACACTGAGCGCCGGAGTCACCACCGGATTTGAAGGCGCGTGCAGCGAGCTGAACCCCGTGTCTCACGGAAAGGTAGGGACAGAAACCCGCAGCACTGCATTATAGCAGCGGGCACCCATCCGACCCTTAAAGTGCATAAACATCATTGCGATCATTTATACATTATTATTATTTTTATTTTTATTAGTATTTATATTTATATTTATTTTTATTTTTATTTTTATTTCATTTTCAGTTTGATTTTGTCTTTCATACATCATATTACTTTTACCTTATTTATTATTATTTCCTTTTATTTGAATGGTCTTGCAGATAAATAATACAAAATATATTAAGAATTTATTGTTTCATAAGCAATCACAGTTATATATCTATTTAATTTTGGACCAGCGCTTCTTATATAAAGAATAAAACTTATATCTGATTTTACTGTACACTGTATTATTATGGTGCTGCATGATTAAAGAATAATAATTATGCATTACATCTTCTTGTGTAAGTTTCTTGTTATTTATTTAAGGTTTTAATTTAGAAACATAAGTAACAACTTTCAATTAAGTTATAAACATCATTAAATAAAACTTGACATTGGCAGATTATAATATTTCTTAAGAATAGCATACTAGATGTACAGAAAAAAAAGACATATTTTACTTAACTTGCTTGTTGTAATGTTCTCTCCCCCTCTATTCAGACATTAGAATGAGTTGTACGTGTGGTTAAATACTGTAACTTGGTGATTCATGTTTTTAATTTAAGAAGTGTTTTACTTTTATATTTATTTTTCTTTAAGTCAATTAATGAATTATTATTATTATTATTATTATTATTATTATTATAGCTTTATTAACTAGATTATTCTAATCCTCTATTAGGGGTTTCGCAGTGTGATTACTGCAATTTAAAACAGACCAGATCTAATAAGTGTTCTCATGCCTCCCCATAATGAATATTTTCCACTATACCTACTGTAGCATATTATATCATAGTACTCATACATGGAACATAGCCTGCTGCTTCTATCATCTGTAAAGAGGAGATTTGGGATATAATTGACAACCCAGTATAAAAAGACAAAATATTCTGAAGCAAACAGGAAGATCCCCCCTACACAAACACATGCACACACAACATTAGATGGCAATGCTAGAAATAGAAAGATGAGGTAGGGCCACATTTATTTTGACAGGAGGCTGACGTTAATAAATATATTTTTGTGAGGTCTATGGTCCACTCAAAGTGATAGGCATCCTGGTTTTTAATGTAGACCATATAATACAAAAATCTCAAAATGGATACACTGCTGACAATAGTTGTTTCTGTGTTATGCTATTTACTTATTTTTATTGGTAACATTGTATTTATTTGACAGTGTATGGACAAATTAATAAATGGGGCATTTATTTACAGTTGAAGACAAAAAATGTTCAAAACATACATTGACATTTCTTTTCATGTTTAAGTTTATATTATGCACCATCAAAAACTTTTGATTATCACTAGGACCACTGAATTGATGCATACAGTATTAAGTAAAGAAGCTTCAGTGGAAATTATCAACCTCTTCCCTAGAGTTGTCTTTCACTAAAATACAATGATGACTCCCCTATTATAGAGGAAATTGGCCACTAGCAACTTAGGACCTGATTCAGCAAGAGACACATGTGAGAGATCACACACACTTGGCCACTGTGTGTATATGCTAATCAATGCATACGCACGGCATTCGCAGCACAAGAATGCAGCCGCCCAGCAAAACATAGTGCCTCCCATCTCCCTTTACTCAATGATCAATCAGTACGCAGGATAGTGCAAACATCGGTAACATCGAGAACCATCGGACCCAAATGTAAATTGAGGATGAGCGGACCTGGCGCATGATTTTGGCCACTTCCTGTGTGCGTCGAGTCATCTGGCTGTGTATGCCGCTGCACTGCCTTAATTATGCACACCCCTATAATGGCATTCAAATGCAAAGGCACTCCTGCATTAGCCCATCCACCCCTGTCACCACCCACAAATGGTACTTCCTGTCAATCAGCATTGGAGGGGTCTCTGTCCTCACTGCGTGTGCTGTGCGAACATTTACTCGGCCGCAGTGCATTGCGACATATATGTATGCACAGAGATGCAACATCGGCTGGCTTCATGCGATCTCTCACTTGCGTCTCTTGCTGAATCAGGCCTGTGGGCTTGTTTAGTGCTGGTATATAGAAGCCAAATTGACAGCCTGGATAAATCTAATAGCGTTTTAGGGGTAAATTTAGTAAAGTGAGAGTTTTTAGAAGTGAGTTTTAAAAGAGATGTAGCCCATAGCAACCAATCAGATCCTAGCTATTATCTTCTAGAAGGTGCTAGTTAAATGTTTAGTAGAATCTAATTCAATGCTCACTTGCCATCTAGACATTCCTGGTACACCTGCCCTGCCGCTCTACAGGATTCTCCAAAATATTGAAAATACCAATCAAATGGAAATTCATCAGTCTGCTTCCATTAACCTTTTGTCAGCCAAAGCAACAGCACAAGTGCTTCACTGTGCGGCACTCTACACTATTTAGCAGTGAGCACACACTGAGGTCCCCATTCACAGGAGGACTTTACATCCCTCAGCGGCATTCAGCTGCCAATGTCCATAAACTGGCATAGAAATGTCCATTTGAATGAGACGCTTAATGAGGTATTGCATTTGGATTGTATACGTACAACACCTTAAAGGAATCCGTTTCTGCTAAATTCTTTACATAGGAGACTTACTGTCATTTAACAAATGAATGAGAAGGCAGCTTCTTGTTACCATTTGGATAATTATTATATATGAATTAGTCTATAGGCACATTGCAGCTACAAGGACAATATTCTATATTTGCCTATTTCAAGCTAGATTTTTTTTTTACTACAGAAAAATCATTTTTTGTCATGTTTTTTATTTAGATTTTTTTTATATATTTTGTATATCTCACTTCTGATTTTTTTTTCCATTCTGTATAATAAATGTGTATTTTTTTTATAAGAAGCATTGCTGAAATATTTTTATTTTCAGTTGAGTGATAATATTACATTGAATAATTCCATTAATGTAGATATCTCAAGAGAGTATCGTGAAAAATGGGTTCAAAGTCACTGGGACTGTCAAAGAGAATATATAATACACATGGACAATTTGAGAAAACACACACGAAACATACATAGGAAATATCAGCGAAAATATTTTTGCATAATAAATAGAGAATAATAATTCTCATGCAGGGTTCCCCTCTCATGTAATAAGTACCTATGACATAAATATACAAATGTACCAGAGTTAGGGATACTATAGTCTGTTTGCTTGTCTATAGAGTGTATGTGTAGGCAATCACCAGATGTAACAAAAGGGAGTGAAAAGTTGCATATACTTGTGTCATTCAAATGGAAAATACATCCGAGTATGCAACCCCTGGAGAAATGTTGTAGTTCCTTGGAGTGCTTTGCTATCCCAACATATATAACAATTATCAGATGTTATATTGGTATTCCATTTGTGAAAAAATTGGCAAGTATTTACTCGATTATCAATAGCACCATACTGGATGTATAAATAATTTCTACAAATAATATTAAAATTACAACATAAAGATATGTAAATATATCTCCTATGAGAATAAAGGAGTGTATCATAGGTTGTTAGGGTCAGGATCTGACTGTATTCTTAGCATAGAATGCCTTTAGTACAGAACATAAGAGTGACAGTGCTGTATAACCATAATCACCTGCATAATGTCAGGGTATGACTGCCTTCTTAGCATAAAGTTTGTCTGACTACAAAACAACAATTAAGCAGTGCTATATAACCATAATCACCTGCACAATGTAGTAGCATTAAGCATAGCAGTCAGATGTACAGATCATTCATACTCACAAATATCTGTAGCTGCCAAAATATAGAATACAGCCATAGTCATTTATATAGTGAAATAGCATGAGACATAACAGTCAGATATGCAGATCATTAATAGACAAAATCACTTGTAGCTGCCAAAATAGTCATAGTTATTACAGCCAATTTATTGCTGTGTCATCATAGTAACTAGTACATGGTAATAATATAAGACATGGTAGCAGAGTATACACGCAGGATCAGAGACCCACAGAGATGATACTTTTACCCTTTTTAGAAGGACATGAAGGGAGGGATGGTCAGCATGTGCACCTGCCTGACCAATTTAGTCTGTTACCGCTTCTGTGCCACTTGGGAACGAGCATTTCGCCTGTAGTGTTTGTTCACCCACCTATGTGGTAGAAAGCCTCTGCTCTCAGTATAAATGCATACTGCCGGGTATTGCTCCCGGAAGTAGTACAGAAGACCATTGTCTATTGGTTTAATCAGATCACATGGTGTGCATAAAAGGAGACCTTTAAAATTAACAACAATATTTTTGAAAATATTTACTATGTATGTTTTGTGTGTGTTTTGTCACATTGTCCATGTCTATTAAATATTCTCTTTGATAGTCCCAGTGACTTTGGACACATTTTTCACGATACTCTCTAGAGATATACTATTTTAATGGAATTAATCAATGTTACATGTTAATATACATCACTTACACAATAGTGCCCCAGTCAAAAGAGCCCTCTCTCTCCTGCATGTTTACATTCATGTTTTGGCTTTGGGAAGCACCACCAACTGAATAATCCATTACACTTGTCCAGAAATATATTCAAATGCTCGTTTAATATATATGGTACAATATATTCATTTTCTCTGTGGAGCCACTCCCATTTCTTTCAAGTGATAAAATTATTTAGATAATCTTTGCTGAATTCCCCCTTCCAGCGATATCCTCTTTTTTGTAGTTTATAATCTGTAAAGGGCAATACTGTGTGGTATATTTTGCAAGGGGCATAACTGTGTAGTGTGAAATACATTACTGTGTGGTATAATGTATAAAGGACACTACTACTGCATGGCATAATGTGGCATAATGTAGATAAGGTGTACTACTGTGTGGCATAACTTGAATGGGCTCTGTGTGGCATAAACTGAATGTGGTCTTTGAAGCATAACATAAATGGACTTTGTGTGGAGGTAAATGTATGTTTTTTCCTCTGCAGGGCCCTTTTAAGGTCTTGCTATGTGGCCCACAAATTTCTAAATGTGCCCTTGCATGCTATGTAGTGTAATAGGCATTACTGTGTGGTATAATGTATAAGTGGCACTGCTACTGCATGGTATAATGTGGCATAATGTAGATAAGTTATTCTACTGTGTGGTATAACATGAATGGGCTCTGTGTGGCATAATATGAATGGGATCTTTGATGCATAATATAAATGGACTCTGTGTGGGTGTAAATGTTTTTCTTACCTTCTGGGGGCCCTGTAAAGGTCTTGCTATGTGGCCCACAAATTTCTAATTGTGCCCTCGCATGCAAACACAGAGGTTCTGGATTTAATAAGAACTTGCATGCGTCATCAAGTTTGCTCAGGCTGAGGTTAAAATTATACTTTTGTTGTATTCTCACAGGTTTTGGCAGACTGCCAATTTCCACTGTAGCCAGCTATGGAACTTGTGTAATTTAAGAGTGTCCTCATTTGTAGAGTTTGTGTGAGAATGTGTGGCCCCGACAAAGTTCCAACCTAGGCAAAAACCTAAACCTGATCAAACTACACCACTCTGCCAAATTTGGTGGACCTAGGTCCAAAACTCTGACCATGCATAAAGGATAAATAGATGGACAGAAAGACAAACACGCTTTCTCACTTTTTATATAGATATACAATAATTATATATCTATATTTTAATTAGTTCCATTAAGGCTTCTTATACATTATCTAAATTTTCATAGTACTGAAATATCTTTACCAGTTGAGCTCAAACAAGCAATGAATTTCCTATCATTAATGGATATGTTCCTTGTGCAATCCAGATATGGTATGTGATTAACTTCAGATCCAGCACACTCATGGACTGTATTGTTGTCACTCACAAAATGGTAGAGTTGCTAAAACACAGATTCGTGTGTTGACTGAAATACACATTGAGAATTTCATTGCATTTTCAAGCTTGATTGATAGAGATTTGACAGTTTTATGAAATGGGACATGTCTTAATGGGACATGCGAAACCGCAAGGTTTGTATATGGAATTGCATTACATTTTTTAAGATACAGTACAAGTATTTATGCTTTTAAATTTAGAAACAAAGAATTTGACAAGCCACCCTGGCCAAACAGGTTATCCTTCATATCCATAAATCTGCAGAACATCTTTTCCCTCACATACTTCCTCTGCCATCCTACTCTTCCCTTAAACTCTCCACTTTGCTTCACACATTTAAAATTTATATATATATATATATTGGACAACATTCGTTCTTAAATATGACACTCCAGAGCATACTAGCATACTATACTATATGAGTCTGATGAGTGGTGGAACTTGTGAGTGGAGAGTGACCACGAAGCACTGCTATTAGCCACCACCCAGGGAATACCCAGGTGACTCAAAGAGGCAGAGGCTGAAAAGGAGTGTGTAAAAGGGAGAGGCAGAGAGTGACAGGGAGAGAAAGAGGATAACATACAGGTTGATAGGGAGAGGGGTACAGGAAGACGGTGATGGAGAGAGACAAAGGGTAACTGGGAGAGGCAGAGGGTGACAGGAAGTGTGTAAAAGGAGAGGCAGAGGGTGACAGGGAGAGAAAGAGTATAACATACAGGTTGATAGGGAGAGGGGGACAGGAAGAGGATGATGGGGAGAGACAAAGGGTAACATGGAAGGTGACTGGGAGAGGTAGAGGGTGACAGGGAGTAAGTAACAGGCTGAATACATTTGGTAACAGGGAGAAGGTCACAAGGAAAGTGACAGGGAGGCAGAGAGTGACAAGAAAAGTAACAGGGAGAGGCAGAAGGTGACAGGGAGTTGCAGATGTTGACAAGAAAGGTGGCATGGAAAGGTAGAGGATTATAGGGTGAGGCAGTGGGTGACCAGGAAATGTATATGTTGATGGGGAGAGAGTGAAAGAGGGGGCAAAGGATGATCAGGAGAGACAGTGGGTTATAGGGAGTGGAACAGGGTGACAGAGAGATGCAGATGGTGATGGTGAGAGGGTGACAGGGAGAGGGAAATAGACTCTCTATAATCCAAAAATCATCTAATACCCACCAATAATTATTGTGACAAGAATCACTTAGACCAGAGAAAAATCCAACAGAAGTTCATTTTCTCACCACAGGAAGGTACACAGGTCAGTGCACTGTTCACAGACAATATTTTTCAGCACGTTCAGAGTATTCCATACATCAACACAATTATTTTAGTGGACCCTCAGGTCAAGGATTCCTAACACTAGTCACCCCCGGGCCTATAACCTGGGTGATTAAATCATTGTCTGAATCAGTTTCCCAATGTCTCTGCAGCATTTTTACCAGTCTCACACAGGGGTCTGTAATCAACTGTTTTTCCAAACTCAAACTGATACACAAAAACCCTGGAGTAGATCTGACAACCTGCAGTTTTACAACCATGTCAGATCTGTGCCACACTCCTTTCCCCTTAGCTTCAACCACCTTGGTGAAGCTGCCAACTGTTCAGGTGAAGGTCCTACCAAACCTGCCTCTTTTCCCATTACTCATCTGGGAATACACCTCTTCTTCACCTCATTCCAGAGACCCTCCTTTCTCCTCACTTCCCCCTCCCCTAGCTGCACCATATGGTTGACTGGTGGTTCAGTAGGTATAGACTTTCTGGAGAGAGCATTTGCACTGAGGTGTTACTTTCCAGGGCAATGTTGTACTACAAATTTGAATGGCTGGAATGCCAGAAACCAGCAGGTCACACAAGCATTCAGCTCTTTATTTGTAGGCATCCACTGTAAGGGTGCATGATCAGCAATTAATATGAACTCTCTTCCCAACAAGTAGTACATTAGAGATTATACTGCCAATTTAACAGCAAGACACTCATTCTACTGTGGAGTACTTCAGCTCCCTCGGTAACAATTCATGGCTTAAGTTTAAGATGGGCTTCTCTTCCCCATCTAACATTTGGGCCAGTACTGCACTAGTATTGTTGTTATTTATGCATTCTGAAAAGTGAATTACAAATGACTGGGGATGCTCTGTCCTCCCTCAATCAGAAAACTGCTTATAATTACATATTTTATTATGTTCACTAATTCAGACCTGATATTTAAGTGAAATGTTGTCTATGAACTCAGCATAGCCAAACGTAACCCATCTAGGGACCTATCCAAATGTTGTATGTGTTGATATCAAATCTTAAAACCACTACTGATGTGTTAGAATCAGGTGACATCTGCATACTTGGATGCTGCTGGGACCTGTACTGTGAATGCTGCTCCTCAGGTTCTTATTCTGGAGGAGGTTTTATTATCAATAGGAGCGTTCACAGATGTTTGCAAGTTCCTTAGAGCTTACCATTTAATACAGGTATATGCCTAATTCTTACAGGTATTTAACCAAAACATGAATATGTAGTTTTTTCTTGATGCTGGACTTTGCATAAAAATGATACAATTTGAGATTGATTCATGTATGGTTATAATCAGTGGCAAATTTTACCTAGGGGCTGCGAGGCTGCAGAACCCCCAGTAAAATCTTCCTCTTCAGTGAGCCAGTGCAGTCTGAGACTTTGAAAGTGAAATGCCATCAATCACAACATGAGCATCTGCCAGCAGACGCTTCCCATCAACTCCACCGAGATGGAAAGCAGTTCGGCGTGGTCAGGTATGTACCACAGCTGTTTCTAGTGAAGGACTATATGGATCATTATGAAACTTTACATACTGTAGGGTATTACTACCATATACACATCACATCCATTGTGTAAGACTTCAGATCTTTGGACATTTATATTTAAAGACCACCCTAATATATATATATATATATATATATATTGTTTTACCCCCAAAGCACAACTAGCCCCAGACTTTTCACTGCCGGTCTTGTTTGTAAAAATACGGGGGACAAACAACATAGGGGACACCCATATTTAGCACAACCATCACCGGCTATTAAGAACCAGTCCTTGGGGAAAGCAACATAAGGGTCCCCTGTATTTAGTGCAACCAGCACTGGGCTCTGACCCGATGCTGATTCAGGAAATACAGGCGAAAAAAAATTGCTTTTCCCCTGATCGCTAGTCAGCCCATGCCACAGATCCCTGGGCAACTGGGTGACCCCCTTAATATAGGCGTCCCTCTTTCCAGTGCACCCCATTCCTAGGCTGAAAGCCTGGGGTTATCTCTGGCACTCCTGGGTGAGTGCCAGCTTGATTGTGTAAGATGTTCCCCCCCTCCCAAAAGCACAACCAACCATAGACTGTACACTGTTGGTCCTGTTTGTGAAAATACAGGGGACAAATGAAATGGGGTCCCCTGTATTTAAGCACAACCAGCACTGAGCTAGTTAGAGCCAGTCCTGGTTGCCAGAATACAGGTAACAAACAACATAGGGGTCCCCTGTATTTTCTGCAACCATCACTGGACTCTGATCTGGTCCTAGTTCTGGAAGTAGAGGAGGAAAATTTAAGTGAGGTCTCTGTATTATCCACTACTAGCACTGGACTTTTTCTAGTGGGAGGCTAGTAGTTTATTGAGCACAGATATGGTCCCCAACAATCTGTTTTAGTGGGGGGCTAATGTCACAACCAGAAATCCCTTTTTCTGGGCTCCCCAGCTAAAGCATTACCCCAGACCATTTGTCAGCCCAGGCCAGGGATCCCTTGGGAGCTTGGGAACCCCCAATAAAGAGGTCATCCACTCCAGAGCACCCCAGGCCTAGGCAGATAGCCCGTGGCTATCCTCAGCACCCCTAGGTGGTGGTTCCCGGGTTGATAGTGTAGTGTGGTGCATATGACAGGAAAAATATTGTCTTTTGCAGTAGGACTACAGGTTCTAGCAGGCCTCCTCTGCATGCTGGTACTTGGAGAACCACAAGAACCATCAAGTGGGTTATTAATTGCACGCTGGTACCTATAGTACCAATGTAAAATAAATTTTAAAATAAAACAAGGACACTGATTGTTTTAATATTTTATTTTCCTGCACCTTCACCTGGGGGCAGCAGCCTTTACACTTTTTTACATGGCTGCTGCCTCCCCCAGGACTGTGACAGCATCTTCACCTGGAGGATGGCGGCCTTTAAGCAGTTTTTCATGGCCATTGCTTATCAAGGACTTCCACTGCATCTTATTTCTTTGGCAGCTGTTATCTGCTTCCTCCTGGCAGATGGACTGCCATGCTGTCACTTCACACTGGCTTATATAAGCCAGCATAGGGGGCGGGCCGATGACATCGCGAGCTGTAATTGGTTCACGGCGGCCTTCTTTAAATTTCAAAAGTGGCACTGAGGCACCATTTTTGAAATGGGTATAACAGTTCTCACCATTGTTCAAAGGTGAGAACCGCTTATTGGCTAAAAGGCGTAATGCTCACCTCTCTCAGCCAATGAGCGCACCACATGGGATTTCTATAGTGAAATTCCACTGCGAAGCCATCATTCTGGTATTACTGTCCTTAAAGGACAGTACTAATGTTCATGGGTCCGGGTATTTGCATTTGTTTTTTTTTGGCCAACCCGGGGATACATACATGAAATGAAGAGGATGTGAAAAACGCATAGGAGGAGGTGATTGTGGATTTTTTTATTACAGGTACCCTCTGGATTATCTACATGGACAAGTGGACGTGATTAACTTCAGGGATACATAGGTGAGTATGTGAGATAGTATGTGCATGTGTGTGTGCATGTATGTTAATAAATGTTTACTTTCAAAGGTTGTGTGTGTCAAATGTTAATTTTAATATTTATTTTGCTGTGGAACTACAGGTACCAGTGAGTCCATAATGCCCCTCATGTTGGTACTTGTGATTCTCCAAGTACCAGCATGGGTGTGGTGGCTTGCTGGGTCCTGCAGTTCCACAGCAAAAGAAAATATTTTTATTATCAACAAATGCACTATACTATACACAACCAACCCAGCACCCACCAGCCAAGGATGCAGGGGATCGCCTTGGGTGCCCTGGAGAGGGGTCCCTTTTATTGGGGGGTCTCCAGCTCACCAGGGATCCCTGGCCTGGGCTGACTTGTGGTCAGGGGTAATGCTTTGGCTCAGAAGGCCTGATGATAAGGCTTCCCTGGCTGTGGATTTACCCCCCCCTTGCTTGAAAGGGTCCGGTGCTGGTTCTGGATAATACAGCATAACCCTACACATTTTTCCTTCTGCATTTTCAGAAAAAGGACCAGTTTAGAGCCAAGTTCTGTTTGCGCTGATTATGTGGTACCCATATGTCTTTTGTCCCCATATCTTGGCAACTGGTTCTGAATTGCCCAGTGCTGGGTGTGCTTAATACAAGGCCCCTTTGTCATTTGTCCCCTGTTTTTAGCACATCCAGACAGGGCCACCATCAGGGGGGATTGTCAGGACTTGAGTCCCAGGCCCGGACCCTGACAGAACAGGGGGAGCCCGCCAGTTCCTACCTCGCAGACACAGCCAGCAGCAGCCCCACACTACCCCTTGAACAAAAGGAGGCCCAGCCGCTGCTACTGGCTGCAGAGCTGGTCCTTATTAAGTAAATGGGGGAGCGCCCACTCAGGCCGCTCCTCCACCCTACAGCCGGATGCATAGAGACATGCCGGCCCCTATGTACAATAAAGTTTTTTTTGTACTGTATTCAGCACTCATGACTTCATGAGGTCTCACAGCACCGCTGAGGGAAGAGGTCGGAGGAGCCGCGGTGATGGAAGAGTAGCATCTGCTGGGGGATGAGAAGAGAAGATGTCAGAATTAAGTACTCGAAGCCTTCTTCGAGGAAAAAGGTAAGTAGGTCAGAAAATTCTGGGCAGGGCAGACACATTATATATATAACAATTCAAAAGAAACAGGCAGCACTCCACGGATTTCCAAAAATGAGACTTTTCTCAGTCTCATTTTTTTAAATCTGTGGAGTGCTGCCTGTTTCTTTTGAATTTGTCTATACGGTCTCTGCTTATGCTTGGGATGATTGGACCAGTGCACCCCGTTTATTTGACGTCACAAATGGAGTGCCGATCTACGGAATATGTATATATATATATATATATACAGTATATATATATATATTTATTTCAGTGTATGTATATATATTAAAAGGGCACAGTCATGCCCTTATATTAAGGCTGCATCTAAAAAACGAATTTCTTCATAGAGAATTCTGAGGGGCAGGATGTTTAAGGGGCTACACCTCAAAAGCTATAGGAGGTATGAATCTCAAACTTGACATGGCAAGGTGGAACTGTTGCTCGATGCTGTTTGCCAAATTTCAGGGCAAAAACATAAAAAATGAGGATTTGGGAGCTCCAACTGTCACTTTTTTCTGACATTCTCAATTAGGACAACTATTCTTCTATAGTCTTTGGGGTTTTTTTGGGAAGGCAACACTCAGGTTAGGGGTGAAAATTAGACTTGGGATTTGTTTTATTACATAGCTATTGTGCCAGGGTATGTGCTCTTGGGGTTCAGGTAAATTAGAAAGTGACAATTTTTAAACTATTACCTCAAGAATGTGCCATTATAAAGATAGGATTTTTCAACTTGTTGCGCAGCTGCAGTAGGAGCTTCCAGCAGGTGTAGTCTTAGTGGCTTCACTTGGGTGCAGCAAGATGGGCATCGTTTGTGGGTGGTAGCGTACAAAGCAGTTGCGGGGACATGGATGTGGCAGTGGGGACCTCAGTGACGGTGGCAGTCGGCGGGTCACGGTTGTTGGCGGGGGAAGCGGGTGTCGGTGGGGGTGAAGGTGTTGGTGGCAGAGGCCCCAGCGGCGGCGGCGTAGGGTCCAGCGGCAGTGAGGGCATTGGCGGCGGGCCTGGACCCGAGAGGATTCAGACCCCGCCAGCCATTATGCCGAATACGGCAGCAGCGCTCATTTAAAAAATTGCACCTCAGCGCTATTTTTGAAATTCAAAGATGGCCACCACTAGTCAATCATGGCTCACCGCGGCCATCTTTGAATTTTATAATGGGCGCCGCTGCCGTACTCTGCAGAATGGCTGGCGGGGACTAGATCCTCTCAGATCCAGGCCCGCCGCCGACACCTGAACAGGTGCCGGTCCAATAGCTGCCACAGACTATGACGTCGTGACCCGTGATAGGCTCGCTGCGGCCATCATTGATTTTCAAAGATGGTTGCCGTGAGCCAATTATGACTCGTGATGTCATTGGAGGTGGCAGCACCTGCAGAGGACCATAGAAGCCCTGAGGATGTGGCAGCCAACCCCCAGGCAAAGATGCCGAAGCCCAAGCAGGCACCCACCAGGTGAAGACACCAAAGCCCTGGCTGGTTGGTGCCTGCCAAGCAAAAACACCAGAAGTCCTAGTGGGCGGCGGCCATGCAAAAGATCTGACACAGGCTACCGCCCACTAGGTGAAGAGGCCAAAGCCCTGGCAGGTTGACACCCAAGGTGAAGACACTGGAAATCCTAGTTGGCGGCGGCCATGCAAAAGAGCTGACAGGCTGTGCCCACTAGGTGAAGGCTGACGCCCTGGCGGGTTGCAGCCTGCAGGTGAAAACACCGAAGCCCTGGTGGGTTGGTGCCCGCCTGGAGAAGACACCGGAAGTCCTAGTGGGCGGAGGCCATGAAAAAGAGCTATCACAGGCTGCCGCCCACTAGGTAAAGACACCGAAGCCCTGGCGGGTTGGTGCCTACTAGGCAAAGGCGCCATAAGTCCTAGTGGGCAGCAGCCATGAAAAAGAGCTGACACAGGCTGTGACCCACAAGGTGAAGATGTGGAAGCCCTGGTGGGTTGGTGCCCACCAGGTGTAGGCGCCAAAGCCCTGGTGGGTTTGTGCCCACCAGGTGAAGACACAAGAAGTCCTAGTGGGAGGCAGCCATGAAAAAGAGCTTTCATAGGCTGCCCCCCACTAGGCAAAAACACAGAAACCCTGGTGGGTTGGCACCTACCAGGCAAAGACGCCAGGATTCCTAGTGGGCGGCAGCCACGAAAAAGAGCTATCACAGGCTGCTGCCCACTAGGTGAAGTCATCGATGCCCTGGAGGTTTTTTTGCCCACCAGGCAAATACATCAAAGCCCTGGCAGGTTGGCATCTGCCAGATGAAGACGCCGAAGCCCTGGTGGGTTGTTTCCCACCAGGTGAAAATGCAAAAACCCAGGTGGGTTGGCGCCCACCAGGCGAAGATTCCATAAGTCCTCTGGTGGTGACGGCAATGCAAAAGAGCTTAAAGTCTGCCATCCCCCAGGTGAAGACCTGTAAAATAAAATATAACAATATTAAAGTGTGTTGTGTTATTTTAATATTTTTTTTACAGGTTAACTACAGGTGGCAGTGGGCCCTAATGACTAGCATGCTGGTACTTGTGGTTTTCCAAGTACCAGCATGTAGGGAGGTGTGCTGGAACCTATAGTTCACCTGCAAAATAAAATATTCTTTAAAATGCACCACACAACACAATCAACCCAGCACCCAATGCCCAGGAGTGCTGGGGATAGCCCTGGGCTATCAGCCTTGTCCTGGGGTGCCCAGAGGAGGGGGACCCCTTTATTGGGGTGTACCCAGCTCCTCAGGGATCCCTGGCCTGGACTGACTAGTGGTCAGGGTTGATGCTGCGGCTGGGGGGCCCGCTGAAAGGGCTCCCCTGGCTGAGGCATCAGCCCACGGTTAGAAATAGTCCGGTGCTGGTCCTGGAGAATACAGGGGGTATTTTCCCCTTGTATTTCAAGAACCAGGACCGGATCAGAGCCCTGTGCTGGATACGCTATATATGGAGGACCCCTACGTCAATATTTTGCCTAATTATTTGAGCATATTATTTTAAAGATGAAATTAATAGATTGATTATATTTTAATGGTTATTTGAAAGGAAATTGATTCAATATTAATCCTAAGTGCACCAAATCAAACTCTACTTTTTTTCTTTCTTTTCCCAATGTACACTGAGTGTGCACTGAATTTGCAGTTAACCACAGAGTGTGATGGCATACCATATCTGTTTTGCACGGGGAAAATGTCCATTAAGACATTAGCCTTAATGATTGAAATTTACCTGTTTTTTTTTTTAGTTTGAGTGGTAGAGATTTTATAGTTTACTAAAGTTTCAAATGTGTAAGAAGCCTTAAAGACACATAGGAAACAATAAAATTTATGGTTTATGGAATTTCATAGCTTTTTTTAAAGGTAATATATTTATCCTATAAAATATATAAATAAAAAATGTAACAAGCCATCCCCAGCCCACTTGTGTCATTCTATTATGGCAACCTCTATATAACGTATTTTCCCACTTACACAACCCTCTGATGTCAACTTTTCTTTAATTTTATAAGGTATAGGGTAGTAAAGACTGGAAATGGGGGTGCAGTGAGACAGGATGAAGGCTGTTAGAAAATTGTTTGAGAGATTACACCATTTGATAATGGGATATGGGAGGTGCAGGGCCGCAATAACAGGATATGGAGGTGCAGAAATGATGGCAAGACATTTGGAGCTGCCGCACATTAAAAACTGGACAGAGGGAGTAAAAAACATGATGATAGGACATGGGGGTGCAGAATATGGAATTCACTCTGTGATTTGACACATCTTTATAATGTTTTTTTCATCCAAGAGAATACTTAGTGTTTCATTCTTGTTTTATATTAGGGTTTTCTATTATAAAGGTTATTAAAGGTCTGTTTATTTTTACATATGTTCATATTTATCTAAGAGTGCCCTAGAAATACTTCTTTGATCTTCTGCTTCTTAGCAAAATAATGTCTATGTGTTTCACACAACAACCAAGTGTCATAAAAGATTTACCTATAATAGAGTACGATTTTTTTTTGACTAATGGTCTTTTTTCATGTTGAATACTATTGAGAATACTGGTGCGGACTCCTAAAAAGTATCTTGTATACAGTTCAGAGACTGAGGTCTCTCAGCTCTTGAGCCTGCACAGTAATATTACATATATTTTTACAACTAAAACTTTTGTGAATGCCTTGAGAGTCTCCTGCTCTTTTTCTCCCTCTTTCTATCTCTGTTTTGTGTAATGTACATTTCTTTGAGCATACCAGCTCTCTCCTACATCACACCTCAATTTTCTTCTCCCCCTTTACAGTGTACATTTTCCATAGGGCATCTGTTCCCATTTAAGCTACACCTCACTCTTTGTACTTCTTCCTCCACATTTTATTAACACATCAGTGGTCTTATTGATGTTCTGATTTAACCATCTGAAAAAGGTGGGAAGATAGTAATTTGGCCATTAGACATTTATCTAAAATATGCTAATAGACAACAAAGTGACACATCATGCTAACGTACTACATTTTTTGACCACTAAATTTAAAGATCTATATTTCAGGACCATTGATACGGCCATCACCAAAACAGAGTATAACTTTGTACAGATACCATTTCTGAGAACCATAACATTCTATTAATTACCCAAGGTTCTTAAAGATCTGTTGAATCCCCAACGAGACCTATACTCTTTGGAAACACTTTTAGATAAAGCAAGTTGCTTCTATAGATGTGCATTTAAGGCACCATGTTCTAAGTCTGCCCTCTTATGTGAAAGACACAACATATGTACTGTGCAAAGTACATGATGTATTCCTAGAGGAAATATATCTTCTTGTAAGTCTAGATGTTGAATCCCTTTATACATCAACCATACATGATGTGTGAATTAAAGCAGTTAAATATTTTCTAACCATGGAAAGGATTGAAGCATTCCAAGATTTTTTTTAAAAACTTTAGCATTTTGTCTTGCATCACAACTATTTCATCTTCAACAAATATTTCCACATCCAGGAGAGAGGTAAAGCGATGGTGCAGCCTCTGCCCCTACATCTGCAAACTTCTTCCTGGGATGGTGGGAGCAAAAAGTTGTTTTCCAAGAGGATGAGCATATGCAACATGTGATTACATGGATGCATTACATTGTTGACATCATGTTAATTTGGGATGGAACACAGGATGAATTAGACAACTTTGTTAATTCTTTCAATAAAAACCAACTTAATTTGAGATTGACATATAATAGCAGCAGCACCAGCATCTTGTTCTTAGATCTTAGGATCTAAATAATGCAAATAATGCAACCATTTTTAGGAAAGAGATGCTACACTGCAGCAGCTCGGACATCCCCCAAACTATCAAAAATATGCTAAAAGGGGAATTTCTAAGGATACAACACAAATGTTCCATTGATGAAAATTACAGCACTCAATGTAAGGAATAGTCACTATGATTACATGAAGAACAACAGGCACATCAGTCAAAGCCAATCACCATCTGCTATATGGAGAGTGGACTCTCACTGGCTGGCAGACCATGAGAATTTAAGAAGAGTAATGTCTTCTGTCATTCCACATATTATAAATACATGTGATAACTCATATACCTATACTTGTTCGAGGTGGAATTGGTTAATTGATTTTTTACTTTGCTAAGACCTATTGGAAGCTACATGAAGAAGAGGACTAAATCTATGCCAACAGGTAGGTGAGTATAGTTTTTTTTTACAGGCAACCTATTGGAAATCTACATCCGGACATCTAGCAGCAGGTAAGTATGCATGAGTGTGGTAGTTCCACTGTACAAAACAATAGTTTAATGCTATTTGCAACACTTTTACTCTTCCACCCACAGCTCAGGGGTTCGGGGAAGAGCCCGGAGCTTCAGCATAAGCGGGTGGTGCACAATAGAGGAGGGACCCCTGGCTTGGGGTGACAGGCTTGGGGTGATAATGCTTTGGTTAGGGTGACCTGGTGAAAGGTTTCCCTGGCTGTGGCATTAAACCCTGGCAGGATTTGAGCCCAGTGCTGTTTTTCAAAATAAGGGGATCCCTATGCAATGTTTTTCCCAAATTTTTAAAACCTGGACATGCTTTGCAGCCCAGTGCTGGTTTCTATAATACATATGAACCCTACTCATATTTTTCCCTGTTTTTTAGGAACCAGGACTGGCTGAGCAGACCAAGGTAGGTTGTGCTCTATTGGGGGGAGAACCTAAATAATTTTTTTTAATTAACCCTTTTTTTTAAGTTGCAACACACAAGTAGCCTTCACGTATCTCACTGATTATGTTCAGGCTGCTTGATCTGGAGTGTTTGGTTGCAATCAGACACTGCAAACTCAGGTGAGAAATCTCAATCAAATACACCATTGGAAAACACATTCTCAGCAAAACACGATTCTTGGTAAATTTAAGTGCTTTAGAAGCCATAAATCAACTGAGTTTCAGAAAGTCGATTTGAGTTTAAAAATGGCAAAACTCGACCAAACATGAATCTTAGTAAATTTCCCCCTTAGTGTTTCACTCATGTTTTATATTAGGGGTTTCTATAATAAAGGTTAATTTTAGGTCAGTTTTTATTTACATATGTTCACATATATCTAAGTGTGCCCCAGAAAGACAGTTCTTCGGCTTCTTACCAAAATATTGTCTATGTGTTTTACACAAATAATTTCTGGGAGCACCAACAACCAAGTGTCATAAAAGATTTATTTATAATAGACAATGTTGTTTTTTTGACTAATGGTGGCAAATGTAACAGCTTGCAATTTAAATTAAAAATCTAACTCGCATTTTCTCACATTTTTGGAAGGTACGAGTTGGTGCCGAGACTCACAAATGTAATAGGCTGCAAACTTTTGAGCTCAAGGCTACTAAACTATGCAAATCTGTGTGATTAGTTCACCTCAAATAACCTTAGACTTCAATTGAGATTTCACACCATTGAAGTCTATGGTGGAGACAGGCTGACCACACACAGCCAATCAGTGGACAGTTCTGATGGAGACTCTTGCAATGACTGGATACACATGGGCCCCAGTCATTTGCGTGGAGGAAAGGTATGTGTAAACACATACCTTTCCTCCTGTCCAGCATGGTTTTAGGTTTTTACATTTTTTGTTTTAACCCCCTGTATGCCTACATGGACTGAAGAGGACATGAACTTTACATAGGAGAGGTGAGTATGGATTCTTCAGTATAGGTACACTATGGATTCCTACTGAACAAGGGGACATGATGGCAATAGGGATACTAGGTGAGTATTTGTGTTGGAGAGTGTGAATGTTTGTGTGCATGTATGTTATAATAAACTTTTACTGACATGGTGTGTGTCTTCTGTTTTTTTAAGTATTTATTTGGCTGTAGATCTACAGGAACCAGTGGGCCCATAATGCCCCACATGCTGGTAATTGTGGTTTTCCAAGTACCAGCATGCAGGGGAGGTTTGCTGGGACCTGTAGTACCAAAGCTAAAATCAATATTTTCACTTCTAATTTTTAAACAACACTACACTATCAACCTGGCAGCCAGTGGCCAATGGTGCCAGGGATAGCCCTGGGCTATCAGCCTAGGCCTGTGGTGCTCTGGAGAGGGGGACTTCTTTATTAAGGGGGATCCCTGGCCTGGGCTGACTATTTCTCAGGGGTAATGCTTTGGCTGGTGAAACCAGTGAAAGGGTTTCCCTGGCTGTGGCATTACCCCCCACTAGAAAGAGTCCACTGCTGGTTATAGAAATCACAGGGGAACCCTACTCGTTTTGTCCTCTATTTTTCCATGACCAGGACAGGCTCAGAAAAGCCCTGTGCTAGTACATAAAGGGGCCCGCTATGCATCTCACACCTGTATTTTTTGAATCAGGACAGGCTGTACAGAGCCCGTGGCTGGTTATGCTTCTGGGGAGGGAGTGCCCATCTTTTTTTAATACAAAATTATTTAAATATTTGTACACAGAAATTTGCACATATATCATGGTGCATGGTTCTGTGTTACTATGACCTGTATTTTTGCAAGTTCTCAGGCAGTAATATGTGAAAGTGAAGCATTCACACTCTATTACATTGCCAGATTTCTATCTAAAGAATAGGAAAATATCTCGATGCAATTTGTTTTTTTGTGAGTTATGGTAAAGATTTTACTATTGTCGCACACTATTACATTTGCGAGTGACTAAAAAATGTGAGTTTAGTGCTTAACTCACATTTTTTACAAATTTCAACCTATTACATTTACCCTTGGTCTTTTTTCATGTTGGATATTATTTTGAATGCTGGTGTGGATTCCAAAGAAATATCTTTTATTTGTCCAGGCTCTAAATAACTCTTGGTTAACTTTGCTAGATCAACTAGCTGAGCACATGTTGCAGACCCCGGCCTATATTACCATCCAAAGAAACAATGTTCTTTCCCAGGCCCTTTCACCCCTACCTGCACCAGAAATTCAGCTTTTAATTGCTGATAATTTGCTATCAGAGCTTTGGGCATATCCACATAAGCTTGCTCTGCTTCAAATGAAAAATAAGGAGCCAATTGTGCAACACATGCCTTTATTGGCTATTTAAGCCAAGTTACAATCCTCTCAAAGGACAACAGAAATGCCTCAACATTGACTGATGGGGTCATCTTCTGCATCATGGCAGTCCTGCATTCACCCAGTCACAGCTAAATGTGCTTTGTATGCAATAGTTTGTTGCTCTCTAGCTTGGAGGATTTCCTCCATCTTGCTCTCTGAGTTGACTAAGTAGCAAAATTGGGCCTAATGTACCTTATTATACACCAACAGACAGTGTGTGGATGCTAATATAATCTAGCTGCCAGTGGCCACTGCTTATTACTTTCTAAAGAGGCACAACACACCAAAAACACTTCCCCTTTAAGTGGCTTTAAACAGTCTTGCAAATTACTTGTTTGTTCACAATACAGAGAGGAACAAACTTCCCTGGTTTACTTGAAGCACATTGTGTTTTTAATGCAGTCAACACATTTATTCATGTGACACTCCACTACCCTGCAATAATGAAAGCACTGTTTCTTTAACTGGAGTCATACAGACTAACACAGATACACTTTTACCTTAGCAGCCAGTGCTTAGAAATCTATACCACACCCAGTGGCATCACAAGGGTGGTGCGGGCCACACCCAGGTGTCACCCGCTGAGGGATGAAACCAAGGTGCAGGCTCCCCCTCAGTGACATGAGCTGGGTGCCACACTGTATTATTAAGTGCAGCACTTGGCTCCTGTCACAGTGAGGGAGCCAGCACTCCACACCTCCAGTATCCCCCACCACCCCAGTGATAACCACGGGCCTAGGATTGGGCTACAAGGTCACGCCCCTTCTATGAAGCTGTGCCCCTACTTGTGAGGGCTTGCCCCCTCCCTGCAAGGCTATTCCCCTTTTTTGGCAGCACACAACTTCACCGCACGCATGGCATCCCTCCCCTCACTGGGTGTCAGCATGGGGAGGGATGCCAATGACCACACCCAAACTTAACAAGACCAAATAATACATAGAGAACACATTTTGTGCTTTTAAGCCAGATAAAGACCTTTTCTCCTGCTGAAACAAATCACCACAGATGAAATATATGCTTATGTAGTATGTCATGGTGAGCATCCATGTATATCCACTATTTTTCAGTATTGTTGGTGAGCGCTCTGCCCTGCCAATGCACCATGATCAGCAACTCGCCCCTGCAATATGGCCTATAGCGAGCCACCATCTTGTCAGAAATGAGTAAGCATCAGGATGGCATGACGATGCAGGACGGCCTGCAATATGTACAACACAATGTCTACTGTGCAAATTACAGCAGGGAATGTGTAAAATGTCAATAGCAGGCTCAGCATGTGTGAGAATTGAATAGAAGTGAATGATGTGGGGGATGGTGGTGAGCCATATAATGAAGCTCAGTGGAGTTGAAAAGTAATGCTGTCAGCCTTGTTAGGTGTCCTGCCCCGGTGGTATGTGAGGTAGTAACATGCCCAACCAAGCCAACAGGATAATATATATACTACAAGGCACCTTTGACCTTTCCTCTCCCAACCATGAATGAAATAGTAACATCATGAGCTCATGCTATAACAGTCACCTCTGCCTCCTCTCAAAGTGGACAATTAACCTCATTAATGAGAGTGGTGAAAAGGCTAGTTACAGTGGCAATGTGCACCCAACAGCCCCAAAACATCCCCCTGACTGTATCACTTAGATATATTTAATTCACCTCCAGTTTATATAATAAAAACTGGATGTGGGGAAAAGTCAGCCATGTTGGTGCTCTGAACTGAAGCCATTTACAGTACACCCCCTGCAGAAAACTACTTGATATATGAAACAATTTGAATTTCCTATACTTAAAATGGGAAATATATTAGCTAATTGTTAAAAAAAAACAGTAAGTTTTTCAAGGACCTTAAACTCAAAAGGGCCTAAACTAGAACAAGAGCTACCTAACAAAATAAACCCCAAGTCTGAATTCGTCCTCTACCCTGAGTTTTGCCTTCACCAAAAATCTCTCAAATCTCTTAGACTAAAGCAAAAAAGTGTCAGTTTTGTCCTAACAGGAAGAGGAAGAAAAAAACGGACAGTTTATTTTTTTTTTTACTTTCAGTTATTCTATTCTGCCTTTATATAAGAACATGACTGTGCTTGTGCAATATATACAAACATACATATCTGTATTTCCTTTTTACTTTTTTAGTTTGACAAAATAAACAAGTCATAATTGTCAACTGTAAAAATTGTGCCAGCATTGGTCATGAGCAATATTAATATAACTATAGTAATCTACATGCATAAGAATGTTTCCTTTCTGCCTATTAAAGGTGCTGTGATCTGCAAAATATATTTAAATACATATGCAACATTTGTTACACAAACTGACTGTAAATGTAACTGGAGAACTTTTAGTTTCCTGAGTGTTATTTTATTTTTTTATTACAATTATGCAGCTGTCACTGAGGCGATTTAAGCAAGAGGACAAAATTAAAAATACATTTCTACCATTCAATATTATATTTCATTTTTTTAAAGAAATGATCTGGCTGTGTGTCCTTAGCATCATGCTCTACTCATCTGAGGCACAGACCCCAACACCTGGATGTCATCTTTCTCAGACAACTACCTATATATTTGAAAGTAAATATTTTAAAGACGGACAGATCATTATAGGTGGAATAATTACATGCCATAGCTGGGTTATATCTTTTGATGAGGATTATAGGAAAAGATCAGTGTGTCTAGGGTAAGTAACATACTGTAAAAATATAGGGATGTCTCTAATTTCAAGCAGATCATTATGTGATACTGTGGTCCTGTGTGGGATTATAGTGTGGATCTCAATTGTTTGAAGACTATAGAAGTCATGTAATTTACATATACTTATGCAATGCTGTTTTTGTATTATAACTCCAGACCAGAGGAACAGCTACTATTAATTATTTAGTAATGTGTGAAATTAAATGAGATACATTTTAATATGGTTACTACATGTCAAGCTCCCTCATTGACTATTGCATTGCATTTTCTATTGAGATTCCTTTTACCATATTTCCTGGCTGTTCTATATTTTACATGTAGACTCTTTACTAATTTCATTGTAAAATATTCCATTATACAGATTTGTATAGTTGCACATACATTGGTTATCAATGCAATAACAAATATTTCAACTTACATATAAAGCCATTAACAAAATGTCATCACTTTTTTAATTACAGTAACAACTCCAAACTCAACGCCTCCATTATTCCCCACACCTGCTGTGCCTGTCATTCTATCCCAATGCTTGCTGAATTGTTCAGGCTAAACCCACGCTGTGCAGTTCCCTCCCTTATGGAATAAAATGTTGAATGTAGAGAACTACTAAGATCAATAACAGTGGTTTGGAGTCAAAAATACTGGAGGGTTTCACCAGGGACCCACACAAGTAGCAATTTACTTTGTTTCACCCAGTGCGCAGGATGCTGCTGCCAAAGATGGTTCCAAGCAGGATAGCAAAGAGTAGTCAGCAAACTGTGGGCCTGATTCAGCAACAGATGCTAATCCAACCACAACTGTGATTGCACATGGGACACAGATGCAAAATTATGCTTATGCTTTCCAAAGCATACTCGAGCATATAGATGCCCAACTGCCTTCTCATATCCATCTGATGATGTACACCATGATAAATATCAGTACCATCAATGCACATCCAGCTCTTGTGGCAGGTCTGACCAGCTTAAAAAATAACAGAGACCCTATGCTGCGTAGGAGAATGCAATAGCTTATTTATGCACTCCCATGAAATAGTGTTTGAATGCTCGGTTACATCTGCATTTGATTAACCCCCCCACACACACACCCTCCTTACCTCCCACAAATGCTGGCTACCTGTTACTCACTTTTACATGTGTGTACTGTATAACAATTACTCAATTTGCGTAAAAATCGGTATTGCATCTGCTGCTATATATGAACTTGGATCTTGTAATGGAAAAGAGATGCTAAAGTCAAAATGATCTATCAAAAGGAAGGTCAGGTCACAAGTCAAGAAAAAAATGAGCAGTACAGATTAGAGCAAAAGGATAAAACTAGTGAGAGTTCAGGAATAAGTCAGGGACATACACGGGAATCACCACAGAACATAGGGTAATGCTGAAGATTACAGTTGTATCCTCAGAGTATTTCTGCAGTCATTCCAAACAGCCCCTCTTCTTGGGGTTCCAAGTCACGTGTGACTTGGCTTGTGTTAACATCATTTACATGTATTTTTTGCTTGAAGGTGCTCCTTAGACGCAAGTAACAAAATCACTTTGCAAGACTATACTGATTAAATTGATATGTGACACTTGTACATCTGTGTGTGAATGAGTATAAATCTTTATTAGTGCTAGGGTGTAGGGGGTGATGCATTTTTTCACGTCAAGTTTCATTGTGCTTCATTTGTGACTTTGTACATATTTAAAACTAATGTCAGTGCATTAAACATCACAGTCCGGTGACTCTGGTACAAACAGAGCCATAATTATACTATTTGGTGCCATGGGCCAGAAAGAGCATTGGCACCACAGATAATTTTTTTCAAAAATGGACATAATGTAGGATGCGTGCCTGAAACTGGGGTGTGGCCTCATGGGTAAGGACAATGACAAATATAATTTGACCTGTATAGTGAAGGGGTACCAGTCCCATTATACCACGGTTATCCAGGTGTCACTGCCAAATACAGGAGCAAATAAAATAGGCAGAAAGTTTGTCAAATTTGCGAGTTAAGCGCTAAATTCGCACATTTTGGCAAACTCACAAATGAAATAGGGTGTGGGATCATGTAACTCACATGTTTCCCGCAATACAGCAACTCGTGAGTATCAAAATCGCATCCAAATGTTTTCCCATTTACAATATATACCTCGGGCAAGTTATAAACTCACACCCGAAACCTTACCAAGAATCACAAAAACAATACACCAGCTTCACTCAATTAATTGTAAATCATCATGTGAGGCTGATTTACACAAGAGAAAACACTAATGGGTCATTACAACACTATATATACACCACACCCACAGTAATTGCACCTGTGTGTATTGTAGCAATGGCGTTTTCACAGAGCAGTGTTGTCTGGAGGGCTTACTTTGGAAGAGATGTGCAGGAGGAGGGTGCAGGAGTAGCACCAGATTCAGGTACCTATTAGGCTAATATGACAGTGTGGGCCTGTATTCTGTCTCAGATTAGGAGGTGGTTGAGCTTTTTAGGTTGAACCCCACACAAAGTTCCTGAACTTATATGAGCAGATGAGAGATGACTTGGAGCCTCTGGCTATTAGCAACTATGCTGAGCCTGGTCAGTATACATTAATTTGTGTCCTGCACTTTTTTGCCACAGGCTCATTTCAGTCAGTGAGCTCTTGAGTGTTGGGCACAGGCTACTATCTCATGACAATTAACACAATGGTTTTCTGCCATGAAAAAAAAAGTGGGGTACTTAAATTACGTTTCCAAGCCATTGACTGCACCCACATTGGCACCAGATCACCTCATGTGAGGGGGTATGTCTATATCAACAGACATGGTTAGAACTGCCTCAATGAGCAGATGGTCTGTGACACTAACCTGTGTATTATTAGTGTGGTTACAGATTACCTAGGGTCTTGCCATGATGCCTATATACTGTGCCAGTCAGCCCTGTGGGAAAGAATGATGTTAAAGTTAAGCAATACTCGTTCCTGTGCACAACATATATAGATAATACAAGATATTCTTAATAACAATAATACAATATATCAATATATCAATAGTAGTGAATATAGATATTAGGGGTGTGCATCGGCCACTTTTTGTGTTTTGGTTTTGGATCTGGATCTTTCTTCGTGTTTTGGATCTGGATTGGCTTTGCCAAAACCATCCTTCCGTGTTTTGGGTTCTGGGTTTTGTGTTTTGGATCTGTATTTATTTGAAAAAAAGCATAAAAACAGCTAAAATCACAGAATGTGTTGATTTTTCTGCCCCTATACTATTATTAACCTTAATTTCCATTAATTTCCAGTCTATTCTGAACACCTCACACCTCACAATAGTGTTTTTATGTCCAAAAGGTTGCACCGAGGTAGCTGGATGACTATGCTAAGCAACACGAGTGGGCGGCACAAACACGTGGCCCATCTAGGAGTGAGACTGCAGTGCAGACAGGATGACAGTTCAAAAACTAGGCCCCAAACAGTACATAATGCAAAGAAAAAAAAAGAGGTGCAAGATGGAATTGTCCTTGGGCCCTCCCACCCACCCTTATGTTGTATAAACAAGACATGCACACTTTTACAAACCAATCATTTCAGCGCCAGGGTCTGCCACATGACTGTGGCTGAAAAGATTGGTTAATTTGGTCCCCCACAAAAAAAGCTGGCAATTAATCTGTCCCTGCACAAACTGGCTCTATGGAAGCAAGATGTCATCCTCCTCATTCACCGATTCCTCACCCTCTTTAGTGTTGTATACATCCTCATCCTCACAGAGTATTCATTCGTCCCCACTGGAATCCACCACCACAGGTCCCTCTGTACATTCTGGAGGCTGGTCTCCCTGGATGAGTTGATAATTCAATTTTATAAACATCATCTTCTCCACATTTTGTGGAAGCAACCTCCTACGCCTTTCGCTGACAAGGTTCCCGGCTGCACTAAACACTCTTTCGGAGTACACACTGGAGGGGGGGCAACTCAGGCAAAATAGAGCCAGTTTGTACAGGGGCTTCCAAATTTGCCTCTTTTTCCTGCCAGTACAGGTACGGACTGTCTGACATGCCTACGTGGATGCTGTCACCGATGTAATCCTTTAACAAACAGATGCACGCTTGTCACTGCTGCTTTGAGGATGCAGGTGCGGCTACAGCCCATACAATTTATAAAGACAGAAAAAAAATATTTTTTTAATTTTTGTGGAGCGCACTTTTAGGTTTACACCACCCTTTAACAGACAGAGGCAAGCTTGTCACTGCTGCTTTGAGGATGCAGGTGTGGCTATAGCGCATGAATTTCACACACACACAAAAAAAGAAGATTAATTTATTTTGGTTGGAGCGCACTTTGGGGGTTACACCACCCTTTAACAGACAGATGCACGCTTGTCGCTGCTGGTTTGAGGATGCAGGTGCAGCTACAGCCCACACAATTCACAAAGACAGAATAAAAAAGAAGAATTTTTTATTCTTTGTTTAGCGCACTTTGAGGGTTACACCACCCTTTAACAGACAGATGCATGCTTGGCGCTGCTGCTTTGAGGATGTACGTACAGTGCAGACAATTCACAAACACAGAATAAAATGTTTTATTTTTGTTTGAGTGCACATTGGGGGTTACACCACCCTATAACAGACAGACACATGCTTGTCACTGCTGCTTTGAGGATGCAGGTGCAGCTACAGCCCACACAATTCACAAAGACAGAAAAAAAGGAGAATTTTTTATTTTTTGTTGAGCGCACTTTGGGGGTTACAGCACCCTTTAATGGACAAGCCAGCCGGCCCTTTACTTATGGGACACAGGCACATGCTTGGCGCTGCTCCTTTGTTGATGCACGTGCAGCCACAGTGCACACAATTCACAAACACAGAACATATTTTTTTATTTTGTTTGGAGTGCACTTTGGGGGTTACAGCACCCTTTAACGGACAAGCCAGCCGGCCCTTTACTTATGACACAGGTGCATGCTTGGCACTACTTTGTTGATGCACGTGCGGCTACTGCACACACAATTCACAAACACAGAAAAAATATTTATTTTTTTGCAGTTGGCGGGAGCACCCCTGATGGACGAGCACCCCTGGACAACACTACAGCACCCCTTTAGGAATGGGACACTGCACAGGACTTTGGAGTGGACGCAACCCCTGTGGACAACTGACTGCACAACACAGTCCAGCCAGCCCCTATGGACTTTGGAGGAGTGGACACAGCCCCTATGGACAACAGCAGCACAGCACAGCACAACACTACACTACACTACACAGCCCAGCCAGCCCTAACTCCCACCCTCGCTCTTCACTGTCCACAGCTGAGTGAGAAAATGGCGCCGACGTGGGTACCTTATATAGAATTCAAAACCCGCGAGACCTGGAAGGCGGGATGTTGATGTTTTGCCTCGATCTCAGATCCGAGTCAGGCGGGAAAAGTCGAGCCTGACTCGGATCAGCCTCAGAACGGGGGGTTCGGGGGGGGTTCAGATTTCAGAAATCCGAACCCGCTCACCCCTAATATATATATATATATATATATATATATATATATATATATATACACATACATACCTAGAGGATAATGCAAATGATTGAAAAAGTCACTTGTTTTTGTCAAATCCCAGTCATGTCTCTGACCAATTAAGAGTTTCAGTCCTATTAATGTTAATGTACTTTGCCGTTTTCTTGGAGTGGAAAGTTCTTTATCCGATATTCCGCAGAAAATTGAAGATAATGAAAAAAATAGACCAATGGTGTATTATGTTCTAGGTATCCATAGTCCCAAGCACAGTTTGCAAAATGGGTTATATTCGTCCCCATTATGTAAAAAACGTATCAGTATCATACCGTACTCACGTAAAAATGAAGTGAAAACCACCCAAAAAGATTTTCTTTTCTAATAGCTTTCTTTATATGAAATATACAATCGATAAGGTTTTGACCCATATATTAATGCATTGAAGACAATAAACAAGATAATGGGCATACCCCAACTCACAGTAGGGTGTGTTGGGGTATGCGCATCAAGGTATCTTTTAGAAGTCCCCATAACACCTCTCTTTTTTTCTCCTGTTATCCTTGTTCACTTCATGTCTCACAAAGGTTGTGCCAGGTTATATAAAATATGTGTCAGGAGCAGAAAAGGGTTCTAACAACTTTATTTATATCTTCCAAAAACACTTAATATGACAAAAACTGTTGGTCACCATATACACATGGAGAAGATGGAACATTAAACATTTCACCTGAAACAGGAAGAAAAGGTCCGGACTGTCACGTTTACAGAAAATGGACCTTCAGGTGTATTAGTGTCCTATAGCCCATCCACCAATGCATTTCGACCTTATGTCTTTGTCAAGGTGTGCATACGGGGCTAAAGGACTGCCAGATATACCATAGCTAATCCCAACTCCCTTATAGGGGTGGAATTAAGCCAAATTAATGGAAATCTCACATTTTATCTTATTCTGATACTCAGTTGGTCATTGCAAACATATCCAGCTATGTCATTATATATTAAAAGTAATTGAATATTGTTCACTAGGGGGCATTAAATATGTATATAATAAAAAATGATTGGAACGCATGCATTTCTGCTGGATGTGGGAAGTCTCTTCTCTGGTTCAGGGTGGTGGATGTATATCAGGAACAGAGATGAGGTTTAACCTCGTCTCTGGGGAAAGATATTAACCTGTGTTCTGAAGCCGTGACATCCACACCCTCGTTGGATCTCCCTGATGCTCTGGCTATCACTGCAGAGGCAACCAGGACATTCAGTATGGGTGTGCATTCCCACATAGAAAAAGGCATTTCCCTCTTCATACAGAGGCATGGCCCACATGTCCTACCCTTCCGTATTGCAATGTGCCCTACAGCAGCACCATAGTTTCTATCCAAAATGTTTGCACATAAAAATATCACTAAAGAAGTCAATGCCTAGAACAGACAAATGGTTGATGGACAGAAGACTGGAGAAGAGAGGTTTATATACATGACACCATACTGGCTACTGATACTTTAAAATACAGGTATATGCCTGATTGGTATATTTATCCATTTGTATGTGATGATCTAGACAGAGGTCTTACTTGACTATTTCACCGGAATGTGAGAGAAGAATAATATTGTCCAGCTTTTAAGTCTGAGTACTGATTATTTCTGAAAAGTTTGGGTTTTATTGATAAAGGTAAATTTTAAATAGTATTGTAAGTGTATTATGTTCTTTTAATTTGAGAAAACATATTGCACATTGTGAAAAACAATTTTTTAAAAGAATAAATAATAATAAAATACAATGTATTATTATTTTTAACAGTATACTCCGTAGAGAATACAGACATCTCAGAGCTTTTATATTAGCAATTGATCAGATTAACAGGAACCCAGACATCCTACCTAATATGACTCTGGGTTATCATCTGTATGATTCTTGTGGAAATGAGAATAAAGCAGTGGAAGATGTTTTACGTATATTGTCTGGACACAAAACATTTATTCCCAATTACATGTGTGTAGAGCAAAGCAGAGTAGCCGGGTTTATTGGAGATCTCAACTCTCACACCACCATTCCAATGGCAAACATGTTGAATGTATTTGGTTGTACACAGGTAAGTGCCATCACATCTTATTTATAAATATTGATCAATTCAAGTTAATTATTTGTATGAATGTTGAAGGATCAAATAGCTCACTTTTTGTGGATCAGGCAGAGGACCGCTAAACACATTTAGGATTACAAACAAGAATGAAAGGATTGTTACATTTGTCCCTTATAGTCATATTGGAAAACATGTAATAGTCTGCTGTATAAAGCCGATAACCTTGATTGTTACTTGCTCAGGTTCTGGTAGTGGCCAGGCAATCATGATGCCATGTCTTCCGGCTGCAGGGTCAGTCTAGTCAGACACTCTCACTGGTTAAGAAAACTGAGCTGGGATGGTGAATGCAGATGCTGTTAGACCAAAGGTGTAATTGAATTTGGAGTGAAAAGTCTTTGCTGGACTTTTCGCTCCACATCGGAGGTTTTTCTGGAAAAAAGTATCGGGCACGTGCCTGCTATATCCCAGTATTCAATTAGGAATCAGCGAAAACGGGAGCCGGTGGAAAGGTTTTTTGCCAAAATCCTGGAAATGTTCCTGGGACCCCCTTAAAAATGTCCAGACATGGGGGATCACTATGGGTACCCCTGTTTTTGCCTGTTGAAGGAAGTCAGGACTTTAATTAGCCGTGGCAGGTGAAGAAATGCGGCTTTGAAGAAGGAGTGAATAGCACTTAGCAAATTTTTTTTAGAAAAATAACTATGGCCAGGAAATTTGGGGTACATGAAAATGGGTGCAAACATATTTTTAAGTCCCTAGAATGATTTTTTAAAAATTCTTCCAAAAAATGCACCTGCCGCTACCACCCACAATAAAGAAAACATATGCCGCATACCTGGGAACCCCTCTGAAATTAATTTCGCTACTCTAGGATTTTGTTCCTCCTATTTTTTTTTTTAACCCCATAATTCAAATACATTTTTTTTGGTGTCCCTATTTTTTTTAACCTTTTTAAAAACAGATCATTTTGAGGGACCATTCCCAGGGATGCAGGCTATTTTTTTAAGCCTGCACCCTTACCCCCCAATTCTGCACTTTTTTCACCATGTATTATATGGTGAAAACTTGTCCACATTTTTTTCAAAGGTTTCTCGAACCTTCAAAAAGTCTTTAAAATTGAATATAGAGATAATTGAAACAATTGAAAATGACATCATATGCAATAAATTATTGCAGATAAACCGTTTTTGCAGCCTAATTGAATACTGCCCCAAGATGCAGAGCCACCGTGGGTACTGCTGGGATTGTTGGATAGAAGTGCAGCACTGCAGCTGCTTGCTAGTTTGTAATTTGATTGTCTTCACACTGATTGGTTGAGCTCTCTGTTAGAGGTATGCTCCACCTTCCCGGTTATAGTTTATTCCAGGTGTATAGACACTGGTAATTGTCCATACTCCTAAAAAATCTCTGCCAGGATGAATTCTATTAGACCCTGTAGACCCTGTGAACTGTGCCTGCCTTTGCATTAGCATCAAATTCTGCCTTGCTGATCCACTTTTACCATAGACCTGCAGCTCCTGTCCATGACTTTGTCACACTAATGTCATCTGAGTACTGTGACCTCTGCTGCAGCCTCGCTGCTCTATACTATCTGGAAGCTGCTTACTTCAACATTATCATTGCCACATAATTCAGTCCTATACAGTTCTCAACCTCATTGTATCATTTTATCTTAGACCCAAGTCCCTGTCTGTGGTCTTACCGCTCAGCCTTACTTATTCAATATTACTAACATTGGTCAGCATCTCCTGGTTCTCATCATTACCGGCATCCAGTCATGAGTTACAATTAGGTTTTAAACTCATTGAGAGCGTAAAAATTTTTGTTCGAGGCATTTATCATGCCTCCCTAGCAAAAGTATCACTTCCAAAAAGCTGCTCTTTTTGGGGAGTCAGCTTTTTGGAAAAGTGATACTTTTCCCCTTGCAGCTGAAGTATCCAAAAGTATCTCCACACTGCTGCAAGTCTCCCTCTCTCTAGTCTCCACTGTCTTAAAACCCCTCTCTCCTGTGTCCTATAGTGTTCAATCTGCCCCCCTCCCCCGTGTGTGTCAGTATTCCCCTTCTTCCCAACAGGGGTCTGATCCCCCCCTCCTCACATCATCATCATCTCGATGCCAATATAATCTAGCTGCCAATGGCCACTGCAAATTACCTTCTAAGAAGGCAGAAAACAAAAACAAAATTGTTTTTCCCCTGATGGTGTGTTTAAACAGTCTTACAAATGAATTATTTGTTCACAATACACACAGGAACAAACATCCCTGGTTTATCTATCTCTTTAATTGGACTTATACAGCCTAACACAGATACAACTTTCCCTAGTAGCCTGTGCATATCTATTTGTTCCACACACAAACTTAACATGACAAGTAAAAACACAGAAACACATCTGGTGCTTTTTGGACAGATAAAGACCTTTTTTCCTGCTGCAACAAATCTCATAAACAGTTGACTTTGATTGGAAATAATCACACTGTGGCATATGTTTGCTAATGTGTGGGTTTTTAGAAGTGGATATGTTGCACATAGCAGCAAGTCAGATTCTAGCTATTATCTTCTAGATGGTGCTACTTCAGTGTTTCTCAAACTCATTTTCAGGACCCCACACATGTCATATTTCCTAGCAGGAGCACAGGTGTATTAATTTCTCACTGACACATTCTAAAAGATTCATTGGTGGAGCTAATATTTCACTTGTGGTTCTGTTAGGAGACCTGGAAAATAGGCACTGATTGGGGTCATGAGGACAGAGTTATAGAATATCTGTGCTACTGTAGATAAATGTAAATTAGAAGCTGATTGGTTGTGATGGGCAACATATCTGCAGAATATTATTACCCTGCTGGATATTGCCATTTCTCCTTCATCATCAGAGTGGTACTGTTAAATATGTGTGCAATATGGAATTAAGATACAAATATTACACAGTGGTTATCACCATTTTGTGGGACTTTATCCTCTGGTGAACAAGATTACCAATTTATTTCTATTAGACAATTATTGTTATTAAATACATATTTATTGATATGTGATAAATTTATATTGTATTAGTTATTAAATTGAATCATTATTTTATGAAAAGGTACTCATATGACTCTCCTTTTATAGTACACATTTCTGGGTGTATATCATTACATGACCAGATGCAATATATGCGCCATTTGCTCTTTTTGTCTGTTATTAACTCTCCCTGGATGATTACCCTGGTTACAAGGCAGCAATTGTAATAGGTTTTTTTATAGCATTATATTAGTAATTAGATTACATCTAAAGTGACTCTGGGAGTGCCTCATATTTTTGTATATATTGGATGGAATGATCCAGTTCTCCATAGCCAATTTTAGTTGGGTTTCTCTGAACACATTGATTCACTGATCCAGTACCCAGTTCAGGATCCCTGGAAAAACTTATACAGCTATCCATCTAAATAGATGGCACATAAAATTAAGAAAGAAGGAGAAGGAATTCCCTCCATTGGCCCCACATGATGCCCCATCTGGCATGGAGGAAACACCAGAGCCTGTGCAACTTGGGGTACTCACTCACTGCTAAGGAAATAGTTAGAAGACAGACTTTAGGACTATGACTCTACTGTAATCAAAGGTCACCTTACTCTTGACTGTCCTTGGAATTTAGAAAAAACAGGGCTTAATGGATGAGGAAGTAGGTTATATAGGCCAAACACTAATCTCTTCCAAAATTAATGTGTTACTTCCAGCCCAGATTTCTTTTAACCAACAACTGGACAATGTTTCTGCCTTCTTGGACAGTGGCGCTGCAGGGAATATTTTGGACATTAGTTGTACTCAGTCTCTTGGCATTCCCTGTCTTGAGTTAACACCAGCAATTACCATCTGCGGTCATGGATGGTAATTCACTCTAGAATACTAAAAATCAAATCCCAAACTACTCCTGTTCTGGTGGCCATAGCTTCTTTGCATAGTGAAAACTTAGTGTTATTTCTGGTACATTGTGCAATGGTTCCATTCATATTAATCCATTATTGTCTTAAAGTTTGTAATCCTGTGATTAACTGGGAGGCAGGAAAAATAATCCAGTGAGGATATAAAAGTTCTGCTGGTTGATTGTCTTTGACAGGTCAGATTCTGCAGCAGTTACAGCACTTGAAGATCTACTGCATCAGTAACAGGACTTTGCTATTTTTTTTCCAGTCATCATTTCCTCCAAAAACTAAAGCCATGGATGACTACATTATGGAGAGTATTAAGAAGAGCAATATTAGGCCCTTAAAATGCCCAGGGGGTTTGTTTTTTTCCTTTGCTGCCAAAAATGATGTAAGCCTCTGACCCTGCAATGATTTTAGAGGTTTAATCAAAATAACGGTTAAAACACCAATCTGTTAGCGCTTATCTAGGTATTGTTTGACCACCTTAAGGAAGCAACTATATTTTCCTAGATAGATCTGCAGGGTGCTCATAGTCTTATCTGAATCAAAGAGAATGATAAATGGAAGATGGAATTTAGTACCAACTCTGGACATTACAGAAAACTAGTTATGCCCTATTGTTCTCTCCAACACACCCACTGTATTCCAAGAGTAGATAAATATGCCCTTCTTGAATACTTGGAAACATTTGTTGTAGTCTATTTAGACAATATTTTGATCTATTCCCAGTCTTTGGAGCAGCATCAAAGCCAGGTCAATCAGGTAATGGGAAAACTCTGTGAGCACCATTTGTACGCTAAGCTCGAGAAATGCAAGCTTAAGGTATAAAAAAAATTTTTTGTGGTACATAATCACCACTAATGGGTGCTCAATGGATCCTAGTAAACTTTAGTCCATTCTTAACTGGAAACAACTCACTAACCTAAAAGCCATCCAAAAGATTTTGGGCTTTGCCAATTATTATAGGCAATGTATTTGTTCATTTTCTGTGCTGGTTGCTCCAAAAACTGACTTAGCTAACAAGGAAGCAGATAACTGTCTGGTCCACACAAGCTATTCAAGCCTTTGAAGCTTTGATACAAGCATTCTTTACAATCTGAATCCTGACTTGCTTTTTGTCATCAGAGTGGATGCTTTTGAAGTTGGTATTGGAGCTATTCTCTTCCAGAAGGACCCTGAGGATAATTAGTTACATCATTGTGCATTCCTGACCCGGAAATTATCTGATTCAGAAGCTAATTATGATGTTGGAAATCGAGAACTATTTGCTATCTATATGGCTTTGGAAGACTGGGGACATTGGCTAGAAGGTGCTAAGCATACCATCACAGTCTACAGACCATAAAAATCTATTAAACATTGAGTCAGCGAAAAGACTTCAAGTGATTTTGATTTTATCATTACCTGCAGACATGGGTTTAAAAATGTCAAAGTGAATGTCTTATCATGTATTTCCTTAGGGAGCAGGAGACAATTGGAAGCAAAATAAAGACTTTTAGTTGGAGCACTCTTAAGCAGAAATATGAATAAAATATAACCAATATAAAATTTGCATAATATATATATATATATATATATATATATATACACATATACTGTAAAACAAAAGGAAAAAAATGTGGCACTCGCGGGACTTGTATATCAAGAATCACTCTGAAAACTGTGTAAATTTTGATCTACAAGACGCTTTTTTATGCATTTGGTTGTTTCTTTGAAAACATCCAGGATGGCACAGGGAATTTACAAATTGCTACAATGTGGAGTGCCGGATCATATATATATGATCATATATATATATATATATATATATATATATATTTCCCAGATGAAGGGCTGATGCCCAAAACATTGGATCTCTGCATTGAAACGTTTGTTACCATTTGAGTATTAGTCGTGGAGTACCGCCATTATTCTTTTCTTATATATATATAGATAGTAACAGGGCCAGCGAATTGGTACCATCTCCAGCAGCAGAGAGATCACACAAAGGGCCTGATTCAGAGGCGATCGCTGATTGCAAGTGCTCTCTCTGAATCACGGCGGATTTTTTTTAATCCTCCTACAGGCCGCTTGTAAAGCTGTGCGAGCGGGCTGGCGATGGTTGCGATTATCGCAACCATCAACATTGTGAGGAGACCCTAAGGTAGGGTCTCGGCAAACAGAATGCTGAGTGGACTTTCTGCTCTAATTGAGCAGAAAGTCCACTAATGACATCACGAGTGATGTCTGTAGGGCCACCCACAAACGGCATTCATTCCTTCAGCAACACATCCATTTGTGCAGCCTCTCCCCCTACCCACCTACAAAACGGGGTGAGCTGTCAATCAACATCGACAGCCTCCCCATTTTGTTGCAAGCCTGGAGTGAGTGAAGTTCTCACTCACTACAGGCTTGCACACAAGCATGGTGAGTGCCGCATGTGTGCACTGGGTCACCATCTACCCACTTGCGAGCACTATGCACTCTCGAGCAGGTCTGAATCATGCCCAAAGTCCATTGGTCTGGTGCAACTGACCTCGGCCAGTTTTATTATAATGCAAAAACAGAATAACAAAAATAAACACCTTGCCATCCAGCACTAACTAAACACACAATCGTCCTAGCTTACAAATAAAAAATTTAGAAACTAATACCAGGCATAGCTCACTTGGTTTCACCAGCATATTTCTCTCATATAGACACCCATAGACTCCAATTTCCCCAGGTAGTCTGTCCCATACTTATCAACCTGACAGTTTATAAAACACACAGCTGAAAGCTCTAATTAGCCTCCTGTGAGTCCAAAAGACCAAAAACCAGAATGGGGCCTAATGAATGGAACCATCCCTCTCTCTCCATTCATTTACCCCAGGAACCCTTTTCCAGCTTTTTCAAAAAGCTGTTAACATCACAGACACTTTCCTGGTTTTTTTTAGAACACACAGGTTAGGAATCTAGGAGAAATATAGTAACCTTCTAGAACTATACCAGCATCCCTGTCACTATATATATATATATATATATATATATATATATATGCACAGGGATGTTGGTTCAGCACTCCATATGTAGTAGTATATGTTGCAGCGTGCCGTTGCAATGGAGTGTTAACAAAGCAGGTAGAATCACCTCTTGGAGTGAAACAATACACATCAATGCAGATCAATCATCATCACAAATTTACTTCAACATTTTGGGACTCTCATGCCCCATTCTTAGGAAGACATGAACACAATTTTTTAAAACAAAACAGCTTACCTTATATCCCCCACCACAGACAAGGCAGTGAGTGCAGCAGCCACATCGGGTCCATGAAACCAGGGAGTGGGTCTTGCCCTGATGACATTGACGCCTCTGTCCATGGTGGGTGCTATGGCAAACTATACCACTTCTCTGACCATGGCTGTGAGCATAGAATGAAAAGTTGTGCAGTGAGACAACATTAGAATTACATGGTTATTAAAAATAAATGTTAAAACAATCCCATACAAATACTAAAGCAGTTACTGACATATAATTGACTATAGTGTGTATATATATATATATATATATATATATATATATCCAGGCATAGGCTTTTTACAGCCAAAAGAGGGCACTCCTGGTTGGCATGCTGGAAGATTGGATCTGGTGACTTGTCTTGAAAAATACCCTTTTGGAGTCAAACCATCAAACAGATCTACTACTAAGGTGATATGAATTTCTTATATTAAAGATGTTTGACAACTTGCTTTGAAAAGAATTGTGGTGAGTGCCCTCTTTTGGCTGCAATAAGCTTATACCTGCATATTTAAGTGGATTAGCTGAGGTAATCTTGCTAGTGGAGCACCCCATGGACTATTGTATACACTTCTGGATGTTAGTGCAGTAGGATATTGTGTATATATATATATATATTGTGATAGGATCACTGGTAAAGTGGTCTGTGACAGGGACATTTATCCCAGATTCCTGTCTCATGTGTTTTAAATCCCCAGGAGAAAGTCTGCAGTGAAGCAGGCTTGAGTCTCAGCTTTTTGAAAAGCCGGTTTGGAACCTGGGGGTTGTGGGTGAGAGGAGAGGGAGGGCTCCCCCCATGGCCACTCCAGGTTTTTTGTTCTCGCAGCCTGGTAACAGGCTTGTTAGTTTTCCACCTGAGAGTGACCAATATAAGCCTAGTTTGTTTAGGGCTGATTGTCTAACCTGGGAGAGCAGACAGGGAGTTTGCTCAGAGACACTTGAAAACCTAACTGTGAGTGTTGTGCTGTGCCTTTGTTGCTGGTGAGGGCATTAGGCCTTGCCAGGTTCTGGTAGTGAGGGAACTACCTGTGAAGTTAGTGCCCCAATAGGGCTAGGATTTATGTTTGTATTCTTTATGTTATTTCTGACATTGCACAATAAAGACTGGCGCCGACCAGCTTGTACTCGAATCCAGTCTGGCGTACTGTGTCCCAGCTGCTGTGTGTGTAAGGAAGGAGTATTCCACCCAGGAGAGGGACCCCCTAACCTGACTGTGTCACAATATATATATATATATATATATATATATACATATATATATTAAGATTCATTGGACAGGGATATAAAATTGGTAAATGTACTAAAGAATATATGAGAGGATCTACAAATTCCAAATCAGTTGATCTTGCCCACAGTTCCCTATCATAAGTCCCACCTTATGTGATGAATAGGAATTTATTATTTTACAAGCTGAGTGTTAGTTTGAAAAATGGCACATTTTAATAATGGAATAATACCACTTTAATTCAAGTCCAAATATATATATTAGGGGTGTGCACCGGCCACATTTCGTGTTTTGTGTTTTGGTTTTGGATCTGGATCTTTCTTCGTGTTTTGGATCTGGATTGGTTTTGCCAAAACCACCCTTCCGTGTTTTGGGTTCTGGGTTTTGTGTTTTGGATCTGTATTTTTTTGAAAAAAAGCATAAAAACAGCTAAAATCACAGAATTTGTTGGTTTCTCTGCTCCTATGCTATTATTAACCTCAATAACCTTAATTTCCACTCATTTCCAGTCTATTCTGAACACCTCACACCTCACAATAGTGTTTTCATGTCCAAAAGGTTGCACCGAGGTAGCTGGATGACTATGCTAAGCGACACGAGTGGGCGGCACAAACACGTGACCCATCTAGGAGTGACACTGCAGTGGCAGACAGGATGGCAGTTAGAAAAACTAGGCCCCAAACTGTACATAATGCAAAGAAAAAAAAGAAGTGCAAGATGGAATTGTCCTTGGGCCCTCCCACCCACCCTTATGTTGTATAAACAGGACATGCACACTTTAACAAATCAATCATTTCAGCGCCAGGGTCTGCCACACAACTGTGGCTGAAATGATTGGTTCGTTTGGGCCCCCACAAAACAAGCTGGCAATTAATGTGTCCCTGCACAAACTGGCTCTACGGAGGCAAGATGTCATCCTCATCCTCCTCATCCACCGATTCCTCACCCTCTTCAGTGTGTACATCCTCACAGAGTATTAATTCGTCCCTGCTGGAACCACAGGTCCCTCTGTACGTTCTGGAGGCTGGTCTCCCTGGAAGAGTTGATAATTCATTTTATGAACATCATCTTCTCCACATTTTGTGGAAGCAACCTCCTACGCCTTTCGCTGACAAGGTTCCCGGCTGCACTAAACACTCTTTCGGAGTACACACTGGAGGGGGGGCAACTCAGGTAAAATAGAGCCAGTTTGTACAGGGACCTCCAAATTGCTTCTTTTTCCTGCCAGTACAGGTACGGACTGTCTGACATGCCTACTTGGATGCTGTCACCGATGTAATCCTTTAACAGACAGACGCACGCTTGTCGCTGCTGCTTTGAGGATTCAAGTGCGGCTACAGCCCACACAATTCACAAAGACAGAAAAAAAAAAAGAATATTATTATTGTTTGTGGAGCACACTTTGAGGGTTACACCACCCTTTAACAGACAGACGCACGCTTGTCGCTGCTTCTTTGAGGATGCAAGTGCGGCTACAGCCCACACAATTCACAAAGACAGAAAAAAGAAGAAGAATATTTTAATTGTTTGTGTAGAACACTTTGAGGTGTCACCACCCTTTAACAGACAGATGCACGCTTGTCGCTGCTGCTTTAAGGATGCAGGTGCGGCTACAGCCCACACATTTCACAAAGACCGAAAAAAGAAAGAACAATATTTTAATTGTTTGTGTAGAACACTTTGAGGTGTCATCACCCTTTAACAGACAGACGCACGCTTGTCGCTGCTGCTTTAAGGATGCAGGTGCGGCTACAGCCCACACAATTCACATAGACAGAAAAAAAAAGAACAATATTTTAATTGTTTCTGTAGCACACTTTGAGGGTGTCACCACCCTTTAACAGACAGACGCACGCTTGTCGCTGCTGCTTTGAGGATGCAAGTGTGGCTACATCGCACACAAGTCACAAACACATTAAAAAAATAGTTTTTTATTTTTTGGAACACTTTGAGAGTTACACCACCCTTTAACAGACAGACGCACGCTTGTCGCTGCTGCTTTAAGGATGCAGGTGCGGCTACAGCCCACACATTTCACAAAGACCGAAAAAAAAAGAACAATATTTTAATTGTTTGTGTAGAACACTTTGAGGGTGTCACCACCCTTTAACAGACAGACGCACGCTTGTCGCTGCTGCTTTAAGGATGCAGGTGCGGCTACAGCCCACACATTTCACAAAGACCAAAAAAAAAAGAACAATATTTTAATTGTTTGTGTAGCACACTTTGAGGGTGTCACCACCCTTTAACAGACAGACGCACGCTTGTCGCTGCTGCTTTGAGGATGCAAGTGTGGCTACATCGCACACAAGTCACAAACACATTAAAAAAATAGTTTTTTATTTTTTGGAACACTTTGAGAGTTACACCACCCTTTAACAGACAGACGCACGCTTGTCGCTGCTGCTTTAAGGATGCAGGTGCGGCTACAGCCCACACATTTCACAAAGACCGAAAAAAAAAGAACAATATTTTAATTGTTTGTGTAGAACACTTTGAGGGTGTCACCACCCTTTAACAGACAGACGCACGCTTGTCGCTGCTGCTTTAAGGATGCAGGTGCGGCTACAGCCCACACATTTCACAAAGACCAAAAATAAAAGAACAATATTTTAATTGTTTGTGTAGCACACTTTGAGGGTGTCACCACCCTTTAACAGACAGACGCACGCTGGTCGCTGCTGCTTTAAGGATGCAGGTGCGGCTACAGCCCACACAATTCACAAAGACAGAAAAAAGAACAATATTTTAATTGTTTGTGTAGCACACTTTGAGGGTGTCACCACCCTTTAACAGACAGACGCACGCTTGTCGCTGCTGCTTTAAGGATGCAGGTGCGGCTACAGCCCACACAATTCACAAAGACAGAAAAAAGAACAATATTTTAATTGTTTGTGTAGCACACTTTGAGGGTGTCACCACCCTTTAACAGACAGACGCACGCTTGTCGCTGCTGCTTTAAGGATGCAGGTGCGGCTACAGCCCACACAATTCACAAAGACAGAAAAAAAAAGAACAATATTTTAATTGTTTGTGTAGCACACTTTGAGGGTGTCACCACCCTTTAACAGACAGACGCACGCTTGTCGCTGCTGCTTTGAGGATGCAGGTGGAATCTAGACGGGATTTGGAACCGAGGACACACTAACTCCATCAATTGTCTAAATCCCACTGCAATAATGTCGGATACCGGACGCACGTCTAACACCAACATAGCAGTCAAGGCCTCAGTTATACGTTTTGCTTCAGGATGACTGCTGTCGTACTTCATCCTCATCGCTAGGGACTGTTGGAGGGTCAATTGTTTAGTAAAAGTAGTGATGTTCCTACTTCCTCTCTGGGATGATGAACAACTCCCAGCAGCAGCAACAGCACTAGGATGAAGAGGTTCTTGATCTTTCCCTATTTTATTTTTATTGGAGAAAGTTTGGTCCTCCATTTATGTTATATTGATATATATACGTGCGGCTAAAGCGCACACAAACACAGAAAATATTATTTTATTTTTGCTGGAGAGTAGTGCACTTTGTGGGTTACACCACCCTTTAAGAAATGAGCCAGCCAGCTCTTTACTTATGGGACACAGGCGCACGCTTGGCGCTGCTCCTTTGTTGATGCACGTGCAGCCACAGTGCACACAATTCACAAACACAGAAAATAATTTTTTTTTTGGTTTGGACTGGAGTGTACTTTCGGGGGTTACAGCACCCTTAACGGTCAAGCCAGCCGGCCCTTTACTTATGACACAGGCGCACGCTTGGCACTACTTTGTTGATGCACGTGCGGCTGCTGCGCACACAATTCACAAACACAGAAAATAATTTTTTTTTTGGTTTGGACTGGAGTGTACTTTCGGGGGTTACAGCACCCTTAACGGTCAAGCAAGCCGGCCCTTTACTTATGACACAGGCGCACGCTTGGCACTACTTTGTTGATGCACGTGCGGCTACTGCGCACACAATTCACAAACACAGAAAATAATTTTTTTTTTGGTTTGGACTGGAGTGTACTTTCAGGGGTTACAGCACCCTTAACGGTCAAGCCAGCCGGCCCTTTACTTATGACACAGGTGCACGCTTGGCACTACTTTGTTGATGCACGTGCGGCTACTGCGCACACAATTCACAAACACAGAAAATATATTTTTTTTTGGTTTGGACTGAAGTGTACTTTCGGGGGTTACAGCACCCTTAACGGTCAAGCCAGCTGGCCCTTTACTTATGACACAGGCGCACGCTTGGCACTACTTTGTTGATGCACATGCGGCTACTGCGCACACAATTCACAAACACAGAAAATATTTTTTTTTTAGGTTTGGACTGGAGTGTACTTTCGGGGGTTACAGCACCCTTTAACGGTCAAGCCAGCCGGCCCTTTACTTATGACACAGGCGCACGCTTGGCACTACTTTGTTGATGCACGTGCGGCTACTGCGCACACAATTCACAAACACAGAAAATAATTTTTTTTTTGGTTTGGACTGGAGTGTACTTTCGGGGGTTACAGCACCCTTAACGGTCAAGCCAGCCGGCCCTTTACTTATGACACAGGCGCACGCTTGGCACTACTTTGTTGATGCACGTACGGCTACTGCGCACACAATTCACAAACACAGAAAATAATTTTTTTTTTGGTTTGGACTGGAGTGTACTTTCGGGGGTTACAGCACCCTTAACGGTCAAGCAAGCCGGCCCTTTACTTATGACACAGGCGCACGCTTGGCACTACTTTGTTGATGCACGTGCGGCTACTGCGCACACAATTCACAAACACAGAAAATAATTTTTTTTTTGGTTTGGACTGGAGTGTACTTTCGGGGGTTACAGCACCCTTAACGGTCAAGCCAGCCGGCCCTTTACTTATGACACAGGTGCACGCTTGGCACTACTTTGTTGATGCACGTGCGGCTACTGCGCACACAATTCACAAACACAGAAAATATTTTTTTTTTTTGGTTTGGACTGAAGTGTACTTTCGGGGGTTACAGCACCCTTAACGGTCAAGCCAGCCGGCCCTTTACTTATGACACAGGCGCACGCTTGGCACTACTTTGTTGATGCACATGCGGCTACTGCGCACACAATTCACAAACACAGAAAATATTTTTTTTTTAGGTTTGGACTGAAGTGTACTTTCGGGGGTTACAGCACCCTTTAACGGTCAAGCCAGCCGGCCCTTTACTTATGACACAGGCGCACGCTTGGCACTACTTTGTTGATGCACGTGCGGCTACTGCGCACACAATTCACAAACACAGAAAATAATTTTTTTTTTGGTTTGGACTGGAGTGTACTTTCGGGGGTTACAGCACCCTTAACGGTCAAGCCAGCCGGCCCTTTACTTATGACACAGGCGCACGCTTGGCACTACTTTGTTGATGCACGTACGGCTACTGCGCACACAATTCACAAACACAGAAAATAATTTTTTTTTTGGTTTGGACTGGAGTGTACTTTCGGGGGTTACAGCACCCTTAACGGTCAAGCCAGCCGGCCCTTTACTTATGACACAGGCGCACGCTTGGCACTACTTTGTTGATGCACGTGCGGCTACTGCGCACACAATTCACAAACACAGAAAAAATTTTTTTTTTGGTTTGGACTGGAGTGTACTTTCGGGGGTTACAGCACCCTTAACGGTCAAGCCAGCCGGCCCTTTACTTATGACACAGGCGCACGCTTGGCACTACTTTGTTGATGCACGTGCGGCTACTGCGCACACAATTCACAAACACAGAAAATAATTTTTTTTTGGGTTTGGACTGGAGTGTACTTTCGGGGGTTACAGCACCCTTAACGGTCAAGCCAGCTGGCCCTTTACTTATGACACAGGCGCACGCTTGGCACTACTTTGTTGATGCACGTGCGGCTACTGCGCACACAATTCACAAACACAGAAAATATATTATTTTTTTAGCACTTGGGGGGAGCACCCCTGATGGACAGAGCACCCCCTGGACAACACTGCAGCACTCCTTTAGGACTGGGACACTGCACAGGACTTTGGAGTGGACACAGCCCCTATGGAGAACTGACTGCACAACACAGTCCAGCCAGCCCCTATGGACTTTGAAGTAGTGGACACAGCCCCTATTAACAACAGCAGCACAGCACAACACAGCCAGCCCCTATGGACTTTGAAGTAGTGGACAAAAGCAGCACTACACTACACTACACTACACATCCCTAACTCCCACCCTCCCTCTTCACTGTCCACAGCCGAGTGAGAAAATGGCGCCGACGCGGGTACCTTATATAGGATCCAAAACCCGCGAGACTCGGAAGGCGGGATGATGACGTTTTGCCTCGATTTCAGATCCGAGTCAGGCGGGAAAAGTCGAGCCTGACTCGGATCGGACTCGGATCGGGGGGGCTCGGGGGGGTTCGGATTTTAGAAATCCGAACCCACTCACCCCTAATATATATATATATATATATATATATTAAAAAGAAAGGTGAAAATATTATTATTAGTGTGATTTTATTACTATACAAATATAAATAAGGTTAGCTGTGCAATCCCAGATTGGTGATCAGTTAGGCTGCATAGATGTAGGCTTCTTTAGTCAGTCTTAGATTCAAAGTTTTAGATTATAAGTGTATTTACAATTTGACAACTAATGCTGGGCATACACTATACAATTATCTGTTAGATATTTGTCCAATCTGGCTGGTTGGAATTAAAATCGGGTAATGTATGGGAGGAAATGACAATCGATTATATTGTTTTAAGCACTGGCAAACAGACACAATTGTTCAAATTGGTTACATTTGTTTTATTTAACCAATTTGGCTGAATGTCCATTTTCGTCTGTTTTACAGTGTTTGTGAACAAATGTTTGATTGTCATTTGCGCCCATACATTACCAGATTTTCATTCCAACCAGCAATATTGGACAGTATTCTGACAGATAATTGTATATTATATGCGCATCATTAGACAGAGTTATGCCAGAGTTAAGCTGGAGGAAAACAGAGGGAAAACATCCTAAAAACCAGATAACTTTCTGAACAACACCAAGCAAAATAGTTATGTGAATTACCAGATTCAGCATCTGCTGCTGTATGCATATCCAGGAAACTCCTTACTGCACGTTCTGCTTGGACATTGCAAGTACTTCCCTATCTGTGTGCTGCTCTTGTTGATTGATCTTTGTTGTTCAAAACACTTCTGACCAGATCGGCTCTGTTCACTGTCATTTTTGCCATCATACTGCAAAAAATCTTGTTTGTATTGCCTTTATCCATTGCATCACATCTATCCACTTTAATCATTCTTTTAATAACTAATTCATTCACCCACTACTCACATACCACTCTTTATATTTCACTTTTGGAGCCATGCTTATACATTAGCAGCACTGTTCGTTTACATATATTTTTGAACATTTAACAACTTAAATCTACACTGTCTCTACATTATGCAGCCTCCACTCTATTATTACCTCGCCCACAGCATGAACACCCTTTCTCCAAACACCCCCCATATTCAGTGTCCACATAATTCTCTACTTTATCCTTCCCTATCCTCCCCTCTTTTCTCCTACATTTGCTGTTTCACCTTTTTTCTCTCATCTGTCTCCCTTCCCATACTCTTTCTTTCCCCAGCATTTACTGTTCCTCCTCTCTCAACCACTTCCCTCCCTCTATGGGCTTGCTACCCCACCACTAAGCCCCATTCCCTCCTGGTTCTGCCTGTCACCTCTAGGGCTGCCAATAGAAATTCTGGGCCCAGACACTGCAACTTCCTGTGGGACCACAGTATGTTGGGCATGGCTGCATCCATTTGTGGATGTGTCTAGCATGTGAGATGCATACACTCACAGGAGCATGGCATAGAACCCAGCAGCTGGGACTAAAGTAGTCACTACTGTATTAGGATGGCAGAACAGTCCCATAATAGCTGCATTTTTAGCAGGATGTATTTAGATACTAAATTGTAACACACAAAAATTAAATTGCAACCACTATATCTTGTACATTTCTCAAGTAAATAACACATAGACAAAATCTATTTTCTGTCATAGAGATAGATGAATGAAGGACTTAATTTTGACATAACATCAGGTCACCTTAAGCAAACACATTCCACAGCACATATCCTCACCCACTGCTCAATGCACCTTCCTCACTATATACCCCATCTGTGTTGCCCCTGTCTGTCTGCCCTCCCATTTAGATTGTAAGCTTTCATGAGGAAGGCCCTTGTCCCTGATGTGCTTCTCCTCCCCCTACTTATAGTATAATTCACTCCTAACTCCTTAATTGGCACATAGAATTTTGTTGCTATGGCTCTGCTGCTTGTGTTATGCAGCAATGTTTATAAACCATGTCCTTGTCCTGCATTGTTTTATATAACTATTAATTGTTTTTCTTTTGTGCTCTTTTATGTACTGGGTAAGGCGCTGCAGAACCTTTGTGGTGCCATATAAATAAAGAATAATAATCATAATAATAATAATAATAATAATAATAATAATAATAATAATAATAATAATAATAATAATAATAATAATAATAATAATGTCATGAACTGTAAGGAAAAAGCCAGGGGGTAAGGTGGTTAGGAAACAAGTAGGTAAGTGGTGGCTAGGTCTCCCTATTGCAGCCAAACCCAGGTTTGGCAAGACCCACCCAGAGGAGCAGAGTCTAACTCACTTGGTGGTCTTCACCAGTGACACCCCAGTAGGGATATGGGTTTTGCTGCACCAAGTGAGCAGGTTGTGGCCCTCTGGACAGGTACCTGGGTATGGAAGGAAGACTGAAACTAAATTAACATGAATACTTGAATGCAAGAGATAAAGTGAATTTTTGAACACAGGAGTTGAGATAATACTTGAACACAGGAGAAGTAATGAATACTTGAATCGAGTTTAGATGAATACTTGAACACAGGAGTAGAAATTAATACTTGAGGACAGGAGTTGAGATGAATACTTGAACACAGGAGTTGAAACAAATATTGAACATAGGTGGATAATTGAATACTTGAACACAGGAGTTGAAATTAATATTTGAACACAAGTGTTGAAATGAATGCTTTAACACTGGAGTTTAACTGAATATTTGAATATTGGAAAAAAGTTGAGAATGTTATATATCCTAGTCACAGGCTTGCTTGAGAACACAGCAAAATGTACTGGGAATTGTTAAAGGTCCAGGTGCTGATTTGCACAGAGAAACACAGAGGAAATGTGGACACAGGTTTCTACTGGGAATAGCTAGAGGTTCAGCTGAGAGTCAACTAGTAATTAGTATGAAAGTTGACACCACAGTAACACAGGGAAGCTGTTAGAGAATTTAGCAGCACAATAAAAGACAATACAAGGATTTACAAGAAACACTGGAGTCCAGTGATAGCTGAAGTAGCATGCTGGGAATAGCATTGGTACTAATATAAGTAACATTGGTGGTCAGCGTGGGGGCTGAAACAACACATTGTAGATTCTTCTTGGAAAACATCAGAGAGCACATTAATAACTGGAACAGCAAAGTTGAACAGCAGTTTCCTGTTCCTAGAGTCAGACTTAAATACCCCTGGGTAGCTTGTCATTGGATAAGAGGATCAGCTGAGTGACCACAGGACTACCATTGGGAGAGACTAGTCAGGTGATATGGACCAACATGGCTGCACCCATTCCAGCCACCACAGAAACAAGGATACTTGCACGGAAGCCCTTACAGACCCCAGGGAGAATAATCAGACACCACTCTCCTCCACTCCCAGTGACTGAACACCTAAGCTCAAGGACGCAGGCATGGAGGTGAGTATCAGCAATTCTCAGGCCACATCCTGACAGTACCCACACCCTTTCAGGGTGGACTCCGCACACAATGAAGTGCACTGAAAAACTTCAAAAACTCAAAACTTGAGACACCAGAAAAAACTAGAAAAACATGAAGCAAAGATTCCAGGAAAAAATTTAAGACTTGGTCTGAGGAACTTGTAGATTTACCAGTCTTCAGAAAAACTTCAAAAACCCGAAACTTTGAGACATCGGGAAAAAAGAAATTAGGACTTGGTAGGAGGAATTTGTAGATTTACCAAACTTGAGTTGGTCTAGTACGAAATTATGTTTTTGTCTTGTATAGAGAGTAAAGTGATATATATAAGTTAGATGTCTAAAGTTGGTGAAGTCAAACTAGAACCTTTTTTAGAAAAGGTAACTGAAGATTGACCCAAAGGAGCAAATTCATTAATCAGAGCTGTACTGAAGGCCATTATATTTTGTAGGATTGGATCCTTGGACTCACGAAGTGGGTTAGCCCACTCCAAAGCTCTTCCTCTGAAGTTCATTATGAGAAACTTGACAAGATTGATGGAAGTGATACCACAAGATGGATCAGTTCTCATTAGTGTGTCATAGTGCTTAAGTAATGCGTTGTATTGGGGCACTTCTCCATCAAACACTATAGGCACCAATGTATCAGACTAGTCCTGATCACAGAATTCTCTTTAGAGACAAAACCACTTAGAGATTCCTTAGACTGAAGATTGAGTCACTCAACTAAACTTGATTTAAGCTCCATACTCAAATCAACAGAAGAACCAGAATGAGATTCAGGAAAAATTGGAGTTGGAATTAGTTGAAGATGCCCCAGAACATCTAAGCAAGTCAGACTTGGGACCGGAGACATCACAAACTATTGGAACTAGGGAAGGTGAGCCTTGAAGAGCACTAGAATGGGAAGAATCCAGTGACAAAATAGACTTAGTTTTAAACAATTTGTTGTCCACTGAGATGAAATGCTCTAAAGATGACTTCCCATTGAATGAGGTATTTATTAATTCAAATAAGCCATCTTCATCTATAATTTTAGTCCGTAAGCCCTTTGCTTTCTTTTGGTTGGACTATCCACCATCATGTCCCATGATTAGGTAATTGATATTACTGCTAATATTCTCAAAGACTTTGCCTCCATAGCTTTCTATTAATGTATTTGCTTAGTTTTTTGTTATGTACTCTAAAACTCCTGTAAACACGAATGTTAGACCTTCCAAGCACTTATCTGCACCTCAAGGAATTAGCTTGGTGTCAAAAGCTTTATCTGTTGAACTAGTTTTGTCTTCAGGAGAAATATCTGATTAAGAAAATAACATTTTCTTGGTCCTTAACCTAGAACCCTTTACTCTCTGAAAAATTTATACTTCAGACGAAGTGGACATACAGACTGGAATGGACAAGTCGCTCTCTGGGGAGAGATGCTTGAAGACTTCTGCTGAAGAACATCACTTTAAACCCCCTCCTGGGGCATGACACCCAAAATTCCCTTCCTAAGGTACCATTTCAGATAACTCATCTTGATGTGAAAATCTTGAGACCCCTCCTGGAGTACAATAATCGAGAGCAATGCCGGGTGTGTGAGACTTGAAATTCCCTTTCTGGGTATGACACTTGAAATCCCCTCCTGGGGTATGAAACTCGAACCAAAGAGACCCCCTTTTGGGGTGTGAAACGCAAAATGAGAACCCCCTCCTGGGGCATGAAACTTGTAACCCCCTCTTGGGGTGAGAGACTTGAGACCCCCCTCCTTGGGTGGGAAACTCAAGACCCCCTTCTTGGGTGTGAGACTTGAAACCCCTTCTTGGGGAATAGGACTTGAACCCCCCCTTTGGAATGAGAGACTTGAGACCCATCCTGGGATGAGAAATTAGAACCCCCCTCTTGAGGTATAAAATTTGAAACCCCATTTTGGGGAATGAGACTTGAGACCCCCTCCTGGGGTACAAGACTTGAAACCCCCTGCTGGGGTATGGTACTTAAAACGCCCACCTGGGGAAGCAGACTTAACATCCTCTCCTTGGGTACAGAATGTGAAACCCCCCTTTTGGGATGCATGACCATAGACTCCCTCCTGGGGTGAGAGACCAAAGAACTCCTCTTGGGGTACAATACTTGAAAACCCCTCCTGGAGTATATCACCAGAATAACCCTCCTGGGGAATGAAACTTGAAATCCTCTCCTGGGGTACAATATTTGAAAACCCCTCCTGGGCTATGACACCAGAATTTTAACCCCCCTCCTGGTGTGTGAAACTTGTAACCCCCTCCTGGGGCATGAAACTCAAAATGGAATACCCATCCTGGTGTAAAAACATAAGAACCCCTCCTTGGGTGAGGAACTTGAAACCCCCTCTTGAGGTGTGAGACTAGAAAACCCCTCTTGGGGTATGAGACTTGAAACAAAAATAAGAACTGGTTGTTCCAATGACCCTTTGTAAACCATACAAGAGGCTGATAAAGGTGTATGGAAAATTCCCCTAGAAAATTTAGAACAGCGTTCCCTTATTGGTACTGAAAACTCAGATTGAACACTTCTTTTATACAAGATAAATTGCTCCTTCGAAGGAGATAGCACAACCACTTCTTCTGGTGCAGTGATGTCAGACTTCCTTCCAGAACCTATTGAATCACAAAAATTCTTAGTACAAGGTATGGAACAGACTTTGGCCCTGATCCAGAGATGGATGCTCTGAAAGAATGCTCGCTCTGAATCAGGGCATTTTTTATTTTTTTTGGAGCGGCCTCCTGGCCACTTGCATAGCTGTGGTTGACCATCCACATCTATTGCGAGCAGCCAGGATGATGGTCACGATGGTCAAGACCATCGCGACCATCAGGCTTGCGACGAGACCCTTGTGGTAGGGTCTTGTGGCTGCAAGCCCCAGAGAGCTTCTGGCTCTAATAGAGCCAGAAGCTCTCTCACTGACATCACTGGTGATGTCAGTGGGGATGCCCACAAATGGCAGGCATTTGCATGGGAACACCTCCGTTTGTGAAGCTACCCCCACACCATGCCTCCAAAACGGTGTGAGCTGTCGATCAAAATTGACAGTCGCTACCCTTTTGGTGTGAGACCCGGAGCTCCGGCGTGCGCATGCACAGTTGTCTAATATGAACCCGCTCGCAAGCGCATAGCGCTTGCGAGCGGGTCTGAATCAGACACTTTGTCCGGTTTGGGATTGTAATTGCTTGACCATCTTAGAGAAGAATACTTTTTCTAAATTACCCGGACAAGGGTAAAAACATCTTGTAACTGTACCCCAATTGAAAACTTGAATTTTCTTATTCTCGATAGACTTCACCTCCTTGCCTGAAACTAGAGATGCAGGAACCTCTGATAATTGATGGGAAGAATCTGAAGTGCTGACTTTGGGGTCTCACATCTTCCATAATTCCTTGGTGAGCAAAGAACACAGAGCCTGATTCAGAGCCGGACGCTCTTTCAGAGCGCAAGCTCTGAATCCGTGCCTGCCTATTGTATTTTTAGAGCGGCCTCCTGGCCAATCGCATAGCTGTGGTTGACCACCCACAGCTAGTGCGAGTGGCCAGGATGATGGTCACTATGGTGAAGACCATCATGACCATCAGACTTGCGATGAGACCCTTGTGGTAGGGTCTCATTGCTGCAAGTCCCAGTGGACTTCTTGCTCTTACAGAGAAAGAGGTCAACCAACTGACATCACTTGTAATGTCAGTGGGGCCGGCCCCAGACGGTAGGCGCTCCCATGGGAATGCCTCCATCTGGGCAGCCACACCCCCAGCCCGTCCACCAAAGGGGGCATGCTGTCACTCAACATTGACAGCACGCCCCCTTTGGTATGAGACCCAGAGTGATGGGTTGCCCGTTGCTTTCCGGGTCTCGCGCATGCCACCTCCGTCGTGCGCATGTGCACTGGGCCAACATCAGCACTCGCGAGCGGGTCTGAAACAAGCCCACAGTCTTTAATAAAGTAATCATCAGCACCACAATACAAACAAAGTTGTAATTCCCAGTGCAGCTGGTGTTCAAGCACAGTGAGCCTAGGAAACAGGAAGCTTTGATGCCTCACACTACCTTGACTGGAGGAGATGGCAACTGAATCAGAGGCAAATAGGATTGATATAGAATAACCTTCTAGCGCTCCCCAATAACACATATACACCGAAGTGAGAGATGAATAAAAGACTGCACTTGATAATGAGTCATTCAGTTGAAGCCAAATTGAAGGTCTTGTAATCTTTAATAATATCTAAAAATAATTGTTTATATATATCCTATATGCTGATCACAACAGCCAAGGTTTGGGATGATATAATAAAAAATACAAACATAGTGTAATTCAAACTAAAACAAACTTTCCTTTAATGATAAGTTGCACTTACAAAGTATAGACAAGAGTCAAGCATTTAAAATCCATCCAAAGTGGCACAGCAGCAGCAGTTGGACGAGCTTTCTCCTTGTACTCCTAGATGGTATAAGGAAGGCAAACCCCCAGCTCCAGATGCTGTGATAAACCACAGGACAAAGCAGGTTCAGTGGGTGCTCCACCACTCTGCAATCTGTCAACAAATAGTCTTTAGAGCCCATGCTTAACATGTTTCAGACTTGTTAGTCCTTCAACAATAGCATGTAACACAGACTAATTATAGTGCCTGTAGTGGATTCGAAGTGCATCGGAGACACAAAAACCATGCTAGTTCTGGGTTCACGGAGGCTGTGGAATGCACAGCCATGTTACTTACTGGACTGTGAAATGCACAGATATCATGTCTATGGGGCTTGGATGATAGCACGCATGCACAAGCGTTAATCAGCACTGATTAGTGGCTACTGGCTTCAGGTATGTGGATGTTGGATAGGGTATTTATTCTGCATGGAAAGATCCTTCAACATGCTTCAATTGAAGGAATAACAGGTCTGAGATGCTTTATGCATGGGCTATTAGGACTATTTGTTGAAAGAGTGGTGGAGCACCCGCTGAACCTGCTTTGTCCAGGTCACATCCTGACAAATAATAATATTAATAATCCCAGGTAAATTATGTTACTGGTGTACGAGCATCATTATTTAAGCAAATTTCACTGTATGCGGTGCATGGTCACAAAGTGCTTATCAATTATGTCTTAGGAAGAGATTCAGATACCATAATATATCAAAATAGAGCAATTAATACCCAATAATTAATGACTAGACAGTAGGATATCAATTTTACACTTTGTGTTTACTTTTGTCAAAAATGAACATTGTGCATCAATCTAAAAAAAATGTTGTTAGTAATCATCCATCCTGACATCTCTAAATCCTACAGTTGAAGATTCCCTTCATGGCAACAGTGTTCTGGTATCTGAATTAATTGATGTTTATTTATTCACCAATACTTGGGTTTCCTCTATGTATCTCTTATTTTATCTAGATGTTCTCAAACAGCAGAGATCAATATTTGTCTTTTGAACACATATTATAAAACATCTGATTGACATAGCTATAAGATACCTTTGCTTCTTCAATACATAATCGCAAACAAATATCATGCAACATTAATGTCATAATGGTATAAACATAACTGGCTCAAATGCATGAAATAATGTGAAACATGAATAACTAAAGATACAAGAAGATAATAAATCACTGATATATGGACATTGGTTCACATACTCACCCTGTGTGGTGCATATGCAGTGAACACAGAGGGTGAAAGCATGTTCCAATTATCCCAGCTGTGATTAAAGAAAGTTAAGGTAAGATTTGCTATTGGAAAACCCTGTGCAAGTCATCTCTGATGAGAATAATCCCAGCACAAGGAGAGTCTTGCTTTTGGACTCCATTGAGATTCCTCAATAGTAGATGTTGTTGTATACAATGAAAATAAAAGAAAGTAACAAGAATATCACAATTAGGTAATCAATTAAATTGCCAAAAATATAATATCAATTAAATGATTTAGCTATAACTTCATGTATCAGATTAATACCAGATATAAGGCAATCTTGCCAAAAATAACTACTTAAGAGATCATTTCATGTTGCATAAATAAAGGAATCAATTGACTCTATACATCTATCTTAGAAGAAACAGTTAGATGTTTACCCAAGCTTAATTGCATAAATAGTATTCCACACATTGACATGTGTCCAGGATCACATAGGTGCAGTATCAGTCGATGCACAGACCGAATCTGCCTGTCTGTTGCAGATGCATGTTTCACCTAATGAAATTTGATCACTACTCAGTGAGCTAATAAAGCAGAAGAAAGAAAGAAACATATACTTTTGTCTGGTCCCCACATGCTTCAAGTCTTTGAAACAAGCATTCATCTCAGCTCCAATTCTTTGCTATCTGAATACTTACTGGCCTTTTACCATCAAAGCAGATGTTTTTGAAGTAGGTAAAAGAGCTATTCTCTCCCAGGACCCTGTGGATAATCAGATACATCCTTTTGCTTTCCTGTACCAGAAATTATCTGATATTAAAGCTAATTATGATGTTGGAAATCGAGAACTACTTGCTTTCTAAATGGCTTTGGAAGACTGGAGACATTGGCTAGACACAGTTTTCATGGACCATAAAAATATTTTAAACATTGAGTCAGCCAACAGACTTAACTCCAGACAGGCACGCTGTGCACTGTTCTTTAACTGATTTTGATTTTAACATTACCTAGAGTCAAAGTGAATGCCTAATAATTTAAATTCCTTAGGGAGAATAAGAACACCAATACTAAAATGCATATAATATCTGCAGCATCCATTAAAGCTGATCTTGTATAGGATCTTTCCACTCAGATTCAATCTATGCAAAATCAGGCTCCTTCAGAGACCTCTCATGAACTCTTGTATATTCCAAAACATTTAAGGGATACTGTATTATCAAACTGTCATTCAATTAAAGTGTTCAGGCATCCAGGACATTCCAAGACTCTGGAATTATTGTCTTAATCTGTTTGGTGGCCTACTATCACTCAGGATGTCAGAGAATTTGTTCAGGCCTTTGGAGTCTGTGGGCCTGATTCAGCAAGGAACACACAGATGCAGATGCATGCACCCATCCACTGCAATAATATGCTAATCAATGCATACAAGATGCAGACGCCCAGCCCCATACTATGCCACCCATCTACCTTTACTCTCTACCTGATCACCATGCAAGATAGCGTAAACATCGCTAACATCGAGAACCATCTAACTCATTACCATAATATTGGTTGGCCTGACCTGCCGCTGGAATTTGGCCGCTTCCTGTGTACATATTACACTATGGCTGTGTATGCTGCCACATTGCCTTAATTATGCATGCCCCTATAATGCGTTCTAATGCCTGCATTCGCCTGACCACCCGTCACCACCCACAAATCACACTTCCTGTCAATCAGTTTTAAAAGGGTCTGCGTACACACCGTGCAGTTTGCGTACCATAGCCCAAATGCACTGGCAAATTCACGCATGAGCAGTGTGATGTATGTGCAGAGCGAAACCATCGCCCAAGTGCGTGCTTTCTCTCCTGTGCATTACTTGCTGAATCAGGCCCTGTATCAAGACTAACACTTCTCAAACTTGACCAGCTAGACAAATCCTGTCTTTGGTCATTTCCATCAAGCCATGGTCACATATTTCAATGGATTTTAGTGTGGATTTGCCTTTTTCCTCTGGTTGTAATACCATCTGGGGGGTCGCGGGTCATTTCAGCAACATAGCCCATTTTATTCCTTTGTCCAAGCTTCCCAGTGCTAAAGGCCTTGCTACATTAATCATCCACCATGTTTTCAGGTTGAATGGTTTAACTTCACACATTGTGTCCAATAGAGATACACAGCCTGCTTTTGGATATCATTCTGCTTTTCATTGATTATTGATCTTAGTTTGTCTTCTGGAAATCATCTGTGGTCTAATGGTCAGACAGAATGAGTCAACCATTCTTTGGAACAATATATTAATTTTTATATATTTAAACTTCACAACAACTTGGAAGAACACTTGCCACTAGTGGAATTAACTTATAACAATGTTTGACACTCTGCCATTATCTCCTTTTGTCTGTATGTTTGGATAAAATCTCAAAGCAAATTAATTGTCCTCATTAGGGTATGCGACCAGCATCCTGATAGAATGCCGACGCTTATATTACTGCTGCCAGATTAACCAAGCTGCTCACAACCCTAGCACCAGAATCCCAACTGCTGGGATGATAAAGGTAAGTGACAGGGTTGGGGGGAGGGTTATGAGTAGGGGTTAGGATTAGGCAATAGGGGAGTGTAAGGGTTAGGTACTAAGTGGGGAGGGTTAAGGTTAGGCACTAAGGGGGAGAGTTAGGTTTAGGGTTTGGGGAGGGAGAGGTTCGGTTTAGGCACTAGGGGAAGGTTAGATTTAGGCACCAGGGAGGGAGGGTTAGCCTTTTTTTGTAGAATTTATTTTCATTATAAATCTTGTATGTTTACAGTGGTGACAAAGTATAGTTAACCACCTTTAACATTGAACTTTGTCAATCATCAAAGAAATGTGGGTTTAAGTACAGTACTTTGGTTCTTTTCAGATTGTAAAATAGGTTAATTCAGTTGCTTTTCACCTTAACCTGCCCAAGTCCTTGAGAATTTAAAAAATCTTAAATTGCTCTCCCTCTCATGTGTCTGTACCTGTAGTTCATGATCTTCAACACTACAAAGAATTTCTCCACCTTATACAAAATAATTATTGATAGAGGCAAAGCAGAAGGGACTATCAATAAACATGAGCATGAATTTCTACGAGTACCTCATCAAAAAATACCAACTTTTTACTTTCTACCAAAGGTACAAAACAATCAAGTTGAACCACCAGGGAAACCCATTGTGTCAGGCATGGGAGGTTTATCAGAACAGGCAAGTAAATTTGTGGATACACATTTAAGACACTTGGTTACTACCTAACCCTCCTATGTCCAAGACACATCGGATGTTCTAAGGAGAATAAATTACATTAAATTGGATGAGAATAGCTTGCTAGCCAGTATTGATGTTGAGTCATTGTACACCAGCATCAATCACAACCAAGTCATGGCAGCTGTCAGATTCTTCTTAGATATGGAAGGAACATCAGATTTCCACAACCTGATATTGGAAGTTTTGAAATTTGTATTAAATAAAAATTATTTTATTTTCAACAGTGAATACTTTCTTCAAATCTGGGGCACTGCAAAGGAAGCCGCAATTTCTAGCACCTACACCAATTTATTCTTGGGCTGTTGGGAGCAGACACATGTTTTCAATGAAGAAAATTAAGAATTCAGCATGCGGGCTCCCATGTGGATTCGTTACATAGATGACATCATGGTAATCTGGAATGGAATGGTGGAAGAATTAAGTGAGTTAATGAAGAAACTTAATGATAACAACTTGAATTTAAAACTTACTCATGAAATTCATGCCAATACCATTACCTTCCTGGATATTAGACTCTCGATAGATGAACATAAGTATCTTGTTTCAGATTTATATAGAAAACCAACTTCCACTAATATTCTTTTTCATCAAGAGAGTCACCATTTTCCACCAACCATTCAAAATGTCCCCAAAGGGGAATTCCTCAGGCTCCGGAGAAATTGTTCAGATGATCAACTTTATAGGAGACAGTGTGAAGACCTGACATCCAGACTACAACAGAGAGGTTATAGCAAGAGGTTGATTAAGAAAGCCAGATATATGGTCTCCAAAACTAAGAGAGGTTCCCTAATCTTATCTAAGAACACACAACAGGATAGTCCAACACAAAATAAAATATGCTTTAATGGTACTTTTTGTGATGAATGGAGAAATATTAAAATCATTCTCCATAAGCACTGGCATGTACTACTGTTGGATAGTGATGTTAAACAACATCTGGATCCTAGAGTACAAATAAGTTGGAGGAGGGCTCAGAACTTAAAAGACATGGTGGTACTTAGTCACCTCTCCACAAACATCAGGAAGAACCCCATAATTAATGTCTCCTACCCATGTGGCCATTGCAAGGCATGTGCCAACATGGCAAAAAGGAAGAAGATCATTGATAAATATGGAAAGAAACATCTGATGTGTCAATTCATAAATTGTAGCACCACAGCAGTGGTGTATTGCTTGGAATGTACATGTAACAAAAGGAACATTGGAATTACCACACAACTATTGAAACACGGTATTTAGGTACATATACTATAGGTAACATCAAGAATGCTGCCACAGATCTTCAGAGGATGAAGAAATTAACCTCAGTAGCAAGACACTTCTATCAATATCATAGCGGCTCATGGAAGGCACTCCAGGCTTTTGGTCTGGAGAGAATCCAACTGGACATCAGGGGTGGTGACCTGATGAAAGATTTATTAAAGAAATAATGTGACTGGACATTTAAACTTGGAACTACAAGTCCTTATGGTCTCAATGAGATCATTAATTATAGTCCATTCTTTGACTCCTAAATCATGGGAGACAATAGAATTTAAGCAAGTTCCTGTATATACTGAACATCTATATTAACACACATGTTCTGGGATTTCTTGCACTTTCCCCTTAGGAACAATATGGTTTTTACCTGTATTCATCAATCCCTACCCTCAGTACACTGGGCTTGATTCAGACCCGCTCGCGAGCAGGTCGATGTTTGGCCACTGCGCATGCGCACGCCAGAGCCGGCTCTGACGTGCTCATGCACAAGACCCAGCTAGCAACAGGAGCTCCGTCGCTCCGGGTCTCGCACCAAAAAGGTGCGGCTGTCAATTTTGATTGACAGCTTGCACCGTTTTGGAGGCTGGTGGGGAGGTGGCTGGCCAAATGGAGGTGTTCACAACAGAACGCCTGCCATTTGGGGGCAGCCCCAATGACATCACAAGTGATGTCAGTGGTGAGCTTCCGGCTCTATTAAGAGCCATAGGCTCACTGGGGCTTGCGGGAATGAGACCCTACCACAAGGGTCTCGTCGCTAGCCCTGATGGTTGCGACCATCATGACCATTACCTGGCCACTCACAATAGCTGTGGGTGGTCACCCACAGCTATGTGAGCAGCCCAGAGGCTACACCAAAAAAAAGCCCTGATTCAGAGCGAGCGCTCTTTCAGAGCGTCCGGCTATGAATCAGGCCCACAGTCTTTAGATCTTTTTTCATGTTATTTGTCATCATGGTTTTTTCTTATATTTTATTTTGAATATGTCTATCCCTTTTACTGAGTCTTTAGAGATTACTTGTAAGAGTAGTATGTATCGTATATACTAGTTAATATGATATATATCCTTATTGTTCAGGATATTGTCTATCACACTTTACCCCTTTTACATCTCCCCTTTCTTATTTTCCTCACTAACCCCCCCCCCCCTTTTTATCACCAGTTTGGTCACATGCATTTGTATTTTTTATCTCATTTTAGGTTAATTAAAATACTAATTTTATTCAAATTTTTCATTACACTCTAAATAAAATATTTTTGAGTGGAATCTTATAGTTTACACGTCCATGATATTTTGGTCACTTGTACAGTCACTTTATTTTGTAGGACTATATATCCTTTCACTTTGCCATTTTATAACAAATATACAGTATATATCACACTTTTCTGGATCACATCACGTCCTTGCCTCCTTAACATTTATTATATTAATTAATTTATTATATACACCCAATCCTTTTTAGATAACTGGATACATCAGGATATTATTACACAATATATGTTACTAGTGTCTAATAAATAATATATATTTTATATATATTTTTTGTCTTCCTTTCCCCCCCTTTGTTTTTGGTGTGTATCCCTTTGCCAGATAGTTCTGCACATTGGCAACTGAGGTTAATGCTGCTTACACATTGCATTCTTTTCAGGTTCCTACATTACATATAAATTGCATAATGACATCTGTAACATATCTACCTTCAGGTCCTTGGGCCAGCACTTCTTGGGCTGAAGCAGCCCAATTGCAACCTCCCATGGAGGGGGCGGGGGAACCATCTTGTGGGGTGAGCAAATAGGAGTGGGTGGGGGAGCCATATTCTGGGATGGGTGGGGAGGAGTGGGTGGGGGAGCCATCTTCTGGGGTGGGTGGAGAGGAGTGGGTGGGGGAGCCAGCTTCTGGGATGCGTGGGGATGAGTGGGTGGGAGAGCCAACTTCTGGGATGGGTGGGAAGGAGTGGGTGGGGGAGCCAACTTCTGGGATGGGTGGGGAGGAGAGGGTGGAGGAGCCGTCTTCTAGGATCGGTGGGGAGGAGTGGGTGGGGGTGCATTTCTTCTGGGATGGGTGGGGAGGAGTTGATGGGGGAGCCATCTTCTGGGGTGGGTGGGAAGGAGTGGGTGGGGGAGCCATCTTCTGGGGTGGGGAGGAGTGGGTGGGGGAGCCATCTTTTGGGATGGGAGGGCTTAAGCTTGCCTTGTCCTTTCTCTTCTTTGACGTAATCCTATGAAATTTGACATTTTTGTGAAAAAATGTCAATGCACAAAAAACATCATATCCAGATCTCCCTGGTGTAGCAGAGCAAAGGCATGAGCACCTTTTTTTTTAATTATTCCAAAATGGATTACATAAAGGCACCAGTGTCACACATGTGACAAGAATCATGAGATACTGCATAAAATGTAGCCTGACACTCAAAATGTCAGCCATCTTCTGCATTTAAACACATATGTCAGAAACCATGTGGTTTTTCAATTAAACACACGCACACACACAAACTCACACACACCTAATGACTACAACAGTAGTGCATATTTTTGATCTACAGTATTGAAAATATGGGTTACAACTTGCTGGCAGCCATTTTGTGTTTTAAAAAAAGTATGCAGACCTTAAAATGAGGCAAACAAAAAGGCCTTCAAAACCAGAAAATATACCTTAAAACACACCCACATGCAGAAAGGCATACACAGCACATAGCATACACAACGGAATGCATATACATATTACTTACTTTGGTGGTTACCCGCATGCATTTGCTCCAGGAGGACTGGGGTCTGCCTCCGGAGATTGCACCACCGCCATTCTAATTGGACCACCATCTGGCAGAATCCATGGCAGCGCAGCCTCCCTTGAACCTCTGTGTATGCCTGCATCTAGATGCGGTTTGGCACATGTGGGCCTATGGGTCCCAGCCGTCGGTCCATGACCCCAGTCAGGATGTGGAGCTCCCATCTGCAAAAGCTAGAGGATCTCATGATGGCAATGACAAATATTACAGTGTGTAAACTTTATATAAACTATGGTGCAGTCTGATTGGGTGGCCATTCAAAATGGTGGATAAACACAGGACATTTGTTGATTTAATACATCTATAATAACAGAACATCTATCAGACATCATGTGACTCACCTCATTCCAAAGCTAGGATATGCCTGTGCGGCCACTAGGGCTATCCCAACACTATGCAGCTCCTTGTGAAATTGTTTTGAATTGTGAGGGGCGCTGTTAAAGGGTGTGATAGTCACATGTGCATTGCGTAGAGAAGGAAAGGAACTGCTAATGATCCAAAACATACCACCTCATCAGTGAAGCATGGTGGTGGTAGTGTCATGGTGTGGGCATGTATGACTGCCGATGGGACTGGTTCCCTTGTATTTATTGATGATGTGACTGCTGACAAAAGCAGCATAATGAAGTCTGAAGTGTTTTGGGCAATATTATATGCTCTTATTTAGTCAAATGCTTCAGAACTCATTGGACGGTGCTTCACAGTGCAGATGGACAATGACCCGAGGTATACTGCAAAAGCAACCAAAGAATTTTTTAAGGCTAAAAAGTGGAATGTTATGCAATGGCCAAGTCAATCCCCTGACCTGAATCCAATTGAGAATGCATTTCACTTGATGAAGACAAAACTGAAGGGAAAATGCCCCAAGAACAAGCAGGAACTGAAGACATTTGCAGTAGAGGCCTGGCAGAGCATCACCAGGGATGAAACCCAGCGTCTGGTGATGTCTATGTGTTCCAGACTTCAGGCTGCAATTTTCAGCCTGCAAAGGATTTGCAACAAAGTATTAAAAATTGAAAGTAAGATTTAGGATTGTTTAGTTTGTCCCATTACTTTTGGCCCCTTAAAAAGTGGGAGGCACATATAGAAACCATTGTAATTCCTACACCGTTCACCTGATTTGGATGTAATTACCCTCAAAATAAATCTGAAAGTGTGCAGTTAAAGCATATCTTGTTTGTTTCATTTCAAAGCCATTGTGTTGGTGAATAGAGGCCAAAATATGAAATTTCTGTCAATATCCCAATATTTATCTACCTGTACATGAATTTCTGGACAAATTAGGTTTTGGAGTCGCTTTATAACTTGAAGTAGTGGGTACACTTCCAGTTGTGGCTGAGAAAAATTTTTTGGCAGTCAGACACACCTGCATTCCCCTGTTCACAAGCACCTTCTCCTGTTACCACCCATAAATGGTACTATCTGTCACTCAGGGCAGGGACCTGATAGTGGCTTATGAGCAACCAAAATCAGGTTGCAACAAAAGGCTTGCACACGCACTGCAAATTATATGCATGCACAGATATGAAAAAAATTGCTCGGAGCAAGCAATCGCGCAATAGCGAGAGGCTCTGAATCAGGCCCTAAATCTCTTTATGTATAAATGTTTACAGTGAGCAAGTAGTGATTTTTTTTGCCTTAGACATGTATTTTTCCTCATGTTTGAATAAAATAGACTTACGATTGTACCTACTATTTTCCTATGTATGACTAATACATAGTAGTATATCACTTTTTATACTAATTATTATTTTTTTCTAAGTATGATAAACTATACTTTATCTGGTACCGCTGACATGCTGCATTCCAAAGCAAAGTTTCCCTGGAAGCAGCAGTGATTGGGTGGCCTAGCATTTAGATGCAGCACTGATTGGGTGACCATGCATCTACAAAACGCCTCCCTCTGGAGGATACCATTAGCAGAGAGTACTCTCTCAATCGAGTCATGACCAATCAGCAAACAGTGGGTAGTATTTACATCTGGTTTAAAAAAGCCCCCAACAAATCAAGCGTTGGCACCATTTATGGGGTACCTCTGTGCACATGGAGGTCCCATGCACCATAGACCCCTGACCATCCTGCTGGGAAATCGATTGATACTATAGGCCATGAACTTTTCTCCCTTCCCTGCTCTCTCACCATCTGTGGCTCAGCGCTGACACACTGCACTGTTTTTCATCAGTGTGAAGCCATGAGACCAGAGGTAGCAGCAGAAGCAGCTGCTTACTTACTTCACTGTGCCTTCACTCTGGAACTCTCATTCCCAATCCTATGCACATTTAATTTTGGGAAAGGCAGATTCCATTGCATGTAAGAACACAGGTACTTTTTTCCTGCTTATATGTAACTCTACTTTGGGGAAACCAGGCACCCAATTTAATTGTATTGAATATCCCAGTTTACAGATAGACACTACAGAGATTTGTCACAGATATTTTATTGACCCAAATTTGTGTTTTTGATCTATCCTATCTTGTGCTCTATCTGTGGTCATTGTAAGGGGTGAATTGGGCCACCAGGATGCCAGGCTGATTCCCCCTGGGCCTGTCCCTACTATGGCCAGCCATCCTCCACTAACCCACCTGCTGCCACAATCGGAGCTCAGCTCCAATCGGGCAGCTTTACAGTAGTAGCTTACTAATGAAAAAAAAAATGCCAATAGGGGGGGGGCTGCTGTGCATGCCCAGCAGCAGCCCCTCCCATAAGCATTTGTGGAGCCTGTCAGTCACAGCTGACAGCTCCACTTCCAGCCCCTCCATGCAGCACAGCCCCTCTCCATGCATGCTGCAACAAGCACTGGCAGCTGCATGGTGACACCATTGGCTGGCCAAAGATACAAGCAGCAGGCATCTAGAGGAGTAGCAGGTGATGTCAGTGGCTGGCCACATGGACAAGCTGCAGAAATCCAGAGCATCTTCAGGTAAGTGTTGGCTGTGGGAGGAGACTGGGGTAGATGGAAAGGGAGGGGGAGATGACAATGTGGGGGGAGGGGTGGGTGAGCTTTGATGTAGGGCTGGGGGGAAATGGAGCTGACACAGTTACTGGGGAATAATTCTGAGACACACAGGGGCTCTGGGAATGAGGATGAGATACACAAGCACTGGGGGGGAAATGAGGCTGAGAGACAAACTGGTGCTTGGGGAATGAGGCTGTGACACACACTGGGGCTGGGTGAATGGGGCCAAGAGATACACACTGAGGAATGGGGCTGAGAGAAACACAGGGAATGTGGAAATGGGACAGAGAGACACACTGGGACTGGGAAATGGTTAGGTCTATAATACAGTGTTCCAAGGGACCTGTAACATCACACCTACATGACCCATCATTAAAGGGGGAGGGGCCAGGATGACAGAGGGGTGCCAAAAAGTGTCCCATCGCTGGGTCACTGTGCTCACCATGTTTCGAGAATGGTGGCTCACTACACTCGCCACATAAAAGTATTCCCAATCTATACCCATATATATGGTAACACAGGAGCATTATGGCCCCCCTGTAGCGGTCACATGACTGCAATGTCACAGAGGTCCTTTCTTACAAACTGGAGCTGGGGGAATGGGACTGAGAGATACACTGGGGCTGTGGGAATGAGGATGAGAGCCACAAATGGGCCTGGGGATGGATAGACACGAGGGTCCTGGGGATGGAGAAACACATGGGGTACTGGAGAGACATAGGGGGTTCTGGAGAGACAATGGGTCATAGAAATGAAGAGAGAGAGGGAGCCCGGTGAACCACAGTGGAACATTGGGATGGAGAGATGTACGGGCATCTTGAGACACTGATATTGTTTGATCAGGGAAATTAATTTTGCCTTGCACAAAAACTTCTGTTACTGTAAAAAGGTATCTTCCAGACAATGTGATCTGCTACATGAATAGTGAATACCAGCTGAAGACACTACCCAGTGAGGCTGAAATTCTTCAGACATTCCCTGTTGTAGAGATACCACCATATAGGTAAAAAAAGACTTTCAAACTGACTGATTTGTACCTAGTGCATTCACCCCAATTTATGTTGCCAGCCCTGCTCCCCTCAGTGGCTTGCAAAAGCAGCTCCAGGCCCTAAGACAAGGGAGTATCCTGTCCTCATCCACAGACTCAGCCCTTTCAACAGACCCACCTTCTCAACACACCTGCAACCTTTAGGGCTGCTTCCAGAAATCTCTCAGGCTAGTTTTCCATCCAAATTCACCCCTGGTCATTGTTATAGCAGAATGACCATAGATGGTCACTTTGATTATCAACCAGCTGGGTTATCTATTAGTGCTTTAGACCAGGTACTTTTTATCCACTCCCTGCTCTCTCACCGGCTGTGGCTCAGCGCTGACACACTGCGCTGCTAGGCAACAGTGTGTAAACTGAAACGATATATCTGCGCTAAAATATATCGGGTTGAGAATGCTATGGATAGAATCATGCACTGTATAAATGATAATAACATTTAATAAACGTTCATACAAATAATACTATAATGACCGGTCATAAAACATTTTTATAGAACAAATTCATGTAAAAAACTTTAAGAATCGGACTGTATATTGTGTGAATATAAACATACTTAAATAGGTGGATCTAAATTGCACAGTCATATATATGAACCCAATCTGTTAGGAATTGGGACAATATACACATCCACACCTGCAAGAAGCAATGTGTAACAGTGTGTATCCGAGCGCTACTTGGAGAAAAATGACAAAGTTAATTATATTGAGCTCCGTGGAGCTTCATACCATCAAGTGGATACAATAGTTGAACTCAACAGAAAGTTTAGGGGATCCCTCATGGATGGAGATGGATTAGCAGAGGAGGGGAGGCATACTTCTGGGAGAGACCTGATGTACCGGGTATAAGCGGCAGATGAAAGGAGCTCCAGCTGCATCTCGATCCCGGCCTCTACCCTCAGAGCTGCAACAAGTCTTCTGTCTCTCCTTGTCAATTGGAATAAAGGCAGGTAGGTGTAAAGTGTAACCCAGGGAGTCCACAATAAATTCTCTGACGCATTTTGCTCCACAGAATAAGGGCTTTATAAAAGAGCTGCGGCTCAGCGCTTACACAATGTGCTGCTAGGCAACAGTGTGTAAACCACAGACTAGTGCCGGCAGCAGAAGCAGTTGCTTTATTTACTTCACTGTGGGCCTGATTCAGAGCCAGATGCTATTTGTGAACGGTCTTTAAGAAAAAGGGGCCGGCTATTTAAATTGAGCGCTCGCTCAATGCAGTCTGTTGATGCCTCTATGTCTGAGCGAGCAAACGAAACATGCGCTCGCTATTTTGTAATGACACCCCCTGGCCGTTCGCATCATACGTCATCTCTGCTATTTATTAGGTTAATCGAGTACATTGAAAGGCGTCTGAACTGTTCGCAGTGCTTGTGGTAGGTTTTACTTCCCGCAATCAGTGCGAGCAGTTCTGGCTAAAAGACAACCAAGTGACGTGGTCGATGACGCTGCTTTGTTAATTTTGCACTCCCATTAAACGCCCATTTTGACCGTTTGGCACACCTGCGTTCGGATCTCCCCTACCCGTTTTCAAGCACCTTCCGCTGTTACCACCTACAAACGCCTCATTCTGTCACTCAAATTAGCAGGCCATCGCTGTTTTGCGAGCGCACGATTTCCGACCGCAATGACTGGTTGGCGCATGCGCATTACGACCCATATGCATGTGCAGATGTGCGAACATCGCTCGGAGTGAACGAGCGGCCGCTTACGAGCGGCTCTGAATCAGGCCCTGTGTCTCTACTTTGGAACTCTCATTCCGAATCCTATGCTATAGCAAGATTGGCAAAAGTAAATTCCATTGTATATAAGAACACAGGCACTATATTTTTCTTGGTTAAGGATATAATCTACTTTTTCAGGGAGAACTGGTATCCAATTCTGTGTTATTTATTAAAATTCCAACTCATCAAGGATAGCCTCAGAAAAAATAATACATTTATACTTATGACTGATATGTACAATTGATTGAATTATTGTGGTCTTGGTGCATTTTAATGTGTGTCCTTTTCACCTTTATCTAGTGAATTTTGCATATATTTTTGCCGATAACTGCCTTCTTGGTAATTGTCAACACATACCACAATTTCATAACACTAAATATACACTGTATTTCTATATTGTATTGTATATTATTTACGTATTTTACTCTGACATTGTGATTCTTTCCAATTTTTCACTTGCATACACTGTCTTTTGATTCCAGTATCTTAAATGTATGAATTAAAGATTTATATTTTATAAAGAATTATTTTGGTAGGTGTGCCCCAATTATAGAAGTACTCTTTTTGTGTCTCTGCAATTTTTGTTATCTTCTAGCTTCTTGCTCCATGGGTGCACCCTTGTGAGGACCTTGATGTTCGGTTATATTGTCTAGGAAAAAATCAGAGTCATCACATATATTTATTATGATTTGAATTTTATTTCCTGTGCGGGTAACCCCCCCTTTTTTTCACTTATCCACTATTATTTTTTTCCTCCCCTTTTATCTCCTATACCTCTCCCTTCCCTTCCCTTAATTTGTGAGCTATCAAAATTATGCCAATCAGTACACATACTGTATAACACGGAACTAGCAATGGTGTAAAGAAGCACTTTAAGCTTTCAGTAAAGGACACTGACACTAGTAGTGTCATATAAATTGTTATGGCACTGCATCCTGGGGAGGGGGGCACTGTGAGCCCCTCAGCCCAGTGCATATCCAGGGGAGAGACATGATCCGGTTGATTGTTGCTGCAGCTCTGCAGTGGCAAGCAGTCTCTCTTTGCAGCCCAGCACATAGCAGAATGTGCTGGGCTGCTCGCCTGACAGGAAGTAGGGGGCAGCAGTGGAACCAGGCCCCAGCAGGGCCCCTCCAGCAAGCCCAGGCCTGGGTATTTCATACCCACTCACCCCCCCCTGCCTGTGGCTGCAACATTTGCATGCTGTATGCAGCACTACACACTAAAACAAACACCACCACAGGTGGTGGTGTGCTTGTTTTAGCATTGCATCTAATAAGAGCCAGACATAATCTTTTTGGCTACTGCACCCAGAGCTGGCACTGGGCTGACATTCACTCATGAGCTTCCCCTTCCAGCTCTCACAGTGGGTGAAGGGAGAGGCATCATGGCGTCTCTCCCATAGTGTCAGGCATATGGCGGCAGGTACAGGAGCGGGGATTATGATAAGTATAATTATGTGTCTGTATGTGTATTTTATGTGAATGGGACACTACTACTGGGGGCACTGTATTAGGGGAACTACTGGGGGGACAGTATAATGGTCACTACTGGGGGCACTGCATAAGGGGCACTGCATAATGGGCACTTCATAAGGAGCACTACTGGTGGCACTGCATAAGGGGCACTGCAAAGTGGGAACTACTACAGGGAACAATGCATAAGGGGCACTATTGCAGGGGGCATTGCATAAGAGGCACTACTGGAGTTATTGTATAATGGGCACTACTGGAGGCACTGCATATGGGGCACTACTAGGGAAACTGTATAAAGGGCACTACTGGAGCCACTGCATAAGGAGCACCACAATATGGGGCATTGCATAAGGGGCACTACTACTGAAGGCACTGCTTAAGGGTCACTACTACAGTGGGCACTGTTAAATGGGCACTATTACAGGGTGCACTGAATAAGTTGCACTACTACTGGGGGCATTGCATAAGGGGCACTGCTACTGGGAACATTGCATAAGAGACAGTACTACAGTGGGCATTGCATGAGGTCACCACTACTACAAGGGGCATTGCATAAGGAGCACTACTTCAGGTGGGATTGCATAAGTGAAACTAGTACTGGGGGCATAAAGGTGCTTATGGAATGGAAAGGAATGCTCCTAGAGTGATAAGAAATGGTGGTGTGTCATGTCACTCTATCAGCATGTATGCCTTGGGTGAAAGCACATAGTTGATGGGCTCTAAACACCCTAGTTGTGCCACTGCTTAAATTGCTTTTATCTATTACAATCTTAATTTGTTTAAGTGGGTTGCATAAAAATACAATGATTCTTCTTTGTCCTCCAGTAAGATCAAATGTCCACCATCTAACTATGTCATGGCTGGATATCCATTATATTAGTGTTTTTCAACAACAGTGCTGTGACACATTGCTGCCAGGCCATCTTCATGGAGCTGCTGCTCTTTCTATGCAGCTGATTCTGGTAGACAGTGGCTGCTTGTGGGTGCGGTAGTGGCAGGGGGCAGCTCTCAAGTGACATTAAATGCAGTGACATCACGTGACTCAAAGTTGCTTTGTGTTATCAGTGCTGGAATGGCTAGTGAAGCCCAGCCCTCTTCTGTGCACCCCCATCATGTTTATGCAGTGTATACTGCTGGTGGCTTTTGGTCATACACCAGCACTGGAGAGTAGGAAGGGAGGGAGGGGAGAGTGCGCGGCTGGGTGGAGGGGCCGGATAGCCACTGGCAAGCTGCTGTAGTAGGAAAAAAATATCCTGTCTAGAGCAGCACACATACAGGTACCTGTGTGGTTTTTTTGATGGTGGGCCTGGAGCTGAAGCTCCATCAGCCCCATTTTTAAACTGGACCTGGGGCGTGGGTATTACTGAGCTCTTCTGGGAGGCTGAAACATGCCTGGGCCATACCTGTAGAGAAACGGTGGCGTGACATCATAGGTCATGCATGCAGCATTAGCCAGCATGCACACCCACTGACCAGCTCACCCGAAAGCTGCTCACACAGTGACTGAGGAGCTCATTCAGACCCGGTCACTTTGCTGCACTCTCTCACTGCAAAAAAGGGTCCGGGTATGCAAATATGCAATCGCCATGTCTGGCTTAAGGATGCCCTCTGTCTTAGAGAGCACCGGTAGAGTGAAAGCATGCTGGAGTATTAAGCCACCCACCTCTCTCATAACACACATCATCTCCAGGAAGTGCATAGTTAATTGAGTACATTGAATGCCATTGTAGCTGGTCACTGTAGTGGTAGCGGTGCTTGCAGTAGCTTTCCCCACTGCAAGCACTGCAATGAGTTCAGTCTGAAATACAACCAAGTCACATGTACAATGATGATACTTTGCTAATTATGCACACCCATTAAACTCCGTTTTGATGGTCAGACATGCCTGCGTTCACACATCCACTCCCCTGTTCACAAGCAACTTCTCTTGTTACCACCCACAAATGGCACTGTCACTCAAAGTAGCATCCTGTCTGTGTACAGCAAGTGCACGATTGCACATTGCAGTTGCTAGTTTGCGCATGCGCACTGAGACTTATACGCTTGCGCAAAATGGTCGACCATCACACTGAGCGAGCGGGCGAGCGAGCGCAACATAGCTAACGGGTATGAATCAGCCCTGAGCACACAGGCCCTGATTCAGAGCTGGATGCTCTGACAGAGTGCTCGCTCTGAATCAGGGCCGTCCCTGCTCCTTTTTGGAGCGGCCTCCTGGCCGCTTGTATAGCCGTAGGTGACCACACACAGCTATAGTGAGCGTCCAAAATGATGGTTGCGATGGTCAAGACCATCATGACCATCGGGCTTTTGTCAAGACAGCGGTAGGGTCTCGCTGCCACAAGCCCTGGAGTGCTTTTGGCTCTATCAGAGCCATAAGCACTCCAACTGACATCACTAGTGATGTCAGTGGGGCCGGCCCCAGACGGTAGGCAATCCCATGTAAACACCTCCATCTGGGCAGCCATGCCCCCGGAACGCCCACCAAAGGGGGCGTGCTGTCAATCACCATCAACAGCATGCCCCCTTTGGCGTGAGACCCATAATGACGGCTTGGCTGTCGTTATTCGGGTCTCGTGCATGCGCACGATGGAGCCACGGAGTGGGCATCTACATGTTGTCTATGCGATTGCACAAATTTGCATACTTTTGCAGCAGACATGCATTCACAATTGCAGCCACAATCACATCAGTGATCCTTGCTGAATCTGGCGCTTTATGTCTTGATAGGTCATAGAAGCATATAAGTCATCTTTGCTTCATTTGATGGCATGGCATCATATTTCATTTGGAGCTATAGCAATTTTCTAAATGCAATTGCTGAATGCAGAAAATCTGTATTTGGAGGTAATGGATTGAAATTGAATTTAATAGCATGGGCACATTGTGATGAATTGATGTCATAAATCATATACAGTGCTAAGGCTAACATGGATGTAATTGCTTTAGTGATCCACTGTGCAAACGGGCACTGAATATCTTAAATGCTTCCTCTTGCTATATTATACAATTGTCAATAAATATTCTTAGTCTTGGTAACATTAAGTAATAGTGTTTCACGCCCAGCAGCTAAAGCAGCCCTAGTACAAACTACATTCTAATTATAATGAGGAGGTTGATTATGAAGGTGTTGTCCATGAATATTGCTTGTGGTATCAATCCATGCTGCCGGTAAATTATGCTGGACTCCTTGTTACTACAGTACACCTGAATTTTTCAGCATTTCATGAAACACTGAATGAATTTGCAGCAAATTATGAAATAGTGAGTAGATGCATAAATTGTGACCATTCTAAGCCCTACTTACTTAGGCATGACTAATGTTGTGGGGTTATTAAAAATATTTCCACATGCTATGATTTTTTGTCTTTTCCTAAGCATGCTAATTATGGCCTTGAAATAGTACCACTGGTTTTTGCCTTGATACTACTCAATCAATGTCATCCTCATTGGCTTTTTTCAACCATTACAAATTCATCATAAGTATCCTTATTTTTGTTAGAACCACAATTATCCCCCTCATACTATGAGCATTTTCCAAAATAGTATTCTCAAGTTCGAGTATAAATCATCATCATCATCTCTACTCATCTTCACTTATACAAATGGTTGAGAACCTGTGGAAGAAACTGCTCTATTTCACTATGAGGATCTCAAATGTCAGACTGACACATACTGTAGATCTCCTGGACAACCTTAAACTCTCCTTTTCTAAGGACACCCATTTTTTCTTCAGATTTTGCTCTATTTATGCTCTGGTGGAGCTGTTTTGTAGGTGACATTACTATAGAGTATAAATATAATATCCTCTCTGGTGCAGAACAATTAGGGATCAGGCTGCCCAGGACACAAATAAGGGGACTCCTCACTCCTTATACAAATACTTAAAACGGGATATAATTATACATCTTTATGGGAGCCATGATCCCAATAAGATGTAATTACAAAGAATAATATAGAAGAATTTATTCATGAATAGATCACATAAAAAATATAAAAAACATTAAAAAACACATTGCAAACAAAACCCAAACAAATAAAATAGTTCTCAAAGTAATGGACAATACATATATGATGGAGAAATAATGTTCCAAGGACTCCAAAATCTCTCACCCTTTAAAGTGATTGTGGTGGGCTCATGCACAAGCAAATGCCATTCCCGGGTGGAGCACCTCGTGTGAGGTTCTGAATTTTTTGTGGACACGGGGTGGTGATAGAAGCAGACACAGGAGCAGACTTAAATTAAAAAGTGGGGTTTTTAATAACTGACTGAGAAGACATGGGAGTGGCAAACAAAAAGACCAGGTATAGCACTAAAGTGCACTTGATTACTGTAGTTCGAGTTAATGAACAAATGTCCAGATAGTGACAGGCAGGAACAGCTCAGTATAAGTATGGTGTGCTAAAACAGAATGCAGGTATGATGAGCTGTAACAAAATGCAGGCTTGATGAGCTGTAAGTGAATGCAGGTTTGGTGAGCTGTAAGTGATGCAGATACTGGTAGTGAAGTCCAGCTGGGAGTGAAATGAAGCAAGGTGCAGGGAAACAGCAGGATCAGGTGCTCAGGCAGGTAAGAAGGCATATGGAGGATGCAGGGTAAGTCCAGCAGGTTGGAGCAGGCAAGGTACAGGCTAGTAGAATAACCGACCGGCAGGCAGATAAGACACAGGTACTCTCTGTTGGCAGCAGCTGAGAAACACGTTGCACTGGCAAAGGAAGGAAGGCTCTAGACCTTCCTATATACTCAGTGCCATGCTGTGACTGGCTGGAATGAGCACATGACCTACCAGGTTTGGACAGCGGGGAACACATGGCCGCAGACAAGATGGCGGTGCCCATGCCAACGGAACGGAAACACAGCCAGACCTCACCAGGCCTAGTGGCAATGAACAAGGAATCTGTAGCTTATCAACTAGGCTGGAAGTCATGAAGTTTCTGGCTGCTCCAGAGTCTAATAGAGCAGAGACACAGACAGGGTTGGGCTTGAGATCCAAAGCTAAGGAAATCTTGAAATCCTTAGTATTTGGGGATGGGCAAATAACTCCTAACATGATGTCCCCAAGGTCAGTTAGGAATGGGCATTTCCCGACTTGCAGAAGCCGGAGGCCACCAGGTGACCCGAATCTCCACAGAATAGAAAGAGGTTTTTTAGCATCCTTCTCTGACATTCCTCTTTGGAGAGATGAGTTTGGTTCACCTGCATGGGCTCCTCATCTATAGGAGGATGGGGTGGGCAAGGGAGGCATAAATTACCTTTGCCGGTAAGTTCTGTGCTTTTCAGCCTGATGTTCTCTGAAGCGTAGGTCAATTTTGTTGCAGAGTGAGATCATATCATTTAATTTGGTAAGAAGCTCACGGATAACCAGATCATCTTTTAATCGATCGGACAGACCATGCCAAAAGGCTGAGGTGAGGGCCTCTATTCCACTTAAGCTCTGATGCCAAAATTTGAAACTGTATTGCATATTGGCTGACAGGATGGGTTCCTTGTCTCAGGGTCATGATGCTGGACGATGCTGACACTGTGCACCCAGGTTATCAAACATTCTCCTGAATGAAGATACAAAGTCTGTATAATTATCCAGCAGTGAGTCTGAACTCTCCCATAGTGGGGAAGCTCAATCCAGAGCCGAGCCAGTCAGCAAGGACATTATGTATGCCACTTTGGTTCTAGTGGTGGGGAAGTTATCAGGCTGTAACTTAAAGTGTATATCACACTGATTTAAAAAACCATGACAGAGCTTAGGATTGCCGTCAAAATTGCTTGGCATGCGTAGATGTGGATGAGGGGATACCCTGGTCCCTGTTTTACCAGGCACAGGAGGAGGTGAAGTTGCTGATACCCCAGGGGTGATTAACGAGGTTTTCAGAGTATCTTGGCATTTAGACATCTCCTGTAGGAACTGGGCCATTTGATGTTGCATAGCTTCCAGATTTTTTAAACGATCAGCAATACAGCAAAATAAATCCACTCCAGACTCCTGTTCCATGGCCAGATCCATGAGGCCAGTGCAAACTGTGAGGTTCTGAATTTGTTGTGGACCCGGGGTGGTGATAGAAGCAGACACAGGAGCAGACTTAAATGAAAAAGTGATGTTTTTAATAAGTGACTGAGAGGAAATGGGAATGGCAAACAAAAAATCCAGGTATAGCACTAAAGTGTACTTGATAACTTTAGTGAGGTGTAATGAACAAATGTCCAGAAGGTGACAGACAGGAACAGTCCTGTATAAGTATGGTGAGCTAAAACAGAATGCAGGTATGATGAGCTGTAACAAAAATGCAGGCTTGATGAGCTATAAGTGAATGCATGTTTGGTGAGCTGTAACTGATGAAGATAGAGGTAGTGAAGTCCAGCTGGGACTGAAATAAAGAAAGGTGCAGAGAAACAGCAGGTTCAGTTACTCAGGCAGGTAAGAAAGTATATGGAGGGTGCAGGGTCAGTCCAGCAGGTTGGAGCAGGCAAGGTTCAGGCTAGTAGCATAACCGACAGGCAGGCAGATAAGGCACAGGTACACTCTCTCAGCCGCAGCTTAGAAACACATTGCTCTGGAAAAGGAAGGAAGGCTCTGGTCCTTCCTAAATACTCAGTGCCATGCTGTGACTGGCTGGAATGAGCACATGACCTACCAGGATTGGACAGCTGGGATCACATGGCCACAGGCAAGATGGTGGCGCCCATGCCAATGGAACAGAAACACCACCAGAACTCCCCAGGCCTAGTGACAATGTGCCCGCACAGGACCACTCTCAGCCAATGCCCCTCGCCAAACACCAGTACCACTGCCAGAGACCCTCCGCCACAACAACCTCACAGGTAATACCCAGCGAGTACCATGCCGAGAAACCTTGGCCATGACACCTCGGCACCACCATAACAAGTTTAAGATGAAAATAGGTGAGGATACAGGTTTCAAATACCATCCTTTCCAGATGTAATCATGCCATCCAAACGACGTGTTTTGGAGCTATGCTCCTTCCTCAGGCTTGGATGGCATGACTGTATGGTTCAATGCTATTTATACCTCTCTCTAAGGATAATCAGGTCAATAATCCTTCAATTTCCACATTCCATCAACTGGAAGTGATGCATGTGCTCCATTTGTCAACTTCCGGTTGTGTTCCACTTGGGGGAGATGTATGCATTCCATACACTCAACTACCGAGTCCTTTCCAAATGGCAGCCATTTTGTTGAATACTTCCGCTTTGCATCCCGGCGCTCTGTGAACTTTGATGCCACTCATTATGATGGCTACTGGAATTACTTTATTACATGTTCCCAAACTTCCATATCCTTATACTAGGCTGTACTTAGTATTCCAGCCAAGTCCATCCCTGTTACCAGAAGTGGGGAACTCTCCATAATTTCTATATATAACATGCAAATATAAAAAATAGAGAAATTAATATGTAATATTAATATAGTAAAATATTTTAAAATATGAAAATATATTTGGTCACGATATGTTAGGTCATTATATAAAAAATTAATATTTATAAATATGTTACATCACTATGAATAAATGTGTTAGATCACTAAATACATTATAAATTAATCTAAAAATCATTTTAACTCAAAATCAGAATTATGTCCATTCAGATGTAAAGTATTTAAATTAAAAATATATCTCATTTCATTTTGAGCCAACTTAGTTTCCATATCTTTATGCCTCCAATTGCTTTTCACCTATTGGATGCCTAAAAATCTAATAATTGCTCCTTCACATTTATCATGAGTAATGGAAAAATATTCGGAGAGGGGAAGTATTATTGTATACATGTTATGCTGACCTACATTCCTAGAGTGATTTATAATGAAATCTCTTATTTTATATATTTTGCCATTAACATGAAACTCAGTGGTTTTCCTATTCACATCTTTATTTGTAGTGGTCCTGCACATCAGACAGGATTCAAAATGGTGAAATCATATTGTTCTCACACTGGGATTTTTATCATTTTGAAGTGCACTCTTTACCAAAATTTTCTTTAAAAGGGCCCTTTTATATATGAATCTCGAATTTTCTAGTATCACCTTTTCTATAACTTGGTCATCTCTTAGTATTTGCCAGTTCCTTTTGATGATACCATCTAATCTTCTATAGTGTCCGCATATTCAGTAATAAAGGCCCATGGATGGGTATTATCATTTTGTTTATTTCTTTCTTCTTTTGTTTTATCTTTTACCAGATTCTTTCTCTATGTTTAATGGACCCTAAGTTTCGCTTTTTCCAATACTTCCTTTGGAGAACTCTTTTGTTCAAAGTCTATAGTCATCTTATCTATTTGTTGATTTAAAATGCCTTCCTTATTGCAATTCCTCTTTAATCTCATAATGTCCAAGGGGAATATTCTCTAGCCAATTTCTGTGATGTGCACTCCTTATGTCAATATAGGTGTTAGAGTCTGTCAGTTTCCTATGTGTCTTTGTGCAAATAATATTTCCTTCTATAATAAGGACCAAGTCTAAAAACAGAAACACTTTATTGATAATGTTAAAAATCTATTGGATATAAAAATAGTTATTACTCAAAATACTACAAAAATTATCTAAAGAGGCTTTTCTCCTTTCCAAATAAAAAATATGTCATATATAAACAACCACCAGCACATCAGGTTTGCCCCCTCCACCAACAAGGCGTAAATGGTGGATTCATCCCAGTACGCCATAAACAAATTGGCGTAACTGGGGGCAAACCTGGTGCCCAGGGTGGTACCCTTTATTTGTAGGCAAAAAGTGCCATTAAAATAAAAAATATATATATTTTTAAGAATAAAATCAATCACTTCTATTATAAAACTTAAGATCTTTAGAATACTCACTGCAATTTAAAAATAATGTAACTGCTTATCTTCCTTTTTCTTATTCGATCACAGTATACAATCTGCTCACATCAGCACTATCTAAAAATCAATTTTTGACCTAACTAAAGCCTTCTAATTTCCTTAAAACATCCTCTGTAACTTTTAAAAGATTTACTGTTTGAAACCAGGGGTTATAGATAGAAGTCTATCATAGCAGATGAATTAGATATGGTACAGTTGGTTCCAGCAATAATGGGGCAATCTGGGGGTTTGGTGAGATCCTTGTGGATTTTTGGCAAGACAAAAATTTTGGGGCTGTAGGAGTTTGACACATTAATAAAATCCATCACATCCTTGGAGATGGTGCCTTTTTCAAATGTCCTATTAGTGAATACCAAGAGTTTTTTTGTGATACTTGCGGTGGCATCACACCTAAGTTTTTTATAGGTCAGCTGGTCTCCCAGCTACCTATTTATCTCTTCTATATAATCACATTTATTCATTAAAACCACCCCCCCTCCCTTTGTCTGCAGGTTTAATTATCACACTTTCATTCTTTGTAAGGTTTGAATTGCTTTCCATTCTTTTCCAGTTATATTTTTATTTTTATTATTGGGGAGCTCATTCTTTCATTTCAATTGAATTAAAACAAGCTATATGTCCTCCCTTTACATACTTTGGATAAAACTTAGACCGGAGATTAAAAGTGGCTATTCTTTCTCCAACCTTATTGCCTCTTTTGATTTTTCATTCAATAGAAAGAATTATTTCACGCAAAGTTTTCTTATGAATTTTTGGAGATCCACATATATACAAAAAGGATTCACATTAGCTGTGGGTGAACTTTAAACCTTTTTCAAGAATTTGTCATTCATCTTCTAATAGTTCATAATAACTTAGATTGAAGACTTTACCCAAATTTGTAGTTTCTCCTTTATTATTTACTTTACAGGGAACAATAGATCTATTTTTATACTTATTTTTGTTTTTGTTTTTTATTCCTACTCTATTCCCTGTAATTGTTATTTTCTTCTTCTTCTTAATCTTTAATCCTGTCTCGGGGACAACTGGTTTCATCTCAAAAAAGACGTTATGTTTTCCCTTAAAGGCATTTCCCAAGTGTTTAAAACAATTTCTGATCAGGACATTGTACTCCTCTCTTGGATGATTTTAATTTCTAGTCCATCTAGGGGTGAAATTTCCCCTAAACCCCCTCCTATATGTGGGTTTATACTCTCTTTTTTGGGAATAATTCCATTGTTTAGACCCCCATCTAAACAGTATTTGTTGTTTACTTTTTTCTGACCTATATGGTGGCCTCCAACTTCCCATTTTGTTTAAAGAGGTATTTAATGGGATATTTTTCCCTTTTTGAAGGACTTTTTCTTTATCTTTCTTTTCTATTTCCTGTTCCAAATTCATAGAGATATTATTGATATATGACATTTCTATATCACATTGATATTTATTTAGTTTTTTACTTTTAATTCCTTTGTACATTTCTCCAGCTTACACATTATTTCTTTATCCTTAATTTCAACCTCATCTAAATCTATAAAGAGTTCAATTAATAATTTCAAGGAATTTATTTCATGATTGAGCTCTGTTAAGTCTTTATGTCTTTCCTTTAATATCAGATCAATAAGTGATAGAGAACAACTTTGTAAGTTATTATTACATTCTTCTTTAAGGCCCCCCTAGCATGATTAAATGATGGGATCTTTTGAATTTTCAGACCTTTTGGAACCAATTTATTTTTATAATAATATTCCAAATTGACCACCTCCCACCAAAGACGATTTTCTTTTAGCATATTTCTCTCTAATTTCTCCAATACACTCTTCCAATCTTTATCATGTACATTTACATCTTGAGTTTTGTCTATGGAGAAAACCTCCTTTAGAAGATAACTCCTTGAATATCTATATGTAAACATCCTTGCTGCACCTGAATACTGATAGTGTAAAACATAGAAGTATAGAGTATAAATATAGTATCCTCTCTGGTGTGCAAAAAATCAGGGATTAGGCAGCCCAAGATATATATGTGGAAACCTCACCCCTTATACAAATACTTAAAATGGGATATAATTATATGTCTTGATAGGTGCCATGATCCCAATAAGATGTAAATACAGAGAATAAAATTGATGAATTTATTGATAAATAGATCACATAAAATCATTAAAAAATAGATTCCAAACAAAATCCAAACAAATAAAATACTTAACAAAGCAATGGAAGAAACATATATGATGGAGAACAAATGTTCTAAGGGCTCCAAAGTCTCTCACCCTTTAAAGTGATTTAAATTGGCTCATGCACAAGTAAATGCTGGATCTGGGTTGAGCACCTTGGCACTACCGCAACAAGCTTACATTGAAAATAGGTGAGGGTATAGGTTTCAAATACTGTCCTTTCCAGATGTAATCATACTTTTTCCAATCAATGCATTTCAGAGCTATGCTCCTTCCTCAGGCTTGTATGGCATGACAGTATGGTTCAAGGCTATTTATACCCCTCTCTAAGGATAATCAGGGCAATAATCCTTCAACTTTCAGATGGTGTCAACTGGAAGTGATGTGTCTGCTCCATTCATCAATGTCCTGTTGTGTTCCATATATTCAACTACCAGGTACGTTCCAAATGGTGGCCATTTTGTTTAATACTTCCGCTTTGCATCCTGGAGCTCTATGAACTTTGATGCAACTTGTTATGATGGCTTCTGGAACAACTTATTTACATGTTCCCCAACTTCCATTACCCTTACACTAGGCTATACTAAGTATTCCAGCCAAGTCCATCCCTGTTACCAAAAGTGGGGAACTCTCCATAATATCCATATGTAACATGCAAATATAAAAAAGAGATAAATTAATATGTAATATTAAAATAATTAAATAACAATATTTTACTATTTTAAAATTACATAATAATTTTACTCTTTTTTATATTTGCATGTTACATATGTATATTATGGAGAGTTTCCCAGTTCTGGTAACAGGGATGGACTTTGCTGGAATACTAAGTACAGCCTAGTATAAGGGTAATGAAAGTTTGGAAACATGTAAAAAATGGCATCAAAGTTCATAGAGCTCTGGTATGTAAAGCAGAAGTATTCAACAAAATGGCCACCATTTGGAATGCACCCAGAAGTTGAGTGTATGGAACGCATACATCTCTCCCATGTGGAACACAACTGGAAGTTGATGAATGGATTGCACACGTCACTTCCAGTTGACGGGTTCCGGAATTGAATGATTATTGCCCTAATTATCATTAGAGATGGGTATAAATAGCCTTGAACCATACAGGAATGCCATACTAGCTTGAGGAAGGAGCATAGCTCAGATACATGTCATTTGGATGGCATGATTACATCTGGAAAGGGCGGTATCTGCAACCTGTATTCTCACCTATTTTCATCTTAAGCTTGTTGCGGTGGTGCCACAGTGCTCCACCTGGGACCGGTGTTTGCTTGTGCATGAGCCCACCGCAATCACTTTGGATTTTTTTGGAATGTGTTTTTTAATGTTTTTTATGTGATCTATTCGTGAGTAAATTCATCTATAAAATTATCTTTTTTTTACATTTTATTGGGATCGTGGCACCCATCAAGATGCATAAATATATCCCATTTTATTTATTTGTATAAGGGATGAGATGTCCCCTTATTTTTTTGTCTTGGGCAGCCTGATCCCTAATGTTTGTGCAACAGAGAGGATACTATATTTATACTCTAGAGTTCTATTTTTTACACCATCAGTATTCAGGTGCAGCAAGGATGTTTACATATAGAGATTCAAGGAGTGGTCTACTAAAGGAGGTTTTCTCCATTAACAAAACTCAAAATCTAAATGTACATGATGAAGATTTGACCGCTGTATAGGATAAATTAGAGAGAAATATCCTAAAAGAAATTTGTCTCTGGTGGGAGGTGGTCACTTTGAAACATTATTATAAAAATAAATTGATTCCAAAAGGTCTAAAAGTTCAAAAGATCTCAATTTAATAATGCTAGGGGGGCTTTAAAGACGAATGGAATAAAATCTTACCAAGTTGTTCTCTAGCACTTATTGATCTGATATTAAAGGAAATACATAAAGACTTAACAGAGCTCAATCATTAGATTCCTTGAAATTATTAATTGAACCCTTTATAGATTTAGATGAGGTTGAAATTAAGGATAAAGAAATAATGTGTAAGATGGAGAAATGTACAAATGAATTAAAAATTAAATAATGAAAGAAATATCAAAGGAATATAGAAATGTCACAAATCAATAATATCTCTATGAATTTGGGAGAGGACATAGAAAACAAAGATAAAGAAAAAGTCCCCCGAAAAGGGAAAATTTCCCATTAAATACCCCTTTAAAGATAATGGGAAGTTGGAGATCACTATATAGGTCAGTAAAAAATAAACAAAAACTGTTTAGATGGGGTCTAAACAATGGAATTATTAAAAAAAGAGAGTATAAACGCGCATATAGGATTAAAGATTGAGAAGAAGAAACAAACAATAGGGAGGAATAGAGGAGGAACAAAAAACAAATATAAGTATAAATAGAGGTCTATTGTTCCCTGTAAAGTAAATAATTCAGGAGAAACCACAAATATGGGTAAAGTCTTCAATCTAAGTTATTATGAACTTTTAGAAGATGAACAAAAAATTCTTGACAAAGGTTTAAAATCCACCACCACAGCTAATGTGAATCCTTTTTGTATATATGTGGATCTTTAAAAATTCATAAGAAAACTTTGTGTGAAGAAATTCTTTCTGATGAAAGAAGAATCTGAAGAGCCAATATGGGAGGAGAAAGAGAAAGCCACTTTAAAGCCCCCGTCTAAATTTTATCCAAAGTATGTAAAGGGAGTATATATAGATTGTTTTAATTCAATTTCTAACCAAAGAATTAAGAAAGCTCACCAGTAATAAAATGAAAAATATAGCTGGAAAAGAATGGAAAGCAATTAAAACCTTACAAAGAATGAAAGTGTGATAATTAAACCAGAAGACAAAAAGGGGGTGGTTTTAATGAATAAATATGATTATATATAGGAGATGAATAGGCAGCTTGGAAACCAGCTGACCTATAATAAACTTAGGGGTGATCCCACCACAAGTATCTCAAAAAACCTCTTGGAATTGACTAATACTGTAGGTCATTTGAAAAAGGCACCATCTCCAAGAATGAGATGGATTTTATTAAAGTGTCAAACTCCTTCAGCCCCACAATTTATATCTTGCCAAAAATCAAGGATCTCACCAAACCCCCAAGTTACCCCATTATTACTGGAACCAACAGTATCACATCTAATTTATCTGCTTTAATATACTTCTATCTACAACCCTTGGTTTATAAAACTAAACCATTTTTAAAGATACAGTGGATGTTTTAAGGAAATTAGAAGGTTAAAATTGGGGCACCGATTGTTTTTTGCCAGGGCTGATGTTAGCAGTTTGTATACAGTGATCAAATGGGAAAAAGGAAGATAAGCAGTTACATTATTTTTAAATTGCAGTGAGTATTCTGAAGATTGTAAGAGTTTTATAATAGAAGTGATTGCATTTATTCTTAAAAATAATTATTTTTATTTAAATGGCACTTTTTTCCTGAAAAAAAGGTTAATGCCATGATAACCAGGTTTGCCCCCAGTGATGCCAATTTATTTATGACCTACTGGGAGGAATCCACCATTAACACCTTGTTGGTGGAGGAGGAAAACCTGGTGTGCTAGTGCTGGTTTATAGATGACATATTTCTTATTTGGAGAGGAGAAAAGCCTATTTAGATCATTTTTGTAGTATTTTGAAGAATATATTTTAATATTCAGTTGATTTTTAATGTTAGCAATAAAGTATTAGTGTTTTTAGACTTGGTCCTATATATTGAAGGAAATATTATTTGCAAAAAACACATAGGAAACCACAGATTCTAACTCCTATATTGATATAAGGAGTGAACATCACAGAAGGTGGCTAGAGAATATATCCCTTGGACAATATTTGAGGTTAAAGAGGAATTGCACTAAGGAAGGTACTTTAAATGAACAAATAGAAGAGATATTTATAGGCTATGAACAAAAGGGTTATCCAAAGGAAGTATTGGAAAAAGCAAAACTTAGGGTCCATGCAATATAGAGAAAGGATCTGGTAAAAGATAAAACAAAAGAAGAAAGAAATTAACAAAATTATAATAACCTTTATTACTGAATATGGGGCACACTAAAGAAGGACAGAGGGTATCATCAAAAAGAACTGGCAAATCCTAAGAGATTACCCAGTTCTAGGAAGAGTGATACCAGAAAATCTAAAATTCATACAGTATCTAAAAGGCCCCTTCTTTAAAGAAATATGTGGTAAAGAATGTACTTTATATTGATAAAGAACCCAGTGTGAGAACAATATGATTTTACCATTGTGGATCCTGTCTGATGTGCATGATCACTACAAATAAAGATGTGAATAGGAAAACCACTGAGTTTCATGTTAATGGCAAAAGATATAAAATTAGAGATTACTTGTAACTCTAGGGGGTTAATTTACTAATATGGGAGTTCTATTAAGAAGTGATGTTGCCCAAAGCAACCAATCAGAATCTACTTTTCATTTATGTAGCACCTTCTAGAAGATAATATCTGTAATCGGGTTGCAATGGGCAACTACACTTCTTAATAGAACTCCCATCTTAGTAAATTTACCCCTAGGAATGTTATTTTACTTTTAGAATGTTAATGTGGAAAAATTTTCATAGGTAAAACTTTAAGAAGTCTAAAATGTAGGTCAGCAGAGCATGTATACAATATTAGGAAGGGGCTAACCACTGATACCCTCTCTGAACATTTTTCCACTATTCATGACAAATGAGAGGGAGCCATTATTAGATTTTCAGGCATCCAACAGGTGAAAAGAAATTAGAGGCAAAAATATGTGGAAACTAAGTTAGCTCAAATGAAAGGAGATGGATTTTTATTTTAAATACTTTACATGTAAATTGACATAATTCCTATTTTGAGTTAAAATGGTTTTTGGATTAATTTAGAAAGTATTTAGTGATCTAACATATTTATTAATATTCATTGTATATATAGTGACCTAACATATAGTGATCAAATATATTTTAATATTTTTAAATATTTTACTATATTAATATTACATATTAATTTCTCTTTTTTATATTTGCATGTTACATATGGAAATTATGGAGAGTTCCCCTTGTCTGGTAACAGGGATGAACTTGGCTGGAATACTAAGTACAGCCTAGTATAAGGGTAATGGAAGTTGGGAAACATGTAAAAAGCAATTCCAGAAGCAGTCATAATGAGTGTCAACAAAGTCCTTAGAGTTCCTGGATGCAAAGCAGAAGTATTCAACAAAATGGCCACCATTTGGAATGCTCCCGGCAATTGAGTGTTTGGAACGCATACGTCTCTCCCATGTGGAACACAACCGGAAGTTGATGAATGGAGCAAACACATCACTTTCGGTTGACGGAATGTGGAAATTGAAGGATTATTGCCCTGATTATCCTCAGAGAGGGGTATAAATAGCCTAGAAGGAGAATAGCTCCAAAAAGCGTCATTTGGATGGCATGATTAAATCTTGAAAGGATGGTATTTGAAACCTGTATCCTCACCTATTTTCATCTTAAACTTGTTGCGGTGGTGCTGAGGTGCTCCACCCGGGACTGTCATTTGCTTGTGCATGAGCCCGCCCCAATCACTTTAAAGGGTGAGAGAATTTGGAGTCCTTGGAACATTTGTTCTCAATCATATATGTATCTTCCATTGCTTTGGGAAGCATTTTATTTGTTTGGATTTTGTTTGTAATGAGTTTTTTAATGTTTTTTTAAGTGATCTATTTGTATATAATTAATCTATATTATTCTCTGTATTTACTTCTTATTGGGATCATGGTGCCCATCAAGACATATAATTATATCCCATTTTAAGTAGGTGACATTACTGTCAGAGAGTGGTGGTGCAATGTGAAGCTGTCAAAGCTACATGACCAGAAGGGGGCACACTTTTGCACTGTGCATTATAGAATGTTTAATAGCAGCAGCAGGATCACTAAAAGCAAATCATCAACATGGTCTGAGCTTTTCCTTCTCAATGCAGGTAAAGAATGGGATGTTCGATATTGACTTAACACAGCTAAATTGTATAGGCAATATACTTTGTGTTAGCCACTCTGATTATCTTCTCTTTGCACTTCACACAAAATCTCAATGCATTTGTAACTTCTGACTTAGAATCTAGATATAATATTACCTTTTGTAATTATCCCCCACAATTTGACTAAGACACTGAACACATTTTAACCAATCGCAGCAGTTATTATAAAAATTGTTATCTCTCCATATATTACTGAGTGATTCTGCTCTCATTTATTACCATCAAACTATAATTGGCTCCATACAGCCCAACTTATACATCATTAACTTCTGTACTCTGCTCAGCAAATTACTAAAATGTATTCCATTAATAATCTAAAATACAATATTCCCAACCTCTGAAATCTGGAGGTCTGTCCATCTTAAAACAAAGGATCCAATCTTTTTCCCTGCAGACATGTTATCTTTACCCTTTCACGGAATATCCTCTTCAAAAGGAAACTCACACTCATATTTTCACACATACACAAAAGTAATGGCTTCTAAAACCTTTCCACAAGCCTGCTTTGACCTTGAATAATTCGTGTGACTTTAAATCAGCAACTAAAATGAAGAGTTAGCTTATTTAGATACTCCTAGTTAAAAGTATACCTTTTGTAAAAGAGGGAAGCAACTGAACATAGCAAAATAAATTAGACTGTGCAGGAATCCTACTGTATTACAACTAACTTCTGGAATGCACACAGAATTGAGAAAAAAGTAAAAGAAAATTTTTATTGATCTTCTCTCATGATCAAATGCAATTCATACTTACTTTCTCCTTGATGACCCAATGTATTTTTACATCTCCATCTTTATGGTTTCACTGTGCCCACCCTGTGTGGCAGTTCCTATTGATCCAGCACAAACTTCCATTCTTAAATTTCTTGGCAACACTCAGCAGGGCAGTCATGGGAAGAGAGGTCAAAAATCTTTTATATGCTTTAACCACCTAAGTTCCTTGCCTTCAGTCACACCAATTTCACATAGGAGACATATAGAAGTGGTACAGATGACCCTATGTTTGGAAGAACAGTTCTGTAAATTCTCGTTCTGTGACTAACATCCCCAGAGCTTCCACACTCAAGATAAAGGAAACTACAGGTTCTCTGGTATGCCCAATCAGGTACATCCTTTGTAATGCTAGATCTTTAAGAAACAAGATTGATACAATTGCTAATCTTATTAAATCTTCAGATCTTGCCTGTATCACAGAGACTTGGCTATACAGAAATGCAGCACCTACCTTGGAAGCTGTATTTTCAACAAATTACTTTGTCATTCACAACCTAAGACTTAAATGCAGGGGAGGGGGAGTGAACATCTGCTTTAAAAAAAGAACTTAAACTTAGAGTCCACTCATTGGAATTTACTTACTCATTCAAATGCATTGATGCTCAGAGTTCTACAGAATTAGGATTCAGAGTACATCTCATTTACTACCCCCAAGGAGATGGAAAATTATTTCTACAAGATTTTGCAGATATTGTTGCTGGACTAGTTTTGGAGCATCAAAGATGGGTGATCCTTCAGGATTTCAATGCATGGGTAGATGAACTCTCACACCTTAGCCTAGATCTTCTGTGCACAATGAATGCTCTTGGCCTCACACAAGTCATCCATTCTGCTAAATTTAAAAGTGGCCTTGTCTTCCAGGTTGGATTACAGGTCTCTGACCTAAATATAAAACCAGGCACATGGTCATACCACCAATAAAATTGCTTTGCTGTCACAATTCTCTAAAATAGAACTTTACCCATAGAAATGACAAGGTATCGTTCAAGGAGGGGTCTTGGCTCTTGCAGCAAACCTTTATCTTTCTGTGGTAATGGGGGTCTGTGAAGATCCTTGTTCTCTAGTCCATTACTATAACAGGGATGTGACAGCTGCAATGGATATTATCGTTCCACATCGTCAAGCCCCTTGGTTTACAATAGTGTTAGTTAACTAAAGTAAATGGGTTGTAGACTTCAATGACAATGGAGGAAGACAAACCTGGTAGAGAATAAGTTAAAAATAGTTAAACATATTGGAGAATATCAGTCAACAATCACCAGTAAGAAAATAGAGTTCCTTTCAAATTAGATCAAGGCAGTAAATAATAGACCAGCTCAGCTTTTCGTACAGTGGAGATGGTTTGCAAACCAGCATGCCTGCAGTTTGATGAAACCCTCTCCCAGTCAAGATGCAATGAGTATGCAAAATTCTTTGCAGATAAAGTTTCCTCCATCTGGGCTGGAAAATCACCACAGTGCCATCAAAGGTGTGCCAAACTATCAAGCCTGCCATGGTTAGCCACCTATCTCCATGGAACAGAATTTATTTATTTATTTATTTACTAACAGTTTCTTATATAGCGCAGCATATTCCGTTGCACTTTACAATTGTCAACATTGATAGAACAAAACTGGGTAATAACAGACAGATATATAGGTAGGAAGGCCCTGCTCGCAAGCTTACAATCTATAGGGAAATAGGCAGTAATACACAAGGATAGGTGCTATATATTGCATCTTGGTCCAGCCACAATGCACAGTTTCTTGGTTGGCTGCATGATCCAGTCACACAGGAATGTCGGCCAATTGTCATGAGGTTGTGATAGAAAGACGATGTGTGAGGTTGTATGTGGACTGTAAAAGGGGATGTAATTAGATATGGAAACTATGAAGGTTGTGTGGGTGGTTCTGGGATCTGATAAGCTTGCCTGAAGAGGTGAGTTTTCAGGGATCGCTTTAAGGATTGGAGACTATAGGAAAGTCGTATTGTGCGTGGTAAGGCATTCCATAGAGTGGGTGCAGCCTGAAGAAAGTCCTGTAACCGTGAGTGGGAGCAAGTAATGCATAGGGATGAGAGACGCAGATCTTGTGCTGAGCAGAGAGGTTGGGTAGGGCGATATTTTGAGATGAGTGAAGAGATGTATGTTGGTGTGGTTTGGTTAATAGCCTTATGTGTAAGTAAGAGTATTTTGTATTGAATACGGTAGAAAACCGGCAACCAATGGAGGGACTGACAGAGCGGGGCAGCAGATGAGGAACGTTTGGCAAGGAAGATAAGCCTTGCAGCTGCATTCATAATTGATTGTAATGGCGATAGCCTGTTTTTGGGAAGACCAGTAAGGAGACTATTGCAATAGTCAAGGCGGGAAATAATAAGTGCATGGATTAGAGTTTTTGCAGTGTCTTGTGTGAGATATGGTCGAATTTTGGATATGTTTTTTAGATGTATGTAACATGATTTAGAGACAGATTGAATGTGGGGAACAAAGGACAGTTCAGAGTCAAGGATGACACCTAGGCAGCGAGCTTGTGGGGCAGGGTGGATTGTCGACTTATCAACTGTGATAGAGAGATCAGGTTGGTAACTGTTGTTGGCTGGTGGAAATATAATTAATTCTGTTTTAGAAATATTAAGTTTCAGGTGGCGAGATGACATCCAAGATGAGATGGCAGAAAGACATTCAGTGGCACGGACAAGTACAGTTGGTGATAAATTTGGGGAAGATAGGTAGATTTGAGTATCATCCGCATACAGATGGTACTGAATCCAAAAGAGCTGATTAGTTTGCCAAGAGAGGAGGTATAGATTGAGAATAACAGAGGCCCTAACATAGAGCCTTGAGGTACTCCAACTGATAGAGGTAGCGAAGAGGAGGCAGAATCAGAAAAAATGAACAGTGAAAGAGCGATCAGATAGGTAGGAAGAGAACCAAGAAAGAGCAGTGTCCTTAAAACCAAGGGATTGTAGTGTTTGTATGAGAAGAGAGTGGTCAACAGTGTCAAAAGCAGCAGAGAGATCTAAAAGAATTAGGAGTGAGTAATGGCCTTTAGCCTTGACCAGATCATTTACTACCATAGTCAGTGCTGTCTCTGTGGAGTGTTGGGAACGGAAGCCGGACTGAAGTGGGTCCAATAGGTTGTGTGAGTTAAGAAAGTGTGTGAGGCGGGTGTAGACAAGTCTCTCAAGTAGCTTGGAGGGGCATGGGAGCTGGGAGATAGGACGGTAATTTGAGAGAGTGTTGGGATCAGAGTTTTGTTTTTTCAGAATAGGAGTAATCACTGCATGCTTGAACAGTGATGGAAAGATGCCAGTAGAGAGAGAGAGAGATTACAGATTTTAGTTAGGGTTGGGATAAGCACAGGAGACAGAGCTTTACTGATTTGTGAGGGTATAGGATCTAGAGGAGAGGTAATAGAGTAGGAGGATGAGAAGAGGGAAGATACTTCATCTTCATTTGTGAGATCAAATGAAGAGAATGTGCAAGAGGATACAGGTAGCGAATTGAGCAGGTTACTAGCTGCGGAAGAGCATACCATTTCATTTCGGATCTCATCAATCTTGTCCCTAAAATAGGAAGACAAATCTTGTGCACAGATAGTAGCAGGTGGTTTGGGTGAGGGAGGGGTAAGAAGCAGTTTAAATGTATTAAAAAGTCGCTTGGGGTTAGAGGCTTGAGCAGAGATAAGAGATTGGAAATATGTTTGTTTGGCAGTGTTCAGAGCAGTACGATAAGAGTTGTAGATAGTCTTATATGTGAGGAAGTCAATTGGAGTAAGAGACTTTCACCACTGACGTTCAACTTTACGTGAGAGTTTTTGTAGATGCCTTGTAAAGTTAGAATGCCATGGTTGACGTCTAAGTTTACGTGGTGTGTGCTTGGTAGCTGGAGCTACTTCATTGAGGGCTTTTTCTAGAATCTGGTTTAGGTGTGATGCAGCAGTCTCAGGAGAAGTGAATGTAGAAATTGGTGAGAGTTTTTGTTGTAGAGAGGTAGATAGTTGAAAGTTAACAGCATTAATATTTCTGTGGGTTTTAGGAGGTTTGGTTGATTTCACTGACGTTGAGGTTGATGTAATTGAGGAGAGTGTGCAGGTGATAAGGTTGTGATCTGAGAGAGGGAGAGGAGCATTAGTGAAATCAGAGACTGAGGATAGTCGGGTGAATACAAGATCAAGGCAGTGGCCCTCCTTATGAGTAGCGTAGTCAGTCCATTGGGAGAGGCCAAGAGAGGAGGTTAGAGAGAGTAGTTTGGAGGCATGAGGAGATTGTGGACTGTCAATGGGGATATTGAAATCACCCATAATGATGGTGAAGATGTCAGAGGATAGGAAGTGAGGGAGCCAGGCAGAAAAATGAAAAATGTACCAGAAATTGTTGAGGTGGCCCAGGTGGGCGATAGATAACAGCAACTCGCAGAGAGAAAGGGTGAAAGTCCTGCCCCACCTCCTTTACAATTACCAGGCCTGGAGGTGTGTGAGAAGTGTAGGTTACCATATGAAAGTGCAGCAGGGGAGACAGTGTCTGATTGCGTGAGCCATGTTTCTGTTATCGCCAGAAGGTTGAGGTTAGTTGAAATAAAGAGGTCATGGATGGATGTTAGTTTGTTGCAGACAGAGCATGCATTCCATAAGGCACATTTTAGTGACTTGGAGGGTGAGGGGAGGCACGCAATGTTTATAAGGTTAGCTGGCTTTATAGCTCGTTGTGGGTGTGGCATGTGTGTTGGGCCTGGATTTGGTGACATGTCACCAGCTAATAATTGACATAATGGATATAAAAGACATTGATAAAATTATATGAATGTTGTGTTCCACCATCTGTAATCTTGACCCTACCTCAACCAAGATTCTCATAGAGTGTATGGACATGATTGGCCCTGTAATTGTCAAAATAGTCAAATGCTCTTTGCAGACAGGCATTTTTCCTGACCCACTAAAGGAAGCAATTGTTAGACCCTGACTGCATTAGCAACTGCAGACAGGTATCAGACTTTCCTTTTCTAGGACAGGTCTTTGAGAAAGTGGTTGCAATGCAACTGGAAACCCACCTGTCTACCCATTATATTTATGATTCTTTCCAGTCAGAATTCAAGAGTAGACATAGCACTAAAACAGCCCTGGTGTGTGTTCTTAAAAATCTTCTGATGGCAAGAGACAGAGGTGATTGTTCAATCATAATCCTTCTGGATCTCTCTGCAGCATTTTATACCATGGACCTTGGGATTGTAATTGAATGACTAACAATTTCTATGGAGTATATGGCAGAGTCTAGAGCCGGTTCAAATCATTTCTCACTGTCAGGTCATAGAGAGTTTCTTCTGGTGTAAACTGTTCATCAACAGTGCCACCTCCATGCAGTGCCCCATAGAGTTATATACTGTAGTATGTACCATGCTTTTTGCAGTATGCATGCTATCCCTGTGTTAAATAATCAGAAATCATGGCTTTGTCTACCACTGTTATGCAGATAGAACACAACTGTACATGTACTTTCTTCCTGGTACTGAGAACCCAAAAGCAACTCTAAATGGCTGCCTAGCTGACCTCCTGGAGTGGATTAGTGCAAGTTGACTGTGACTGAATCCTGTTAAAACAGAGGTCCTTATGATATGTCACAGGACAAGTCTGCAGCACAGCCAACCAAAAGGATTTACACTTCTGGGGTTTAGAACTACAAAACAAAGAACATGTGCAGAGTCTTGGTGTTGTCCTGGATAGTGGCTTGCAATTTAAACATCAAGTATCAGCCACAATCAAATCATAATTTTTTCATCTGAGGAACATAGCCAGAATCAAGCACTTAAATCCCTCATAAGATCTGCCTAAGGTCATACATGCATTAATATAAATATGCCTATACTACTGCAATGTCCTCTACCTTGTTCTCCCTGGAAAAAGAATGCAGCTGCCAGGCTACTAACCAACCAGCCCATTTCCAGCCACCTAACACCAATTTCCTACTCCCTTCACTGGCTGCCTATCAGATGGCAAATTGTTTTAAAGATTGGCTTACTGTCTTTCAAAGCTCTACATGACCAGGACCGAAGGAAGTTGAAGCAGCTTCTGAGCCCTGCTATCCAACTTGATTACAGGGGGTAAATTTACTAAGAATCGAGTTTGGAAGAGTTTTCGAACTCTGGAGAGTTTGGACATTTTTTCCCACTCACAAATTTACTAATGTCAAACTCGGGAGAGAAATCTCCTTTGCTACGGGAAAATACTTGAGTGTTAGAAAACTCTTTTCAATTCACCATCGGCAAAACTAGAGAACCTTTTCACTAGTGAAGACAGGATTTGGGAATTAACCAAGTAGAGAGTTTCTAAACTCTCATGAGAGGGTACAACTCTCCTATAAAAACTTGTGAAAAAAATTCACATGTCTGTGACCTGCGAATTTGGCAGAACATACACAGATCACTGTGATCCATGTATGTTTCTGCCTCTAAATAGAAAAAAAAGGGTTAATTTAAAACAAAAACTGTCTTGAGTTCCCCCAAAAAAGCCTAACCAGCCCCGGACTTGTCAGCCTATCATGGTGCCTAAGATTATAGCGAACAAAACGAGTAGGGTTCCACCATATTTTTGGTACCAGTACCAGGCTGCAGGGCCAGTACTGGTTTTAATTATAGGGGGAAAAACAAATGCGTAGGGTACACCCTATATTTAATACTAGCACTGGACCCAAAATGGCTGGGCTGTAATGCCACAGCCTGAATAAACTTTCACCGGGGCTCCTGGGCCAATGCATTATCAGGCCAAGCTGGTCAGGCCAAGCCAGGGATCTCAGGAGAGGTGGGGACCCCCGAAAAAATGGCTTCAGATGACCTTAACCCCAGGCTTGGTCGTCTGAAGCCCGGGGCTCATCTCTGCACTCCTGGAGCATTGGATACGGGTGTAATAAAGTGGGAAATCTAAGTAAACTATTGTATTTTACAGTGGGACTACAGATGCCAGCATGCCTGCCCTTTTGCACTTTTGGAACATCAAGTGCCAGCAGTCAAGCAACACCTGTACCCCCACTGTAAAATAAATCGTTAAATAAATACAAAACACTCACACACCATGACAAACAAAAGTTTATTGCATACACCTATCTACTCACACATACTTACCTGCTGCCAGATGCTTCTGTCCACTTCATATGCTTTAAAGGCAAATGTCCTTTAGTAGAAAAGTGCTATATAAATAACATTATTATAATTTATTATTTATTATTATTCTTATTATTATTATTATTATTATTATTATTATTATTATTATTATTATTATTATGCCACCTCATAGTATTGTGCAGACCCTTTAGGCAAAGGGAGTTTATAGACAGCAAAAAACTTTTTGGGGGGTGGTCTGAGAACAAGTATCTAACCCGCTATATTTGCATTGTAATAAAGTGTTAACCGGTAATTAGTTTGTTTTAATGTGATAGCAATTTCACTCAAATGAATAATACTATACTTTTATAACTGGTGGTGCTCCCCAAGAGTCAGTAAATCAGGTAACAAGAAAAGGTAGAAAAAGAAGACTCCTTGTGTGGGGGCACGCTCAATATATATGAAACATAACTTTTATTTGATCTGTAAGATCAATCACAACTTACAACAAAAAAAAGGATATAATATGACACAAATGTACATACCTGTAGATATATTACTGAGTCCAGTTAACTGGATTCAGTAATATATCTACAGATATATACATTTGTGTCCTATTATATCCTTTTTTTTGTTGTGAATAAGTTGTGATTGATCTTACAGATCAAATAAAAGTTATGATTTATATATATTGAGAGTGCCCCCACACACGGAGTCTTCTTTTTCTACCTTTTCTTGTTAGTTTATAGACCGCTAATATATTGCAAGAGGGTGGAAATTGCACAGGACTATTGCATGAAGCCCCACTAAGACCATCCAGATCAAAGTAAGGCAAAAATTCCTAATTACCAGGACCAACTTGTGAAACAATTCTTCAACCACAAATCATGGATCAATTAAAGCATTGATGGTGCTCCCCAGATTCAGCAAAGCACAGTAATAGACACAGAGAGAAAGAAAACTACTTTTTGGGGACACTGCTATTAAAAAAAAGTTTTAAATTAAATCTTAATTTTAATAAATTAGCACGTAAAATGATAGTTGATACAAACAAAAGACAAACATCATTCACATGTAACATATAAGTGACAGTCATAAACTGAACATAAAGTTACAGTCTGTCGATGCGAAAATAAAATGATTGAATCAATTATGCGCCTAATTGGCTTTAATAATGACACACACAGAGTTCCACAGATTAATCAAAATCAATCTAAACACTGTCAGAAAAACAGCCAGGTTTGCCTAGTTATAATACATCACTAATCTAGCTGTAGGTATAACATAGGGACTGGGAATAGTGTAGAGTTTGTACATAAATCAGCAAATTTCTTAAACTTTACACCTATAACAATCCTTAGTAATTCCTAGAGTGATCATAAATCCCTAAAATGTATGCATAAAGAAAATGAATAGCTTTTAATAACAGTAAGGCATGCTTGCTCAGGAGTCTGATTGTACATGAACCAATCACAGCACAATCTCTGCATATATGTCATATATCATTAGACAGAAAATAGCAGAGAGAAATCACAGTGCATAATTGAATGCCTATATGAAAAACTAATCTGTCTTTCCAGAACTATAGTTGGATCAGTGTACAGAAAAACTGTCTCCTGCCAGCATTTAACATTTCCCCTAGGTTTAAACCATAAGCAAGCATACAGAATGACAAGGTACATTCAGTACTTGTAGGGATTGTGTAACAGGTTCTAGACTGCTAAATGACATGCATAGTATTAACCTCCGGAGACTTTCTGTAACAATACTAAATCATAGAGTTCTAAAATCATATACAAAGTTGCAAGCTCGCACGTCTGCACAGAGAATATGCAACACTGTAACACAGTGGTAACCACACTGCCAAATACTTAGCTAATGCTGTGGTTAATAACCACCCATCCAGGGGGCTGCTATTCAGCATGTATAATTACCAAACAGTTGCAAAAAAGCCTCTCATGGATTTAATCCATAAGCATGTAAGGTGAAAAAATATACATACAGTGCTTGCCAAGTTATAAAAGTTGCCAGACTGCTAGATGACATGCATAGTATTATCCTCTGGGGGATTTTTCTGTATCATGATACCAAAAAAACACACAGAGCCCTAAACCAGATACAAAGTAACAAACTTGCACGTCTGTGCAGAGAATATATAGCGGTTAGAAGCAGTGGTATCCACAATGCCATATACTTAGCTCATGTAATGGATAAACATCACCCATCCAGGAAGCTGCTATTCAGTATGTGTAAATGCAGCAAGTGGAGATCTGTATGTGTGTATCAGTGAGGGACAGGTTGGAGCAGTGAGAGCAGTGGGAGACTTCTTCCACGTGGCATCTCAGGATGGTGCCTGGCCGCTGCGTCCACTGACCTCATTCTATTGCCTCATGATGATGTACGTTTCGCACTCGAAGGGGCTTGGTCACATCATTGTGATGTACGCCTGGGGAATCCCTTTCTTTAAGGAGAAAACAGACCAATCAGTTGTGGTCAGTTTCAAACTTCTCCAGCACCCATTAGGTAACCCTGGTGATTGAATTAACACAAATGTAATCCATTATAGTGCCATTCACTGATAGCAGTAGTAATTGAGGGCGGTTCTAGATGCCATATAAATCCTTGATTATGGGATGTCCATGTGCCCATATATATATCTTAAGACAGAGACACTAAAGGGAATACAAGTGATCATAATCCAAAATAAAATAAATTATAGCCTCATAATTTTAATGGACAAAAAAACAATTATGTCCCTCTAAATGTTATTAGAACATACTCAATAGATGTCATCATTAATTAACATAGTGATAAAATGGTACTAAAAGAGTGATTAGGCCAATTTGCTAGTTCAAAGGTAATGATAGTAACTAGTGGATTAATAGCATCATACCCAAAGCTCAAAGACCATGTATATGCATTGTAACTAAACATATTGCACTGCCTACACATTCTAAATGAGTTTAATATTTACTAAGAGGAAATGCAGGATAACTGTATGTTATCCAAAATTTCTTGGAACTTAGAGAGCATATGGCTGCCTCATGGGTAAATAGACTAGGAATAAATTCAATAATTAATAAATATGTGTCAATCATAATGAAACATTCAATTTGTTGATATAGTAAAAGCAGCTGTAAATTCACTATTACTCAATAATAAACAACTTGAATTACATTCATAACAAATCTCTGAAGGGGGCTTATAATAATCACAAACTGAGTGCCTTATATAAGTTTCTCATATATTAATATTCATAAACTAACTCCCCATATAGATAGATGTGACCTAGTATATTACAAAACACAATACCATAGAGCTAATTTCCATGCTCCTAATGTCAGGTTAAATATCTAATCACAATCAGTGAACATGCTATATACATGTATTGGGAGTAATATTGAACACAAACTGCCCTAATGAATATCATCCCAAGGGGAATTCAATAGGAAGAGTAATATATTGATATTGGACAAGGCAATCACATAGTATTCAAAGATTAGAATTTAAAGAAAGGGACTTTAGTTGATGTATTCATTCAGCCCCCCCCCCCCCCCGGAGACAGAGCTCCCTATCTAAAAGTCCAAAAACTCTCACGCCTTAAGAGTTCTTGTGTTAGATCGCCACCTCTTATCCCTAAACATACTTGCTCAAGACCAAAAGCCTTGAGATTTTTCAAATTTCTGTTGTGTTTTTGATAGAAATGTTTAGCTACCACTGTCAGCTGTTTAAACTTGGCAAGATCTGAGGCAGCATTTCTCACATTGCCCACATGTTCTAAAATGCGTTCTTTTAGCATTCTCGTTGTCATGCCTATGTATTTCATACTGCAGTTGCATGTGACACAATAAATTACACCTTTAGTTCTTTAGTTGATGTAGTTCATGGTTTTCATATCATGACCATATTTATCTGTCACTTCTTTTGTCTTGGTCATATAAAGACAGGCTTTGCATGATCTGCATGGGTATGAGCCTTTTATTCTAGATGGTCTATCGATTGTATGTTTAAAATGACTCTAAATGACTGATGATGTGTAGTCCATTAAATAACTTTTAATGGACTTCATCCAGGCCTTAAAAAACAATTGTCTCAATTTGAGACTGACACACGATATCAGTGATACATCGATCTCCTTTTTGGACCTGAAAATTTATAAAAACTCTGAAGGGATGCTTGCAACTGATTTATACCAGAAGAGTACTGCGATGAACAGTGTACTACATCAAACTAGTTCACATTTGCCACCTACAATAGAGAACATCCCTAAAGGGGAATTTCTGCACTTACGGCATAATTGCTCCCACTTACAAACAACAATGTATGGTGTCAACATCTAGATTAAAACAACGAGGATATAGTTATAGGAGCATTAAGAGGGCCAGATCTTTTACACTTGAAACTGACAGAGAAAATCTGATTTTTGGAACTACCATAAGGACTGAAGATAATGAGGTGACAAGGTTGGTGGGAGATTTCTGCCAAGAATGGAGAAACATAAGGGACACTATACAAAAAACATTGGCACATACTACATCTGGACAAGGATTTGACGACAATAATAGGAGCCAGGGTCTCACTGAGTTGGAGAAGAGCTCACAAATTATGAGACCAACTTACTCAGAGTAATTTTAAACATACAAATGATATACCATCTAGAATAAAAGGCTCATACCCATGCGGATCATGCAAAGCATGTCTCTATATGACCAAGACAAAAGAAGTGACAGCTAAATATGGTCATGACATGAAAATCATGAACTAGATCAACTAAAGAACTAAAGGTGTAATTTATTGTGTCACATGCGACTGCAATATGAAATACATAGGCATGACAACGAGAATGCTACAACAACGCATTTTAGAACATGTGGGCAATGTGAGAAATGCTGCCTCAGATCTTGCCAAGTTTAAACAGCTGACAGTGGTAGCTAAACATTTCTATCAAAAACACAATGGAAATTTGAAAAATCTCAAGGCTTTTGGTCTTGAGCAAGTACGTTTAGGGATAAGAGGTGGCGATCTAACACAAGAACTCTTAAGGCGTGAGAGTTTTTGGACTTTTAGATTGGGAGCTCTCTCTCCGGGGGGGGTATAAAAGAGTAAAAAAAAAATCAACTGAGAGGTTTCCGATAAATCTAATATCTTTGTCTCTAAATATAATTGTTGCGCACATAAAATTAAAAACATTATGAAAAAGAATTCTAAGATTTTACTAATGGATCCTCTCTTGAAATTAGAGGTTGTATCGGGTCCGATGGTTGTTTTTAAATGAGCGAATAATCTAAAGAATATACTTGCCCCGAGCTTCTTTAAGAACAAGATTAGGAATACAGATAAGGATAAGAAAAAAGTCACTAATAAAATATCCAATAATATTATTCAATCAGATGGTCATAATTTATTTGATTTATCTACTAGAATTATTGGGTGTTATAGGTGCGGTCATACTCGTTGTATTACCTGTAATCATATTAGACATAGTACTATGACCTTTATGGGCAAAGATTCTGATAGGAGGTTTCCAATTAAGTCCTTTATAAATTGTAAGAGCACTTATATTACCTATTTATTACAATGTTCGTGCAAATTACAATATATTGGACGCACCATTAGGTCTCTCAAGACAAGGTTCTGTGAGCATAGGAGGAACATTATGAATGGTTATTAGAGACACAGTGTTCCTAGACATTTTAATGTAGTTCATGCTAAGGATCCAGGGTCTTTGACCATTGTTGGTATCGAGTCTATAGCACCAACACCAAGAGGGGGCGATAGATATCGCAGATTGTATATGAGAGAGGCATTCTGGATACATATATTGCGCACCATGTGTCCAGATGGCCTAAATGAGACAATAGATATGGAGTTTTGAACAGATATATAGTCCAGATCATTGGTGTCATACTCTGTTTATGTTATTCTACATTTGTGGGGTTTATTAATTGTAATTTTTATATATATTTTTTATGATGTTTTTGTTGTTCATTTAAATGTACATTTATTTATTTTTATATATTATTTTCTTGTGCAGGCTTATTTGTTTTGTATATGTACAATGTGTACTTCATATTTATAGTATTTGAAGTATATTCTAAACTGAGAATGTATTATTTTATTATTTATTATTTTTTAGAGCCAGCTATTTGTGTCCTTAAAGATCCATCACTTTTTGTGTCTGTATATAACTTTTAATTAAGGGTTTTCAGCTGTATATCTATGGTATTTAGCTTGAGAATGCTAGCCACACTGATGGACTGAATTATCACTAATTGATTAATCGGATTCCCTTTAAAATGGCCCTCTGCTTGGGAGGGATTTTATCTTCTCTGCCTTTTGAAAAAACCCCTGGCAAGGGGAAGAAACGCGTCAAGGATTCAGCTGACTGCAGTATTCAAACACCTATTGTGTGGTATTTCTGGATTTACACACTTCAATTACTGGCGGCAGTTGCCGTATTATACATCAGTATTTGTGCTTGGATACATCTGCGGCCACACATGTGGAGTTAGTAGTTGTCACTTTGTTTCATCTTTCCAGAGTCTGCATGCTGAGGTGAACACTCTGCACATTGTCTCATCATCCCTGGTTCCCATAGTCCGGTCAGGAGCCACCGGAGCAGTGCGACACAGCCTTACAGTCCGGTCGGGAGCCACCGGAGCAGCGCGACCTTGCCTCTCAGGTCAGTCGGGAGCCGCCAGAGCGGTGCCACCCTGCCTTACAGTCTGGTCGGGAGCTGCCACAGCGGCACGACCTAGCCACACACATTGGCTGCACTACCATTTTGGGAAACCCAGACAGGGTAAGGATTTGGGGAGCTCGTTCCAGCCTACAAACTAGTGGGATTAAGCATTCAATTTGAGGTTGTTAGGAGTATCTCTGGCTCTAGAGTCTGCATCCTTATCAATTTTCATTTTATCATAGGATTTATTCATCCATTTAAGACATCCCTTCTATGTGCTAGCAGGTTCTGTTTTTGGACACGTTTTTCATCTAGTATCAGAATCACTCACTATGCATTACAGGTGATAACGGATGCTGGGAATATAGATAAATGCTTAATTTCCAGCTTCATTTAATCAGAAGTCCTATGTACTGTCACAGTGCAAAATTGGTATGTCGACTTGGATGCAACAACATATTTAGTCATTTTTTTCTATATTGTACATTGACAGTATTTAGATATATTTGTTTGTTTTTTTCTTTTTATGTGTGTATATCTAATTGTATTATTGAACTGCAGTTCATTTATATATTCTTAATATATGTATAAATACATTTTTATGATATATTTATCCAGACATGTGTTTTATGTATTGACATCAGCTCAGACAACTACTGTGTTGTTTATTTAATTTTTGTGTGAGGTCATTCTGCAGGAAATCCTCTGGTGTCAGCTGCAGGTGTTTATACTAGATAGTATCTGAACAAAAAGCGCGCCATATTTTCTTTTATACACCTTTTTGTTTCTGCATTGGTGCAGCAGATTTTGTTCAATATACTGTCAAGTTTTAGGTATTTGCATTTATATATATTTTATTGAGAGTAATTAGTTTGCATTATGTCATTGAATTGTTGTAAAGACAGATACAAGAGGAGACATGATTATTTTAATAGTCCTACTATAGAGATAGATAATGGGAATAATGAGAATCTTTTTAGATCCTTTTTTAAACTAGAGGATCATTTGAAGACAGCGACCCGTCATTGGCTTGATATGTGTATGCTGCAAAAATATATCAAGAATAAAATTATACCTAGAGGTCTAAGAGTCTTCAAGAGGTCCTCTTTTCAAGATGATACTGAATTTAGTGCAAAGTGGGATAGTATCCTTGATTTATGCTCAGTTTCACTGATGAAGCTTTTAGTGGAAATAGAGATAATAAGAACGAATTTAGAATCTCAAAAAGATCACCCTCTCTTTCAAGAAAGGGATTGTTTAACCAATCAGCGGGTTGAGAAATTTGAAAAAGACATAATTGATAGAAAAAATGCTAAATATATTTGAGATAGTAGAGACTATCAAAACAATATGGTTAGAACATATAACAAACACCCACACCCAGGACCTAGATGGGACCACAAGTATTTATCTAGGGACCAATTAGATTCAGGTAAATTTCCTTCACCTAAGATCAAAACTCCAGCTAGGTCTGGTTGGAAAAGTACCAAACCCAGAGTATCTATATGGGAAGAAAATAGAGTAGTAAGACCCAAGACCAGTTTTTCTCAGAGAAACGGGCCGCCGGTTTTTCATCCACATCAGGAAAGGGATCTGAATTATCAGAGCCTGAAACCCGTATCCAACCTATTAATGAGGAACAGGTATTATCCTCTTCAAGCTGCGACACCAAAAAGAAGAAGAAATTCAGGGTTAGAGGAGTCAGAGGAGGACGTGTGGTTTCAAAAAGAAAGAAAATACTCCAGGGGTCCAAAGACAGAGGCTATTCAAGAGCTGTAATTAATTTATCCTCTAAAGTACTTTCTGAGGAACATATGAATTTATTGAGTAGGGGTCTCAAATTTGCCCTGTCATCAAAACCTAATTTTTTTGAATTATTTGTAGAGTTAAATCGATATGTACGAAGTTTATGTCGCAAAAGATATTTTGCCAATAAAAGACTTAAAAAGTCAGATGTGGCATTTGATCCAGTTATTTTGGACAAAGAGGATGAGGAGGCTGTTTTTATTTTAGAAGAGTTATTGTTGGAACAGGACTCTACATTGGAAGAGATTCCTGTCTATGATGTTAACTGTCTTGGGAATACTTCCAAATTTGTGAACAAATCTAAGTTTTTTCCTTTACAATACAAGAACTCCTGTATAGACACGTTCTATAGGAAGACTTTGGAGAACTTTAGGATGATGTGTGAGAGAGAACAGGAGATTTTTAAGTACAAACAGAATCTTTCCCATCAAGAATTAGCAGCAATGAAAGAACTTTCTTCAGATTCTACGATTATTATTAAGTCAGTGGACAAGGGGGGATCGGTAGTGATACAAGATGTTGAGGATTATCTAAAGGAAGCTGTGTGGCTCCTTTATGATAAGACCTATTATCACACCCTCCCCCAAAATCTAACCATTTGTTTTCAGAATAAATTAAAAATGTTGTTGGATGAGGCATTGACTGATGGTATAATTTCCAGAAAGGAATTAGATTTTTTATTTCCCATTCACCCAATCATTTCCACTTATTATCACCTTCCGAAGGTACACAAAGATTTATCTTGTCCACTGGGTCCTCCTATAATTTCTGGTGTTGGGTCACTCACAGCCAATTTATCATTTTATGTTGATCACTTTCTACAACCTCACGCTGCTTCTCTTAGATCACATCTCAGAGATACCACTGACTTTTTGAATTGTCTATCAGATATAAAATGGAAATCTAGTTATTTACTCCTGACCTGTGATGTAAGTTCCCTCTATACCAATATCCCACATGAGGGTGGTATAGAGGCCACAGGATTCTATTTGATGAGAGATGATGTGGTCTCAAAGAGGCTGCATGATTTTATTTTGTCATCAATTTCATTTATTATCAAACACAATTATTTTTTGTTTGATCACCAATTTTATTTACAGCGCACCGGCACCGCGATGGGGACCTGGTTCGCACCGAGTTTTGCTAACCTCTATATGGGTCGATTTGAAGATGCATATATATGGGGTGGCAGATTCGGTGAGAACCTGGTCCTCTATCGATGATTTTTAGATGATTTATTTTTCATTTGGGAGGGGGATGAGGAGTCTGCTTCTGAGTTTATTAGTTATTTGAATTCTAATGATTTTAATCTTAAATTCACCAGCACTTGTCACTCCCAAACTATCACCTTTCTGGACATTAGGCTAGATATAATAGAGAATTGTATACACACATGTACATATCGGAAGGAAGTTGATTCTTATAACTATATAGATTACCATAGTAATCATAATAAGAAATGGTTGGAGAATATTCCATCAGGACAATTGCGACGTAGTCGTCGCAATTGTTCTAATAATAAATCTTATTAGTAACAAGCTGCTACTTTGGTAAAAGTGTTTAAAGGAAAAAATTACCCTGAAACGATACTACATAGGGCAATTAATTCAGTGTCAAAATTAAATAGAACTGATTTATTAGGTTTAGTGGGTAGAGGTGATAATAGTAAAAAGAAAATCAACAGAGAGGTTTCAGATAAATCTAATATCTTTGTCTCTAAATATAATTGTTGCGCACATAAAATTAAAAACATTATGAAAAAGAATTCTAAGATTTTACTAATGGATCCTCTCTTGAAATTAGAGGTTGTATTGGGTCCGATGGTTGTTTTTAAAAGAGCGAATAATCTAAAGAATATACTTGCCCCGAGCTTCTTTAAGAACAAGATTAGGAATACAGATAAGGATAAGAATAAAGTCACTAATAAAACATCCAATAATATTATTCAATCAGATGGTCATAATTTATTTGATTTATCTACTAGAATTATTGGGTGTTATAGGTGCGGTCATACTCGTTGTATTACCTGTAATCATATTAGACATAGTACTATGACCTTTATGGGCAAAGATTCTGATAGGAGGTTTCCAATTAAGTCCTTTATAAATTGTAAGAGCACTTATATTACCTATTTATTACAATGTTCGTGCAAATTACAATATATTGGACGCACCATTAGGTCTCTCAAGACAAGGTTCTGTGAGCATAGGAGGAACATTATGAATGGTTATTAGAGACACAGTGTTCCTAGACATTTTAATGTAGTTCACGCTTTGACCATTGTTGGTATCGAGTCTATAGCACCAACACCAAGAGGGGGCGATAGATATCGCAGATTGTATATGAGAGAGGCATTCTGGATACATATATTGCGCACCATGTGTCCAGATGGCCTAAATGAGACAATCGATATGGAGTTTTGAACAGATATATAGTCCAGATCATTGGTGTCATACTCTGTTTATGTTATTCTACATTTGTGGGGTTTATTAATTGTAATTTTTATATATATTTTTTATGATGTTTTTGTTGTTCATTTAAATGTACATTTATTTATTTTTATATATTATTTTCTTGTGCAGGCTTATTTGTTTTGTATATGTACAATGTTTACTTTATATTTATAGTATTTGAAGTATATTTTGAACTGAGAATTTATTATTTTATTATTATTTATTATTTTTTAGAGCCAGCTATTTGTGTCCTTATAGATCCATCTCTTTTTGTGTCTGTATATAACTTTTAATTAAGGGTTTTCAGCTGTATATCTATGGTATTTAGCTTGAGAATGCTAGCCACACTGATGGACTGAATTATCACTAATTGATTAATCGGATTCCCTTTAAAAAGGCCCTCTGCTTGGGAGAGATTTTTTCTTCTCTGCCTTTTGAAAAAACCCCTGGCAAGGGGGAGAAACACGTCAAGGATTCAGCTGACTGCAGTCTATAAACACCTATTGTGTGGTATTTCTGGATTTACACACTTCAATTACTGGCGGCAGTTGCCGTATTATACATCAGTATTTGTGCTTGGATACATCTGCGGCCACACACGTGGAGTCAGCAGTTGTCACTTTGTTTCATCTTTCCAGAGTCTGCATGCTGAGTTGAACTCTCCGCACATTGTCTCATCATCCCTGGTTCCCATAGTCCGGTCGCAAGCCACCGGAGCAGCGCGACCTAGCCTCTCAGGTCAGTCAGGAGCCGCCGGAGCAGCACCACCCTATCTTACAGTCTGTTCGGGAGCTGCCGCAGCGGTGCGACCTAGCCACACACATTGGCTGCACTACCATTTTGGGGAACCCTGACAGGGTAAGGATTTGGGGAGCTCGTTCCAGCCTACAAACTAGTGGGATTAAGGATTCAATTTGAGGTTGTGAGGAGTATCTCTGGCTCCAGAGTCTGCAACCTTATCAATTTTCATTTTATCATAGGATTTATTCATCCGTTTAAGACATCCCTTCTATGTGCTAGCAGGTTCTGTTTTTGGACACGTTTTTCATCTAGTATCAGAATCACTCACTATGCATTACAGGTGATAACGGATGCTGGGAATATAGATAAATGCCTAATTTCCAGCTTCATTTAATCAGAAGTCCTATGTACTGTCACAGTGCAAAATTGGTATGTCGACTTGGATGCAACAACATATTTAGTCATTTTTTTCTATATTGTACATTGACAGTATTTAGATATATTTGTTTGTTTTTTTCTTTTTATGTGTGTATATCTAATTGTATTATTGAACTGCAGTTCATTTATATATTCTTAATATATGTATAAATAAATTTTTATGATATATTTATCCAGACATGTGTTTTATGTATTGACATCAGCGCAGACACCTACTGTGTTGTTTATTTAATTTTTGTGTGAGGTCATTCTGCAGGAAATCCTCTGGTGTCAGCTGCAGGTGTTTATACTAGATAGTATCTGAACAAAAAGCGCGCCATATTTTCTTTTATACACCTTTTTGTTTCTGCATTGGTGCAGCAGATTTTGTTCAATATACTGTCAAGTTTTAGGTATTTGCATTTATATATATTTTATTGAGAGTAATTAGTTTGCATTATGTCATTGAATTGTTGTAAAGACAGATACAAGAGGAGACATGATTATTTTAATAGTCCTACTATAGAGATAGATAATGGGAATAATGAGAATCTTTTTAGATCCTTTTTTAAACTAGAGGATCATTTGAAGACAGCGACCCGTCATTGGCTTGATATGTGTATGCTGCAAAAATATATCAAGAATAAAATTATACCTAGAGGTCTAAGAGTCTTCAAGAGGTCCTCTTTTCAAGATGATACTGAATTTAGTGCAAAGTGGGATAGTATCCTTGATTTATGCTCAGTTTCACTGATGAAGCTTTTAGTGGAAATAGAGATAATAAGAACGAATTTAGAATCTCAAAAAGATCACCCTCTCTTTCAAGAAAGGGATTGTTTAACCAATCAGCGGGTTGAGAAATGTGAAAAAGACATAATTGATAGAAAAAATGCTAAATATATTTGAGATAGTAGAGACTATCAAAACAATATGGTTAGAACATATAACAAACACCCACACCCAGGACCTAGATGGGACCACAAGTATTTATCTAGGGACCAATTAGATTCAGGTAAATTTCCTTCACCTAAGATCAAAACTCCAGCTAGGTCTGGTTGGAAAAGTACCAAACCCAGAGTATCTATATGGGAAGAAAATAGAGTAGTAAGACCCAAGACCAGTTTTTCTCAGAGAAACGGGCCGCCGGTTTTTCATCCACATCAGGAAAGGGATCTGAATTATCAGAGCCTGAAACCCGTATCCAACCTATTAATGAGGAACAGGTATTATCCTCTTCAAGCTGCTACACCAAAAAGAAGAAGAAATTCAGGGTTAGAGGAGTCAGAGGAGGACGTGTGGTTTCAAAAAGAAAGAAAATACTCCAGGGGTCCAAAGACAGAGGCTATTCAAGAGCTGTAATTAATTTATCCTCTAAAGTACTTTCTGAGGAACATATGAATTTATTGAGTAGGGGTCTCAAATTTGCCCTGTCATCAAAACCTAATTTTTTTGAATTATTTGTAGAGTTAAATCGATATGTACGAAGTTTATGTCGCAAAAGATATTTTGCCAATAAAAGACTTAAAAAGTCAGATGTGGCATGTGATCCAGTTATTTTGGACAAAGAGGATGAGGAGGCTGTTTTTATTTTAGAAGAGTTATTGTTGGAACAGGACTCTACATTGGAAGAGATTCCTGTCTATGATGTTAACTGTCTTGGGAATACTTCCAAATTTGTGAACAAATCTAAGTTTTTTCCTTTACAATACAAGAACTCCTGTATAGACACGTTCTATAGGAAGACTTTGGAGAACTTTAGGATGATGTGTGAGAGAGAACAGGAGATTTTTAAGTACAAACAGAATCTTTCCCATCAAGAATTAGCAGCAATGAAAGAACTTTCTTCAGATTCTACGATTATTATTAAGTCAGTGGACAAGGGGGGATCGGTAGTGATACAAGATGTTGAGGATTATCTAAAGGAAGCTGTGTGGCTCCTTTATGATAAGACCTATTATCACACCCTCCCCCAAAATCTAACCATTTGTTTTCAGAATAAATTAAAAATGTTGTTGGATGAGGCATTGACTGATGGTATAATTTCCAGAAAGGAATTAGATTTTTTATTTCCCATTCACCCAATCATTTCCACTTATTATCACCTTCCGAAGGTACACAAAGATTTATCTTGTCCACTGGGTCCTCCTATAATTTCTGGTGTTGGGTCACTCACAGCCAATTTATCATTTTATGTTGATCACTTTCTACAACCTCACGCTGCTTCTCTTAGATCACATCTCAGAGATACCACTGACTTTTTGAATTGTCTATCAGATATAAAATGGAAATCTAGTTATTTACTCCTGACCTGTGATGTAAGTTCCCTCTATACCAATATCCCACATGAGGGTGGTATAGAGGCCACAGGATTCTATTTGATGAGAGATGATGTGGTCTCAAAGAGGCTGCATGATTTTATTTTGTCATCAATTTCATTTATTATCAAACACAATTATTTTTTGTTTGATCACCAATTTTATTTACAGCGCACCGGCACCGCGATGGGGACCTGGTTCGCACCGAGTTTTGCTAACCTCTATATGGGTCGATTTGAAGATGCATATATATGGGGTGGCAGATTCGGTGAGAACCTGGTCCTCTATCGATGATTTTTAGATGATTTATTTTTCATTTGGGAGGGGGATGAGGAGTCTGCTTCTGAGTTTATTAGTTATTTGAATTCTAATGATTTTAATCTTAAATTCACCAGCACTTGTCACTCCCAAACTATCACCTTTCTGGACATTAGGCTAGATATAATAGAGAATTGTATACACACATGTACATATCGGAAGGAAGTTGATTCTTATAACTATATAGATTACCATAGTAATCATAATAAGAAATGGTTGGAGAATATTCCATCAGGACAATTGCGACGTAGTCGTCGCAATTGTTCTAATAATAAATCTTATTAGTAACAAGCTGCTACTTTGGTAAAAGTGTTTAAAGGAAAAAATTACCCTGAAACGATACTACATAGGGCAATTAATTCAGTGTCAAAATTAAATAGAACTGATTTATTAGGTTTAGTGGGTAGAGGTGATAATAGTAAAAAGAAAATCAACAGAGAGGTTTCAGATAAATCTAATATCTTTGTCTCTAAATATAATTGTTGCGCACATAAAATTAAAAACATTATGAAAAAGAATTCTAAGATTTTACTAATGGATCCTCTCTTGAAATTAGAGGTTGTATTGGGTCCGATGGTTGTTTTTAAAAGAGCGAATAATCTAAAGAATATACTTGCCCCGAGCTTCTTTAAGAACAAGATTAGGAATACAGATAAGGATAAGAATAAAGTCACTAATAAAACATCCAATAATATTATTCAATCAGATGGTCATAATTTATTTGATTTATCTACTAGAATTATTGGGTGTTATAGGTGCGGTCATACTCGTTGTATTACCTGTAATCATATTAGACATAGTACTATGACCTTTATGGGCAAAGATTCTGATAGGAGGTTTCCAATTAAGTCCTTTATAAATTGTAAGAGCACTTATATTACCTATTTATTACAATGTTCGTGCAAATTACAATATATTGGACGCACCATTAGGTCTCTCAAGACAAGGTTCTGTGAGCATAGGAGGAACATTATGAATGGTTATTAGAGACACAGTGTTCCTAGACATTTTAATGTAGTTCACGCTTTGACCATTGTTGGTATCGAGTCTATAGCACCAACACCAAGAGGGGGCGATAGATATCGCAGATTGTATATGAGAGAGGCATTCTGGATACATATATTGCGCACCATGTGTCCAGATGGCCTAAATGAGACAATCGATATGGAGTTTTGAACAGATATATAGTCCAGATCATTGGTGTCATACTCTGTTTATGTTATTCTACATTTGTGGGGTTTATTAATTGTAATTTTTATATATATTTTTTATGATGTTTTTGTTGTTCATTTAAATGTACATTTATTTATTTTTATATATTATTTTCTTGTGCAGGCTTATTTGTTTTGTATATGTACAATGTTTACTTTATATTTATAGTATTTGAAGTATATTTTGAACTGAGAATTTATTATTTTATTATTATTTATTATTTTTTAGAGCCAGCTATTTGTGTCCTTATAGATCCATCTCTTTTTGTGTCTGTATATAACTTTTAATTAAGGGTTTTCAGCTGTATATCTATGGTATTTAGCTTGAGAATGCTAGCCACACTGATGGACTGAATTATCACTAATTGATTAATCGGATTCCCTTTAAAAAGGCCCTCTGCTTGGGAGAGATTTTTTCTTCTCTGCCTTTTGAAAAAACCCCTGGCAAGGGGGAGAAACACGTCAAGGATTCAGCTGACTGCAGTCTATAAACACCTATTGTGTGGTATTTCTGGATTTACACACTTCAATTACTGGCGGCAGTTGCCGTATTATACATCAGTATTTGTGCTTGGATACATCTGCGGCCACACACGTGGAGTCAGCAGTTGTCACTTTGTTTCATCTTTCCAGAGTCTGCATGCTGAGTTGAACTCTCCGCACATTGTCTCATCATCCCTGGTTCCCATAGTCCGGTCGCAAGCCACCGGAGCAGCGCGACCTAGCCTCTCAGGTCAGTCAGGAGCCGCCGGAGCAGCACCTCCCTATCTTACAGTCTGGTCGGGAGCTGCCGCAGCGGTGCGACCTAGCCACACACATTGGCTGCACTACCATTTTGGGGAACCCTGACAGGGTAAGGATTTGGGGAGCTCGTTCCAGCCTACAAACTAGTGGGATTAAGGATTCAATTTGAGGTTGTGAGGAGTATCTCTGGCTCCAGAGTCTGCAACCTTATCAATTTTCATTTTATCATAGGATTTATTCATCCGTTTAAGACATCCCTTCTATGTGCTAGCAGGTTCTGTTTTTGGACACGTTTTTCATCTAGTATCAGAATCACTCACTATGCATTACAGGTGATAACGGATGCTGGGAATATAGATAAATGCCTAATTTCCAGCTTCATTTAATCAGAAGTCCTATGTACTGTCACAGTGCAAAATTGGTATGTCGACTTGGATGCAACAACATATTTAGTCATTTTTTTCTATATTGTACATTGACAGTATTTAGATATATTTGTTTGTTTTTTTCTTTTTATGTGTGTATATCTAATTGTATTATTGAACTGCAGTTCATTTATATATTCTTAATATATGTATAAATAAATTTTTATGATATATTTATCCAGACATGTGTTTTATGTATTGACATCAGCGCAGACACCTACTGTGTTGTTTATTTAATTTTTGTGTGAGGTCATTCTGCAGGAAATCCTCTGGTGTCAGCTGCAGGTGTTTATACTAGATAGTATCTGAACAAAAAGCGCGCCATATTTTCTTTTATACACCTTTTTGTTTCTGCATTGGTGCAGCAGATTTTGTTCAATATACTGTCAAGTTTTAGGTATTTGCATTTATATATATTTTATTGAGAGTAATTAGTTTGCATTATGTCATTGAATTGTTGTAAAGACAGATACAAGAGGAGACATGATTATTTTAATAGTCCTACTATAGAGATAGATAATGGGAATAATGAGAATCTTTTTAGATCCTTTTTTAAACTAGAGGATCATTTGAAGACAGCGACCCGTCATTGGCTTGATATGTGTATGCTGCAAAAATATATCAAGAATAAAATTATACCTAGAGGTCTAAGAGTCTTCAAGAGGTCCTCTTTTCAAGATGATACTGAATTTAGTGCAAAGTGGGATAGTATCCTTGATTTATGCTCAGTTTCACTGATGAAGCTTTTAGTGGAAATAGAGATAATAAGAACGAATTTAGAATCTCAAAAAGATCACCCTCTCTTTCAAGAAAGGGATTGTTTAACCAATCAGCGGGTTGAGAAATGTGAAAAAGACATAATTGATAGAAAAAATGCTAAATATATTTGAGATAGTAGAGACTATCAAAACAATATGGTTAGAACATATAACAAACACCCACACCCAGGACCTAGATGGGACCACAAGTATTTATCTAGGGACCAATTAGATTCAGGTAAATTTCCTTCACCTAAGATCAAAACTCCAGCTAGGTCTGGTTGGAAAAGTACCAAACCCAGAGTATCTATATGGGAAGAAAATAGAGTAGTAAGACCCAAGACCAGTTTTTCTCAGAGAAACGGGCCGCCGGTTTTTCATCCACATCAGGAAAGGGATCTGAATTATCAGAGCCTGAAACCCGTATCCAACCTATTAATGAGGAACAGGTATTATCCTCTTCAAGCTGCTACACCAAAAAGAAGAAGAAATTCAGGGTTAGAGGAGTCAGAGGAGGACGTGTGGTTTCAAAAAGAAAGAAAATACTCCAGGGGTCCAAAGACAGAGGCTATTCAAGAGCTGTAATTAATTTATCCTCTAAAGTACTTTCTGAGGAACATATGAATTTATTGAGTAGGGGTCTCAAATTTGCCCTGTCATCAAAACCTAATTTTTTTGAATTATTTGTAGAGTTAAATCGATATGTACGAAGTTTATGTCGCAAAAGATATTTTGCCAATAAAAGACTTAAAAAGTCAGATGTGGCATGTGATCCAGTTATTTTGGACAAAGAGGATGAGGAGGCTGTTTTTATTTTAGAAGAGTTATTGTTGGAACAGGACTCTACATTGGAAGAGATTCCTGTCTATGATGTTAACTGTCTTGGGAATACTTCCAAATTTGTGAACAAATCTAAGTTTTTTCCTTTACAATACAAGAACTCCTGTATAGACACGTTCTATAGGAAGACTTTGGAGAACTTTAGGATGATGTGTGAGAGAGAACAGGAGATTTTTAAGTACAAACAGAATCTTTCCCATCAAGAATTAGCAGCAATGAAAGAACTTTCTTCAGATTCTACGATTATTATTAAGTCAGTGGACAAGGGGGGATCGGTAGTGATACAAGATGTTGAGGATTATCTAAAGGAAGCTGTGTGGCTCCTTTATGATAAGACCTATTATCACACCCTCCCCCAAAATCTAACCATTTGTTTTCAGAATAAATTAAAAATGTTGTTGGATGAGGCATTGACTGATGGTATAATTTCCAGAAAGGAATTAGATTTTTTATTTCCCATTCACCCAATCATTTCCACTTATTATCACCTTCCGAAGGTACACAAAGATTTATCTTGTCCACTGGGTCCTCCTATAATTTCTGGTGTTGGGTCACTCACAGCCAATTTATCATTTTATGTTGATCACTTTCTACAACCTCACGCTGCTTCTCTTAGATCACATCTCAGAGATACCACTGACTTTTTGAATTGTCTATCAGATATAAAATGGAAATCTAGTTATTTACTCCTGACCTGTGATGTAAGTTCCCTCTATACCAATATCCCACATGAGGGTGGTATAGAGGCCACAGGATTCTATTTGAAGAGAGATGATGTGGTCTCAAAGAGGCTGCATGATTTTATTTTGTCATCAATTTCATTTATTATCAAACACAATTATTTTTTGTTTGATCACCAATTTTATTTACAGCGCACCGGCACCGCGATGGGGACCTGGTTCGCACCGAGTTTTGCTAACCTCTATATGGGTCGATTTGAAGATGCATATATATGGGGTGGCAGATTCGGTGAGAACCTGGTCCTCTATCGATGATTTTTAGATGATTTATTTTTCATTTGGGAGGGGGATGAGGAGTCTGCTTCTGAGTTTATTAGTTATTTGAATTCTAATGATTTTAATCTTAAATTCACCAGCACTAGTCACTCCCAAACTATCACCTTTCTGGACATTAGGCTAGATATAATAGAGAATTGTATACACACATGTACATATCGGAAGGAAGTTGATTCTTATAACTATATAGATTACCATAGTAATCATAATAAGAAATGGTTGGAGAATATTCCATCAGGACAATTGCGACGTAGTCGTCGCAATTGTTCTAATAATAAATCTTATTAGTAACAAGCTGCTACTTTGGTAAAAGTGTTTAAAGGAAAAAATTACCCTGAAACGATACTACATAGGGCAATTAATTCAGTGTCAAAATTAAATAGAACTGATTTATTAGGTTTAGTGGGTAGAGGTGATAATAGTAAAAAGAAAATCAACAGAGAGGTTTCAGATAAATCTAATATCTTTGTCTCTAAATATAATTGTTGCGCACATAAAATTAAAAACATTATGAAAAAGAATTCTAAGATTTTACTAATGGATCCTCTCTTGAAATTAGAGGTTGTATTGGGTCCGATGGTTGTTTTTAAAAGAGCGAATAATCTAAAGAATATACTTGCCCCGAGCTTCTTTAAGAACAAGATTAGGAATACAGATAAGGATAAGAATAAAGTCACTAATAAAACATCCAATAATATTATTCAATCAGATGGTCATAATTTATTTGATTTATCTACTAGAATTATTGGGTGTTATAGGTGCGGTCATATTCGTTGTATTACCTGTAATCATATTAGACATAGTACTATGACCTTTATGGGCAAAGATTCTGATAGGAGGTTTCCAATTAAGTCCTTTATAAATTGTAAGAGTACTTATATTACCTATTTATTACAATGTTCGTGCAAATTACAATATATTGGACGCACCATTAGGTCTCTCAAGACAAGGTTCTGTGAGCATAGGAGGAACATTATGAATGGTTATTAGAGACACAGTGTTCCTAGACATTTTAATGTAGTTCACGCTTTGACCATTGTTGGTATCGAGTCTATAGCACCAACACCAAGAGGGGGCGATAGATATCGCAGATTGTATATGAGAGAGGCATTCTGGATACATATATTGTGCACCATGTGTCCAGATGGCCTAAATGAGACAATAGATATGGAGTTTTGAACAGATATATAGTCCAGATCATTGGTGTCATACTCTGTTTATGTTATTCTACATTTGTGGGGTTTATTAATTGTAATTTTTATATATATTTTTTATGATGTTTTTGTTGTTCATTTAAATGTACATTTATTTATTTTTATATATTATTTTCTTGTGCAGGCTTATTTGTTTTGTATATGTACAATGTTTACTTTATATTTATAGTATTTGAAGTATATTTTGAACTGAGAATTTATTATTTTATTATTATTTATTATTTTTTAGAGCCAGCTATTTGTGTCCTTATAGATCCATCTCTTTTTGTGTCTGTATATAACTTTTAATTAAGGGTTTTCAGCTGTATATCTATGGTATTTAGCTTGAGAATGCTAGCCACACTGATGGACTGAATTATCACTAATTGATTAATCGGATTCCCTTTAAAAAGGCCCTCTGCTTGGGAGAGATTTTTTCTTCTCTGCCTTTTGAAAAAACCCCTGGCAAGGGGGAGAAACACGTCAAGGATTCAGCTGACTGCAGTCTATAAACACCTATTGTGTGGTATTTCTGGATTTACACACTTCAATTACTGGCGGCAGTTGCTGTATTATACATCAGTATTTGTGCTTGGATACATCTGCGGCCACACACGTGGAGTCAGCAGTTGTCACTTTGTTTCATCTTTCCAGAGTCTGCATGCTGAGTTGAACTCTCCGCACATTGTCTCATCATCCCTGGTTCCCATAGTCCGGTCGCAAGCCACCGGAGCAGCGCGACCTAGCCTCTCAGGTCAGTCAGGAGCCGCCGGAGCAGCACCACCCTATCTTACAGTCTGGTCGGGAGCTGCCGCAGCGGCGCGACCTAGCCACACACATTGGCTGCACTACCATTTTGGGGAACCCTGACAGGGTAAGGATTTGGGGAGCTCGTTCCAGCCTACAAACTAGTGGGATTAAGGATTCAATTTGAGGTTGTGAGGAGTATCTCTGGCTCCAGAGTCTGCAACCTTATCAATTTTCATTTTATCATAGGATTTATTCATCCGTTTAAGACATCCCTTCTATGTGCTAGCAGGTTCTGTTTTTGGACACGTTTTTCATCTAGTATCAGAATCACTCACTATGCATTACAGGTGATAATGGATGCTGGGAATATAGATAATTGCCTAATTTCCAGCTTCATTTAATCAGAAGTCCTATGTACTGTCACAGTGCAATATTAGTATGTCGACTTGGATGCAACAACATATTTAGTCATTTTTTTCTATATTGTACATTGACAGTATTTAGATATATTTGTTTGTTTTTTTCTTTTTATGTGTGTATATCTAATTGTATTATTGAACTGCAGTTCATTTATATATTCTTAATATATGTATAAATAAATTTTTATGATATATTTATCCAGACATGTGTTTTATGTATTGACATCAGCACAGACACCTACTGTGTTGTTCATTTAATCTCCGGGGGGGGGGGGCTGAATGAATACATCAACTACAGTCCCTTTCTTTAAATTCTAATCTTTGAATACTATGTGGTTGCCTTGTCCAATATCAATATATTACTTTTCCTATTGAATTCCCCTTGGGATGATATTCATTAGGGCAGTTTGTGTTCAATATTACTCCCAATACATGTATATAGCATGTTCACTGATTGTGATAAGATATTTTACCTGACATTAGGAGCATGAAAATTAGCTCTATGGTATTGTGTTTTGTAATATACTAGGTCACATCTATCTATATGGGGAGTTAGTTTATGAATATTAATATATGAGAAACTTTTATAAGGCACTCAATTTGTGATTATTATAAGCCCCCTTCAGAGATTTGTTATGAATGTATTTCAAGTTGTTTATTATTGAGTAATAGTGAATTTACAGCTGCTTTTACTATATCAACAAATTGAATGTTTCATTATGATTGACACACATTTATTAATTATTGAATTTATTCCAAGTCTATTTACCCATGAGGCAGCCATATGCTCTCTAAGTTCCAAGAAATTTTGGATAACATACAGTTATGCTGCATTTCCTCTTAGTAAATATTAAACTCATTTAGAATGTGTAGGCAGTGCAATATGTTTAGTTACAATGTATATACATGGTGTTTGAGCTATGGGTATGATTAATCCACTAGTTTCTATCATTACCTTTGAATTAACAAATTGTCCTAATCACTCTTTGAACCGTTTTATCACTATGTTAATTAATGATGACATCTACTGAGTATGTTCTAATAACATTTAGTGGAACATAATTGTTTTTTTGTCCATTAAAATTATGAGTCTATACTTTATTTTATTTTGGATTATGATCACTTCCATTCCCTTTAGTGTCTCTGTCTTAAGATATATATATATATATATATATATATATATATATATATATAGACTGCAAAAGTTCGTCACTCAGTGAAAGCAGCGAGGTACGGGGTGCTGTCCTAAATGAAAACTATAGACACGATGTTACTCCTATGGGCGGTATGCCTGCCGCCCTGTCCCTTCAGCACCTTTTCACCTACACAGCTCCCTATTTAAGGTAAGCCCCAGTCACTTTGAGTTTTGTTACTATATGTACAGTCCTGACGAAAAGGTCTGCGGACCTTGAAACATTGACATATTGCTGTACCGCCTTTGCATCATGTTATAAGTATATACACTTTTCTTTCTATTTTTCTACAAGGGAGTGCCTCCAGTGTTTTGTTTTCTTCCCCTGGGGGTTGCCATACTGCCCATAGGAGTAACACCGTGTCTATATATATATATATATATATATATATATATATATATATGGGCACATGGACATCCCATAATCAAGGATTTATATGGCATCTAGTACCACCCTCAATTACTACTGCTATCAGTGAATGGCACTATAATGGATTACATTTGTGTTAATTCAATCACCAGGGTTACCTACTGGGAGCTGGAGAAGTTTGAAACTGACCACATCTGATTGGTCTGTTTTCTCCTTAAAGAAAGGGATTCCCCAGGCATATGTCACAATGATGTGACCAAGCCCCTTTGAGTGCGAAACGTACGTCATCATGAGGCAATAGAACGAGGTCAGTGGGCGGAGCGGCTGGGCACCATCCTGTGAAGTCGCATGGTAGAAGTCTCCCACTGCTCTCACTGCTCTGACCTGTCCCTCGCTGATACACACATACAGATCTCCGCTTGCTGCATTTACACATACTGAATAGCTGCTCTCTGGATGGGTGATCTTTATCCATTACATGAGCTAAGTATATGGCATTGTGGATACCACTGCTTCTAACCACTATATATTCTCCGCACAGACGTGCAAGTTTGTTACTTTGTATCTGGTTTAGGGCTCTGTGTGTTTTTTTGGTATCATGATACAGAAAAATCCCCCGGAGGATAATACTATGCATGTCATCTAGCAGTCTGGCACTGTTTATAACTTGGCAAGCACTGTATGTATATTTTCTCACCTTACATGCTTGCTTATGGATTAAATCCAGGAGAGGCTTTTTTGCAACTGTTTGGTAATTATACATGCTGAATAGCAGCCCCCTGGATGGGTGGTTATTACCCACAGCATTAGCTAAGTATTTGGCAGTGTGGTTACCACTGTGTTACAGTGTTGCATATTCTCTGTGCAGAAGTGCGAGCTTGCAACTTTGTATCTGATTTTAGAACTCTATGACTTAGTATTATGACACAAGGTCTCCGGAGGTTAATACTATGCATGTCATCTAGCAGTCTAGTATCTGTTACACAATCTTTACAAGTACTGAATGTACCTTGTCATTCTGTATGCTTGCTTATGGTTTAAACCTAGGGGAAATGTTAATTGCTGGCAGGGGTAAATTTTTCTGTACGCTGAACCAACTATAGTTCTGGAAAGTCAGATTAGTCTTTCATATAGGCAAGCAATTATGCACTGTGATTTATCTCTGCTATTTTCTGTCTAATGGTATATGACATATATGCGGAGATTGTGCTGTGATTGGTTCATGTGCAATCATACTCCTGAGCAAGCATGCCTAACTGTTATTAAAAGCTATTCATTTTCATTATGCATGCATTTTAGGGATTTATGATCACTCTAGGAATTACTAAGGATTGTTATAGATGTAAAGTTAAAGAAATTTGCTGATTTATGTACAAACTCTACACTATTCCCAGTCCCTATGTTATACCTACAGCTAGTTTAGTGATGTATTATAACTAGGCAAACCTGGCTGTTTTTCTGACAGTGTTTAGATTGATTTAGATTAATCTGCGGAACTCTGTGTGTGTCATTATTAAAGCCAATTAGGCACATAATTGATTCAATCATTTTATATTTGCATCGACAGACTGTAACTTTATGTTCAGTTTATGACTGTCACTTATATGTTAGATGTGAATGATGTTTGTCTTTTGTTTGTATCAACTATAATTTTATGTACTAATTTATTAAAAGTTAAGTTTTAATTTAAAACTATTTTTCATAGCATTGCCCCAAAAAACTAGTCTTCTTTCTCTCTGTGTCTATTACAGTTTATAGACAGCGCAAAGTCCAAACAAGCAATGAGTATATAATTGACACTCTTTTAACCATACAATGTTGAGGAGTTCAGAGAAAAATGACAAATTTTCAATACAACCTTTTGTCATGTTCAACACTATGAACATATATTTGTAAAATAGTTCTAAAATTAATTACTACTGATATAAAATTATACCCCAAAAGTTTCATCTATTTGGTAGAATATGCTGCAACTGCCACAACTACAACTGTGTTTAGATTAATATTTAATTGAACAAGCTGAACTCTGCAGTGGTCATATGATCATAAGTTTGTGATTAGCTGGGGGGTTTAATTAGACAGGGAGAGGTTAGACTCCATCCCAGTGTAGGGATAGCCATCAGTGGGGTGTCCATTAAATGTTACCATCTATGAACCTGTAAGACACTTAGGAGCTCATTCAGACCTGGTAGCTAAGCTCCGCTGTCTCGCTGGCTAAAGGGGCCAGGTATGAAAATCCCACAATCACACTGACAGGCTTAAGGATGCCCTCTATGTATTTGAGAGTGAACGCAGTGAGCACACACCTGAGCATAAGGATGACCATTTTCACTCTTAGCACACATCATCTCCAGTAAGTGTGTGAATAATTGGGAACATTGAGTGCCATTGGAGCTGCTCACAGCACTTGTGATAGCCTTACCCCACCGCAAGTAGTGTGATCAGTTAAGCCAGAAATACAGCCAAGCCATGTGTGGAATGATGCTACTTTGCTAATTATGCATTCCCATTAAACTCAGTTTTCACAGTCAGACACGCCTGCATTCACAGAACCACTCCCCCATTCACGAGCTCCTTCCCCTGTTATCCCACCACAAATGGGATTGTCACTCAAAATAGAATCCTGTCTATGTACAACAAGTGCACGATTGACCATCACAGTGACTAGTTTTGCGCATGCACACTGCGACTTATATGCATGCGCAGATGGCCGACCATCGCCCAGAGTGAGTGCAACTTAGTGACCAGGTTTGAATGAGTTCCTTAGTGTTAACAGATATGTCAGGGGCCAGAGAATGGGGTATAAAAAGACCCAACATATGAATATTTTATTGTATATAATTGAATCCATTTATTTGTATTATTGTTATCCACTTTGTTAATTTGTTTGGTGAAAGCCTTTATATTGTAAAGTGGTGGGGCAACTCATTTCTATACATATTTGAGCCGTGTGCACTAAATGGGATATTGTTGGTATTATTCTGGATGCATGTAGAAGGATTTAGAAATGGCACAGGAGTGGGGCTAATGCCTGAAGTGAGAGAAGGGATCAGTGTGGTCAGTGGGAAGGAGGATGACATGCTATGGCAGTTGGAGAGCGGTTGGTTTACCCTTGAGAGCCTACTGACCTGTATCCTTATACCAGATTACTTGAGAGCTGGCTAGCGGTGCTGAGGGGACAGGTTTTTGGAGCCAGTGAGGACATAGTGGCAGTTTGAGGTTCTTGATCAGAGGGGTAACCAAATAAACAGACAGCTGTGGAGAGACACCTCCAGTGGTCCGGTGAGAGCATCGAGGGAGCACTGCTGCAGCCACTTAGTTCTGATAGGAGGCGGGTCTGAGGTGAGACTGGGAGGCATCACAGAACTTCGGCTCTGATTGAAGGCAAGGATGGTCAGTGAATCTGATTAACATAGCCCAGTCAGCAGCAGGTCACTAGTCTGCCACTTTTGAATTAAACAGCTGAGTTGTGTAAGTAGAATTTCAGCTTAGAGGAGGAGATGATTGCAGACCTATAAGCGCTTATTATAGTTACCATATTTACAATCTGCAAACATTGTTTACTTTCAATCAGAAGAGGCTACTAGGACATTACTAGGAAATTATTTCTGCCAAAGAGGGGAAGTTGAGGGACATAGCACTTTCAAGAGATTTTCAGCTATCAATATTACCTCATTCCAGTGTTGATAGATAGAGCAGAGGAAGTTGGAAGATCATTGGGCCAGGTCTTAAAGAGAGTGGATCGATACTTTCACTAAAAGCCAAGAGAGAATTATATGGTATTTATATTGATGTGTTGCCTACCACTAATTTATTAATCTGTTACCAATTACCTGAGAGTGATATGTAAATTATATTGTCAGAAATTTAATGACTTATTATTCTGGCGATCCTGCACTACATGTATATTATTATAGACTGTCAGTTCTTGAATTTACTCTCTCCTGGTGTATCCAATATATCATCCACAATATAATGATTACATCATCTACTGGAGGAAGAAGTTTCATTTCAGCCAAATTCAAGATCAATACAGTACTTACATTATAAGTTTTGGGAATATTTTTCAGCAAAGGGATAATGAGATCAATCATACTATTTCATCTGAATTAGCTCAACAGCTACGCAGACAGTGAAGTAGTATTGTAAGGAATGTAAATAGGGAGAATGAAACTTCCTTTTCCGAGTGAGAATTGCCAAATATAGTCTCACTAGTATAAACATTGGACACACACAACTGTGATTATCGTATTGCATGTATATACTGCAAGGCATTGTATGAGATAGGATAGTTTTATGTACACATATTTTATTAGAAGTCTTGCAATGTCAGTATTAACATATTGATTTCAATTGTATATTAGTAATGTATGTTTCATTTGCTCAATTGTATCGTCTGTTACACTTTCTGCAAGATATACAAATTAACCTATATTTATATTAGCATAGAATGGGTATTTACCTAAGGATGAAGAGCCCTGTTTGGTAGTAGTAATGGATCTGCCAAAAAAATGACATGTTGTAACTAAATGGGTATTATTATCTATAAATCATTTTATTTCAATTTACAACTGTACACCATAATCCTCTGGGTTTTCCCAAGCTGACCGATGAACACATATACAAACTAGCTTGGGTGGAGGCACTTATAGAATTTCCCCAGAGGGTGGCTTACAGACCCATTGGTGATTACAATTGATGGCACAAAAACTATATATGGTGTACTATAAATTGTTTGCACCCCAATGATGGCCATCACTACTGTGGTCGCGGTGGGCCATGGGAAAATCAAAACTGGATATGTGGCTTAGTGGCTGCCAGGGGGTGGGGCTAAGTTCCATACTGTCAAGGGAAAAACATTAGCACCCACTCATTCATCGATGATGGAGAACAATTGTTTCTCTACCATCAATGGCCAAAATAGTTAACATTTGGTGGCCTCTATTGATGTTTTGAAATCATTGCTGGTCGATGACCATCCCTATGCCAGTGAAAGTTCCTGCTACAGTGTTAACTGCCTTTCCACCTCTGATTCAATTAATTGCTTAACTTGTTGTGTTCTCAGCTATTCCATTTTGATTACAATGCTCTTCTGCCTCCTATGGCCCTTGTAAAGTTATGAAAAACTGTCTATCTACAGCACTTGGGTTTGTATTATGTATTTGGCTTCAGTTAGAATAGATTTGTATTTACATTGTTTTTTATAACCTGGCAATCATTTATAATTTACACTGCCACTTCTGAACCACTATGGTTGTGAATTATGTTCATAATAAATATTCAAATTTGTACTGCCACAAGATGCTGCAAGAGGGCATCTCACTATTCATAAGATCGACCATGATGTTAGCATAAAGATGCAGACTTGGCCCTCAGAATCAAGCCTATTGTGCTCCATACAAGATGCACTGAATATGGAAAAATACACTTGTCTTCTGAAAATCAATAAAAATGAATCAATGTAACACATGAATTGAAATGAATTGAAATGTAACACATGACAGAGACAATGTCCTCTTATTTTGACAATTTACAAACATCACATCTGGTCCAATTAGCACTAGTGAAGAGAATAATAAAGAGTTGGCTCTAACCCAGGATTTAAAAAGTATCAATATTTTGTAGTGACTGTCTTATGTTACAATTTTCAACATGCACAGAACAACTCTGATCCAAGAAATGGATTTACCAAGTATTTGTGCAGAGAAAATTTGAAAACTAAAATGTGCACCGTTGTTTGTTCAAACATGTTCCCCTGTAGTATTAAAAAACAATATTACAGTTTTAAACACGTTTATGAAAAAAAAACTGTTATAATTGATTATTATGTCAACTATCTATAAATTAATGTTCTTTTTAGATCAGTTATGGAGCAAGAGATCCTCTGCTGAGTGACAGAATGATTTATCCACATTTTTTTCGAACAATTCACAATGACAAGATGCAATTTTTGGCAATTGTAAAGTTATTGAAACTGTTTGGCAGGAACTGGGTTGTGATAATTTCATCAGATGATGACACTGGAGAGCAGGAGCTCCAACAGCTGAGCAGGGAGTTAATCACTCATGGGATATGTATTGAATTTAGGTTAAATATGGTTAATATTGATGACAATTTTAAAACTTCATTAATGGAGAATATTTCTCATTTTACTGCTGAGATTATAATAATTTGTGGCACATATGCCATGCACTTTTTACATTTTATCCACAGAATAGGTCAATTTATTGTCAATAAGACTCTTATTCTTACAGCTTCATGGTCATCATTGTTCAAAATTGCTTTTCACAAGAAATATGGAATATTCATTAATGGCAGCCTTGTGTTTTCACTTCCTGTATGTATTATCCCTAAGGTAGAAATATTTCTAAATTATGTCAGTCAATCAGTTCAATCAATTGATCCATTACTGGAGGATATCTGGATAACTCAATTTCACTGTTGGTCTAAACACCTTATTAAGAATTTGCTTATTCCAATTTTTATTAACATAACCCTTTGAAATTGCACTAATACGGATCTTCAAAGTCTTGACTATTATTATGAAGATCCAATGGCCTACCAAGTGTATAGTGCTGTTTATATTCTGGCTCAAGCTTTGCATGATATGTATTTATTTTTAAGCAATAATGGAATGAGAAACAAATATAAAGTAAATGAGAACCATGTGAGTTTATATGATGAGTGATTATCATTATTATTATTATTATTATTATTATTATTATTATTATTATTATTATTATTATTATATTACATTGCACTGAATAAACTCAACATACAATTAGTGTCACTATTTATTAAATCCGGAGTATATATGAATATGGATGTTTAAAATGAGACTCAGGTAAAAGGGTCAACGAAACTTTAGTTTGGAAGAGATGCAGTTTGACTGATGCTGATAGAAAGATATGTTCACTTATAGGCAATAAGTAACAGTCACATACTCAGAAGGACTCACTAACATTGCACTTTGGAGCAAAATACAGTATGCAATAATTTATACAACCAATAAGGCACTAGTGTTCATTAGGGTAAATGTAATATGATTCAAGGTTGTAAAAAAATGTTCTCATTGGTAAAAAAACACATTTCACCCTGTTCAGGTCTTGTCTAGGGCACACACTGCAGGCTCTTCCTCCACCACCTCTACTAACTCAGCGGGGGACCCCTATTCCTAACTGCTGATCTGACCCCAAAATATCTTCCTACATGCATTCCTGCACCACAAAATGGACACACAAACACTGATCATTTATAAAATAAAGATGATTTACCACTTACTAGCACACACCACTAACACAGCTCACACTAAAACAGGTGTATTTAATGAGAAGAGAACCTAGTTCTACCATTGTGAACAATAATATGGATTCATTGTTTTGGGACTTAGAGAAAACTGATTAAAGAGATCAAATTACGGTGGGAAATTAAAGCAATTGAGAATTTCCTCAAAGTTTATAGGGTATCTAGAAGACAAAGACTGATAATAAAATCTCACTTTTGGTACAGATAATGCCAAATTGATAGAGGAATGGGATAAAGTTCTAAATGATTGCACTGTCAATTTGAATAATTTAATTATTAAAGAAAAAAGAAAAACTGCACTTTTATTGAAAATAACTTTAAAACAATGAGTCCCTTATTAATGAACATAAGGAAAGAAATTCAAAATCTTCTGAATAAGAAAAATTAGAGAAGTGAAGGTCATGAGAAATAATGATAGACAGGATTATGAAAAAAATTAAAAGTTGGTCCAGCACAAGACTAGAGATCCCAGTGCTCTTTATACAAGGCCCAACCAACAAGCATGGAATAGAATGAGCCACAAGTTTAGAACCACATATAACAACCAACAAGGTAAGAGCCCCTCAAATAAAATCTACTGGGTTCATAAGGCAAAATCAATTTTTTTATCCCCCACACTGGTCAGTCCTTTCAGGGTTCTGAACCGAAAAAAAACAGGAAGAATTTGAAATCATATCTGGAATAGATTCGTTAACAGCATCTTTTTCAGAATATGTGGAAGTTTTCTTTGGTCACCATGTTAAGAAACGTATCACCTACTTGAAAGACATGACTACTGTAATAAATTGTATAAAGAACAGAGAAAGGAAAAGGCTTTTATCTGGTCCACCATAGATGTACAATCACTATATTCATGTGTCCAGCTACATCTTTGCAGATCTCACTACAAATGTGTGCACAAATCGGGATATGTAATTAGCCGCAGCAGCATATGCTATGGTACGCTATGGCAAAAGCAATCGCACCATGCAATCCTATGTAGGCATTGGTGCAAATGCAGTGCAAGTATCTGCTAATGGGTGCAGCAACGATGTAGTAGGACACATCTGTAACTCAAGAGCACATGGAAAAGGTATCTAAACCTGCAGGGAAATCCTGGAAAGGGACCCAGACCAAAACAGCTCCCATAAAGATTTTATATATATATTAATACATTTTAGCCTAACCCACAATAATTGAAAGTTTTCAGATCAATTATATCTTCAAACCTGTGGGACACATGAGCACAGTGTTTGCACCTAGCTATGCAAACATCTAAATGGGATGTAGGAGAATAATTAAATGTATTCTATTAACTCATACCTGGATAATGTATGTCTCTATAAACAACATATTAATGACATTGTTATTATATGGGAGAGGGATGAAGACATTTTAAAAAGTTAATTGACTAGATCCATAACAAAGATTATAATCTTAAATTGATGTATCACATCAGCAGATCTCAGGAAAAAAATTTGTATTTGATCCTCACAAGTGAAGGCAATGAAATAATCACTCAAATTTACATCAAAGATGTTACCACAAATCTTAAGCAGCACATCCACTTGCTGACCCAGGAAAGACAGTACAATTATAACATCATAATTGTACCATCGTTCCACATATCCTGCAGTGCCTTCAGTGAATGATAAGTCATTCAGTGTAGGCACCCTCCATCATCCCTGAACATGGTCAATCTGCTGTTATCAGCAGATTGACTAGCAGGTTTGAGCGATGAGCGATGTCAGAAATGGCCAGCGGGAGTGCACATCGCTGGTCATTTCCAACATTTTAGTGCCCGATTCATGCACATATTAATGAGTGATTGAACAATAATAATATCATTATCATTCAATCGCTCATTAAAATCGGCAAGGGGATGTGCGCCTTTAGTCTTTACTATAAAAGTGGCCATGCAAAACTCTGGAAAAATAAAATCCCCTACTCTAAATTCTATAGAATTAAGATGAATTGCAAGTAACTTGACATATACAAAGAACAAATTAACATCTATGCTACTAGATTCAGAAAAAGAGGATATCCCTAAGAGAATATTTCTATAGCCATCTACTGGAGTGAACAACTGAATAGACAGCAACTACTCTGCAAAACTAAGACTCAAGTTGATAAAGAAAAGACAGATGAGTTTGTTCCCTTTTTACACAATATAATTGTGAAGAAAATAGAATTAGAAAAACCGTCATCAAAAATGTTAATATTTTAGAAACGTATCCCATTCTGGCGAATATACTCAAATACAGAAACCTTAAGGAATTTCTAGCCCCTAGCAGGTGTAAGGAGAAGGACAGTGGAACCATTCAATACCCCATGGTAAAATGTGTTGAATTCTATAAATGAGGACATCACAATATCTGAAAACTTACACACCCCAACTGATGATAATTCCATAACTTTGATAACACAATGGAATATAAACTGAAGCACTTTACTAACTGTAATTATACCTGGTTTTTATATATATATATATATATATATATATATATATGAACAAAACAATAGGTGGGAACGGTGCCAGTAATAAATACAATAATTTAAGAGTGATATACCATATAACAAAACCGTGTGAATTTCATGTAAACCAAGACCTTTCTATATGGGCGTCTGCTCAATGTCAATAATAAATACTGGTAAAAGTATTAAAAAATTTATAGAACAGTGGGTTGACTATAGAGCGTCTGGTTTATAAATGTGCATAGGTCATGTAATCATTCAAACCAATTCTGTGGTTTAAAAAATGAATGAAAAGTGCCAGTGCTTAATAAATAAATAATTTAACAATTTAATCAATACAACATATACAGTGATAGAAGAAAAAAATAATAAAAACATACAGCATATACATAAAAAAACATTTTTGTGGAAGGATAAAATCAGAGAAAGAAAGTCTTAAAAACTAAGCACTTTAAAAATAGAGAAATCATTTTTAAGGTTAAAATATATAGCTTATCTGAGCAAGGTGGATACAGATTAGCATATTCATAGGTTCAAAAGGCAAGGCAAGCTCTCTCCCAATGCGCTTTGTCCTGCGGACTTCATCAAGGGGATACAAGTGTGTTGGGTCATAATCTTATTTATACCCCCATATAAGTTCATCAGAGGTTATGAGGCCGCATCACTTCCTGTTTGTCCAAAGTTGTTCTATTACCCAAACCCAATTCAACATAGTATGAGCACATTACCACTATGTTGTTAAGGTAAACTAATCAGTGAGAAATTTGTTTTAAACTATCAAAAGATCAGCAATAATGAAAACAATTCGTTGTGTGAGGGCAGCATCCGCTTTGCCACCTTGCACTTCCACCCTTAGTAATTTCATCACATCCTGTGCGTTGCTGCTTCTTCCCGGGGTTGGGGTAAGCCGGGTACGTCACTTCCGCCCTCGTGGCTGCATTTCAATCGATCACGTGGGCCCGCTGTCATCCATCACTTCTGCCCTTCTCCTTCCAGTCCATGCGATGGATGTATAATGACTTCCGCCCGCCACATCAGCGTTGTTCGTTTCCATGGGAACTTGAATAGCGTATATCCAGCTTCCTGGGTTCTCCTGGCATGAAGCGCCTTATTGTTCATATCGGACTCAACTTCCACCCACCCAGATTCCATAATATATACTTTGTAAGGAAATATTCAGGACCGCACTTTATTAGATTATTATTCAATTTATAATTCAGACCCTATTTCGATATAATCATTAATTATATTGGCCCAAATATAGAGCAACAGGTTTCACATTCTATTTTATTTAAAAAACGGGAGATTTTCTTTGGGGAAAAAAGTCAAGAAATCTAGAGTCAGAAGAGATTTCCCAGAAACTTCCTAGTTTTGATTATGCTTGGGTGGCAGGGTTCATGTTAAACCACAAGTCTGATTCCAATGTTCTTTTCAGATGCTAGTTCTTTTCATTTCTTTGTGATACTCCAGATGTATTTATAGATTTCCACTGACACCATATTTGAATGCTTCGCTGGGAAAATTGTTATGTTTATACCAACAACCCATTTAAGACCAACCTCATTTTATATAAAAGATACATTGATGACATTTTTATTATATGGGATGGTACAGAGGAATATTTTAATCAATTTTTAACGCATATTTCAGATAATAATATGAACTTAAAATTTGCATCGAATTTTAACACCTTCAAAGTTGAATTTCAGGATTTGGTATTATCATCAGTGGGAGATGGAATATGTACTAAGAACTTCATTAAGACTGTTGATGCGAATAGTTATTTGCACTTTGAAAGTTGCCATCTGGATAAATGGAAGAGGAATATTCCTTACTCCCAATTCCACAGAATTAGACGCAATTGCAGTGATAAAAAGGTATGCGAAGAACAACTTGAAGTATATGCAGACCGATTCAGAGAGAAGAAATATCCTGAAGCTATTTTAACAACTGCACTCCAAAAAACAAAATCTTTGGACAGACAAGAACTTCTTAAGTATAAAGTGGAAGTACCAGGCAAACCAGAAAATATACCGTTTGTCACGACATTCAATGGTCATGACAGACAAATCAGGAAAGCATTTAACAAAAATTGGAATATCCTATTGATGGACCCAGTACTGAAAAATATTCTACCATCCCAACCACAAATTGTCTACAGGAAGTCAAGAAATTTGAAAGATTTATTGGCTCCAAGCATGTTACAAGAAAAGGAAACAATAAAAGTGTCAAAAATGCTCCAATGCAATGGCTGCTATAAATGTGGCCACTGCAATATTTGTAAATTTGTTCATCCTAAGAGAAAAACATTCATGAACTCAGAGGGATCTAAAGAGTATAAGATTAAAACCTTCATGAATTGTAACTCTACGTCTGTCATCTACTTGTTGGAATGTACCTGTGGACTTAAATACGTGGGTAAAACCAAGAGACCACTGAAACTAAGGATCCAGAAACATATCCGCAATATACGTAATAAAATAGAGGGACATGCAGTTTCAAAACATTTTTCCTAAGTTCATAACTCTAATCCAGAAGACATCACGTTCAAAGCTATTGAACACGTAACACTAGGAGAACGAGGAGGAGATCTTGGAAACTTACTCTCAAGGTGTGAGATGTACTGGTTATTTGAATTGGATACATTGGCACCGAAAGGATTCAATGAAAGTTACGAAATTGCGCCTTTCTTGGGATGGCATCCTCCCACCTTCTTAATGTACCTCAATACCGATCCACTATGGGATATGGTGGATTGTTGTGGAGGGCCTGATCAGTTCCCTGGAGGGTGACTTCTCTGAGAAGTTCAGGTGTGGTAGGCATAGAGGATATATCCACCACCATTGATTGCAGCCATACCACTGGGTATATGCCCAACTCCTCCCGAACTTATAAGTGAAGCTCCTGTGGGCCTGGTTAGTACTAGGATGAATGACCCCCTAGGAATACCAGGTGCTGCAAAACTACGGTTGGGTGACAATCCTCTATGGGAGTATAAGTAATGGAGCCCGAAAGAATATACAAGAAAATATGCGCAATAATATTTGAACTTGGAAGATCTTTGGAAGACAGCGAAGCATTCAAATATGGTGTCAGTGGAAATCTATAAATACATCTGGAGTATCACAAAGAAATGAAAAGAACTAGCATCTGAAAAGAACATTGGAATCAGACTTGTGGCTTAACATGAACCCTGCCACACAAACATAATCAAAACTAGGAAGTTTCTGGGAAATCTCTTCTGACTCTAGATTTCTTGACATTTTCCTCAAAGAAAATCTCCCATTTTTTAAATAAAATAGAATGTGAAACCCGTTGCTCTATATTTGGGCCAATATAATTAATGATTATATCGAAATAGGGTCTGAATTATAAATTGAATAATAATTTAATAATGTGCGGTCCTGAATATTTCCTTACAAAGTATATATTATGGAATCTAATGAACGTTTTTGTCTTAAGTCACAGATTGCGGCACAACATTTTTATCTATATGCCAAAGTGTGGGTGGAAGTTGAGTCCGATATGAACAATAGGGCGCTTCATGCCAGGAGAACCCAGGAAGCTGGATATACGCTATTCAAATTCCCATGGAAACAAACAACGCTGATGCGGCGGGCGGAAGTCATCATACATCCATCGCATGGACTGGAAGGAGAAGGGCGGAAGTGATGGATGACAGCGGGCCCACGTGATCGAGAGAAATGCAGCCACGAGGGCAGAAGTGACATACCCGGCTTACCCCAACCCCGGGAAGAAGCAGCAACACACAGGATGTGATGAAATTACTAAGGGTGGAAGTGCAAGGTGGCAAAGCGGATGCTGCCCTCACACAACGAATTGTTTTCATTATTGCTGATCTTTTGAAAGTTTAAAACAAAGTTTTCACTTAATAGTTTACCTTAACAACATAGTGGTAATGTGCTCATACTATGTGGAATTGGGTTAGGGTAATAGAACATCTTTGGACAAACAGGAAGTGATGCGGCCTCATAACCTCTGATGAACTTATATGGGGGTATAAATAAGATTATGACCCAACACACTAGTATCCCCTTGATGAAGTCCGCAGGACGAAACGCATTGGGGGAGAGAGCTTGCCTTGCCTTTTGAACCTATGAATATGCTAATCTGTATCCACCTTGCTCAGATAAGCTATATATTTTAACCTTAAAAAAGATTTCTCTATTTTTAAAGTGCTTAGTTTTTTAGACTTTCTTTCTCTGATTTTACCCTTCCACAAAAATGTGTTTTTATGTATATGCTGTATGTTTTTATTATTTTTTTCTTCTATCACTGTATATTTTGTATTGATTAAATTGTTACATTATTTATTCATTAAGCACTGGCACTTTTCATTCATTTTTTAAACCACAGAATTGGTTTGAATAATTACATGACCTATCCACGTTTATAAACCAGTCGTTCTATAGTCAACCCACTGTTATATATATATATATATATATATATATATATATATTAGGGATTAGCAAGTCTGGTTCTCTGAGAAACAAACCCACCTAAAATTGATTATTCAAGCCGAGATCTGAGCTGGCTCGGGTTATCCCACCTGACTTGGATCACAAAGCGAAACAAAACTTCATCATCACTGTATTGGATTCTCATGTGTTTTGGATTGTATAAAGTTTCCCCATGCTCACTGCCATTTTCATTCTGGCTGTGGAGACTGAGTGAAGAGGATGCAGGGTAGGGGCTGTACTGCTGCTGTGCATAGGGGCTGGCTACTATGCATAGGGGCTGACAGCTGTAGTCATAGGGGCTGGCAGGCTGTTGTATATATGGGGCTTCCTGTTGTCTATAAAGGCTGGCTACTGTTGTCCATAGGGGCTTGCTGGGCTGTGCCTGTTGGCCATAAGGGCTATGTTGTCTATACTGTGCTGCAGACAGAAGAGGGGGGCTTACGTGGCTCCTATGTCACTGCAGTCCATAAAGGGGTCCTGCTGTGTTGTCCAAGGGGTGCCCTGTCCATCAGGGGTTGCTTTTAAAATTAAGTTTGAAAAAAAATAAAAAAAGTTTTATTTTTCTGTGTGCGTGTGCACATTAGCCACACTTATCAGCAATTTAGCTGTGCAGGGGTACTTCCTGTGTCATTTTTCAAGGTGCTGCTGCCTCGTTCAGTGGTGCTCTCCCCCAAAGTAAACAAAAAAAAATTTTTTTTTTCTGTGTGTGTGTGTATTAGCCACACTTATCAGCAATGTAGATGCACAGGAGTGCTGCCTTTGTCATTTATCAAGGGACTTCTGCCTCATTCAAGGGTACTCTCCACCCAAGTTCCCCCCAAAAAATGAATAAATCAATTAAAGTGTTTTATTTTCTTTGTGTGTTTGCACGTTAGCTGCATTTATCAGCAATTTAGCTGTGCAGGGTATTGCCTGTGTCATTTATCAAGGTGCTGCTGCCTCATTCATGGGGGCTCTCTCCCCCAATTGCCCTCATAAAAATTAATTAATAAAAGGTTTTCTTTGTGTGTCTGTGTGTTAGCCACACTTATCAGCAACGTAGCTGCACAAGGGTGCTGCTTGTATCATTTATAAAGGGGCTGCTGCCTCGTTCAGGGGTGCCCTTTCCCAGTTTTAAAAATATATATTTTTTGTGTGGTTGTGTGAATTAGCCGCAACTTGGATGCACTATAATTGCTTGGTGACACTGCTGTAGGACTGCAGTGAGAATAGAGGATAGTCACATGAGAGGAGAGCGAGATCCACATACCAGTCTTGTAGCTGCTGTCAGCAGTCATGATGCTGATGATGCAAGGCTGTCAACATAATCTCTGAAGGCTGATGCACCAGGGCTTAAGTCAGACTCTGTAAAATCAATTTTTACCCTGTTAAAGAAAAAAAATCTAAAGCTAAGTTAGCTTTAGAAAAACAAACAGATTACAATATTCCATTCACTACACAAAGTGGCAAGGAATGGATAAGGCCTTTGCTTTTATTTATGACTTTTGGTTCTTGTTGTGATGATTTAAGCCTCTCTGCTTGTAGGTGAGGTCCAAAAAAAATTTGTTAAAATGAGTAAGACACTGGAACGACCTGTGTGCTCCGAAAAGTCACAGATCCCTGAGGAGAGTCCAAGTGTGTCCGCAGTTGCCATGTGTGAGCCTGACCTTTCTAATATTATACTTGAAGAGGATCCTCCTTCCACCATTTGTGTGCCCTCTGCAAATGTGGGGATGAGCAGCAAAAGTCAACATGTTGACATAGAAATTGAGGATGCCTCTGTGGAATTGCACCAGGAGGATGAGGAGGATATTTATGTAGTTGGCAATAACAACAAATGATGATGATGAGGATGTTGATGAATAGGATTTTTTTCTAAAAACTATAAATCAGGCAACAGTTGTTGCCCACGATAGAAAAAATCCCATTGTTGCCATGCTTGGGCAAGTGACCAAAAAAAATAAATTTCTCATGTGTAGAATTAGTTCCAACAAAATCTGGACAACCTTTGCCAAGCCATTTGCAACCATTGCCAAGTAACAGTAAGTAGAGGTAAGGACCATAAACATCTAGTTACCTCCTCCCTGTTACGTCACTTTCAGTGTATTCATTAAATTGAAAAGTGTTTTTCCAATTTAGAAACCTTGGCTAAAAAAAACGTAACAACAATCAATCCAGTGTCACATAGTTGCTCCCTTCTCTCTGGATATAAGTGCCTGCAATCTCCACCACCAACACCTGCATCATCATCAACATCCTCAATTGTGATTGGAAGCAGTCCTCCATCCAATTTCATAAGCATGACTGACTCCACTCCTATACGTGGATCCTTGAGTGCTACACTTGTTGCTGCTGCTGGGTTGGATCTTCATCCCAGAAAGGGACCACGAAGACTAGTAGTAATTTAAATAAAACAATTGACTATTAAACAGTCCTTTGATAGTGGAAGAAAGTATTTCAGCTGTCACCCAGTTTCACAGCAGATCACTGACACCATGATGGCTGTGCTAGTATTAGATGGTGAAATAGTAGAAAATGTGGATGATAGGTGGGAGGAAGTGCAAATGGAGTATGAGAGGAAAATTTGTGTCCTATCTGATGCTAATGAGAATGTTGATGATGAGGATGTGGTTTGCGGAAATCTTCCACCAGTGGTAGCAGTTTTTGCTCATTTCAAAAATAAAGCCATAAAAGCCACGTCTTGGTTGTGGAATTATTTTAATCTAATTTCTGACAACAGTTTTCAAGGCAAATGTTCCATTTGTAAAGCCAAAGTTAGCAGAGGAAGGGACATTACCCATCTAGGCACCTCCTCCCTGTTATTTATTTAAAAACTATTCCAATTTAACATAACAAGCAGTCCTTTATCAGCTACCAGCAGTTTGGACTAGCACATGCAATCTCCACCACCAACACCCTCATCATCAACCTCCTCCTTAATAATTGAAGGTAGTCCTTCCAAAAAATTATTTGTGGGGGCCGAAACAAACCAAGGAGTTCAGCCACAAAATTGTCAGTCCTAGTCACTTAAGTGCTTGGTTTGTTAAACTGTGCATGTCCTTTTTAATATCTCACATAAGAGTGGGTGGGAGGGACAATTCCATCTTGCATCTCTTTTCTTTACAATTTGCACAATTTGGGGAATTGCCGACTGACAATATTATAGTTTATAAAACTGCCATCCTGTATGCTACTGCTCTTTGGCAATGTTTCATAGATGTCCTATATTTTATTAAAACTGCTATGCATTTGTGCCACTGCTCTATTGCTTATTTAAGCCAGCCAGCTTGCTGTAGGCCTTTGACCTTCTGTATGTTGGTGAAAAATAGTGAAATCAATATTGTGAGCTGTGAGGTGGTCAAAAATGCCTGAAAATTATTGTCATTAAGGTTAACAATACTGTCGGAACAAAAACAGGCCAAAATTGTGTGGTATTAGCTATTTATATCATATTTTGGAAAAAAATACAGATCCAAAAACAAAAACACCAAAGATCCAAAACCAGATCCAGATCCAAAAGTAGAGATGTGCGCCAACCTTCGTGTTTTGGTTTTGGTTCTGTATCTCCCCTGGTTTTGTATCTGGATCTGGTTTTTGATCATTTTCCTTGGTGTTTATGTTTTGGTTATGGATCTGTATTTTTTCCAAAAAATTATATAAAATGCTAAAACCACATAATTTGGGCCTAATTTTATTCCTAAGGTATTATTAACCTTGATAACAATAATTTTTAGGCATTTCCATGCATTTTTAACCACCTCACAGCTCACAATGTTGATTTCATTATTTTTCACAAATATAGGCCAAAGGCTGCAGCGAGCTGGCTTGCTTTAGTAACCAGGAGAGTAGCAGCTCAAATACATGGCAGTTTAGAAATATATAGGACATCTATGAAACATTTCCACATAGCAGTGGCAGACAGGATGGCAGTTTAATAAACTATAATAATGTTAGTCAGCAATGCCCCAAATTGTGCAAAAAGTAAAGAAAAGAAGGGCAAGACGGAATTGTTCTCCCACCCACTCTTATGTGGGATATTAAAAAGGATATGCTCAGTTTAACAAACCGAGCACTTTAGCGACTAGGACTGTAACTTTTGTGGCTGAACACCTTGGTTTGTTTGGAACCACACAAAACATTTCTTGGAAGGACTACCTTTAATTAGTGGTGGAGATTGCATGTACTGGTCCAAACTGCTGGTAGCTGATAATGAAATGCATGTTATTAATTTACAAATTATTATAATTTTGTTAAACAAATTGCATGAACTCGCTGCAAATAAATTAACAGGGAGGAGGTGCCTAGATGGTTATTGTCCCTTCCTCTGCCAACTTTGGCTTTACAAATGGAAAAGATGCCTTCACAACTGTTCTCAGAATTTAGATTAAATTAATTCCACACCCAAAACGTGGCTTTTCTGGCTTTCTTTTTATTATTAGCATGAACTGCTGCCACTGGTGGAAGATTTCCGCAAACCACATCCTCATCATCAACATCCTCATTAGCATCAGATAGGACACAAATGTCCCCCTCATCCTCCTTTTGAACTTCATCAGCAGTATCATCCTCATTTTTTATTATTTCACCATCTAATACTAGCACAGCCATCATGGCGTCAGTGATCCACTGTGAAACTGGGTGACAGCTGTTGTACTTACTTCCTCTATCAAAGGACTGTTTAATAGTATTTTTTAATATACTACTAGTAGTAGTCTTCTTGGTCCCTCTCTAAGATGAAGATCCACCCCCAGTAGCAGCAACAGGCGTAGCACTCAAGGATCATTCTGAGGAATCTTGGATAGGAGAGGAGTCAGTCATGCTTATGAAATTGGATGCAGGAATACTTACAATCATGAATGAGAATGTTGATGATGATGCAGGTGTTGGTGGTGGAGATTACAGGCACATGGATCCATATAGAAGGGAGCAGCTAGGTGGCAGTAGATTGATTGTTATTCTCTTTGTTGTCACCAAAGTTTTAGAATTTAAAATTTCCTTTCCAATTTGATGAATGTGCTACAAGTGATATAACAGGGACGAGGTTATAAGATGGTTACGATCCTTACCTCTGGTCACTGTTACTTGGCAATGGTTACAAATGGCTTGGCAAAGGTTGTATGGATTTGGGTGGAAATAATTCCACACAAAGGAAGTTAATTTTTTGGTTCTTTGCCCAGGCATGGCAACAATTGGATTTTTCCCACTATGGGCAACAACTGTTGCCTGATTTACAGTTTTTACACAAACATCCTCAGCATCAACATCCTCATCCTCAACATCTTCATCATCCTTGTTGTTATCGCCAACTACATAAATATCCTCCTCATTGACTTGTGCAGCTCATCCCCACATTTGCAGAGGGCACACAAATGGTGGAAGGAGGATCCTCTTCAAGTACAGTATTAGAAAGGTCAGGCTTACACATGGCAACCGCGGACACACTTAGACTGTCCTCAGGGATTTGTGATTTTTTTGAAGCACACAGTTGGTTGTTGTTTCTTACATGTCTTAACAATTGTAATTTGTTTTGTACCTCTCCTACATGCAGATGGGCTTAATTCAATAAAATAGGCCAAGGCCTTATCCTTCCCTTGCTACTTCGTGTAGTGAATGGCATATTGCCAATTTTATGTTTATCTAAAGCAGATTTAGCTTTCGATTTTTTTTTGCTTTCACAGGGTAAAAGTAGATTTTTTTAGCATGACTTTCTGGCCTGACTTAAGCCCTGGTACAATGTCCTTCATAGATGATGTTACCACCCTTGCATTGTCATCATGACTGCTGCCAGCAGCTATAAGACTGGTATGTGGATCCTGCTCTCCTGTCAAGTAACTGTCCTCTGTACTCACTGTGGTCTTACAGCAGTGTCAACTAGCAATTATAGTGCAACTAATTTGGGGCTAATGCACACAACCACACACAATTTATTTTTTTCACACTGGGGAGAGGAATATCCATGAAAGAGGCAGCAGCCCCTTGACAGACAGCAGAACAGCACCCCAGTGCACCTATGTTGATGACAGGTATGACTAACACACACATTCATTTTTTTTCACACTGGGGGTGAAGAGCACCCCTTATGGGCAGAGCACTCACTGGACAACACAGCAGAAGAGCTAGCCAGCCCCATGGACAGGACAACAGCCAGCCCCTATATAAGGACAACAGAAAGCCAGGCCCCTTGGATGGACAGGATAACCTCAATTACAATAACAGCCATCCAGCCTCTATATGGACAACATCCAACCCCTCTGAACATTACGCAATAACAATTGTAGCCAGCCCCTATGCATAGCATCACAGCACAGCATAGCTCCTAACTCCCTCCCTCTTCACACTCTATAGCTGGAATGAAAAATGGTGGCAATTGCGGGACCTTTATATAATCCAAAAACTGAGAATCTGACAGCAGGATGATGATGATTTGCCTAGTTTTAAGATCTGAGTCAAGTGGGAAAATCCGAGTCGACTCGGATCTGACTCAGATCCTATAATTTTGGGTGGTTTCAGTTCTCAGGGAACCAAACCCACTCGTCTCTATCCAAAACACAAGGAGATACAGATCCAGAACCAAAACATGGGGGTCTGCACACATGTCTAATATATATATATATATATATATATATATATATATATATATATATATATATATTTATATATGATTAAAAGTGGATGTGGCCTTAAAATATCCCCATTTTTTGCTATATGTCAACTAGACAGGAACAAGCAAATTGGGGAGATGATATGACATATTGTGGTCCCAGACCCTGTAAAAAAGTTCTAGCTCTAGCCCTTGCAGTTTCTTAGGGTTGCCATTTTGGGTGGGATAAGTAGGTGAAGAGAATAATCTCCCAGTTCTTTTTGCCAGGTGTTTATTCTGAAGTATTGTGGTTTTGTTTCACATGCTCAGATTGAATAGACATCTGTGCACTGACCGTGTCCTGCCCTGATGATCCCTATCAACATTGTAGGGGGTCCCCTTTGAAACAATAGGGGTTGATTTAGTGGGTCTGATTGATCCATGGTGAAAAGGTTTTACATTAATTTTAGTTGTGGTTGACTATGGCACCCCTTATCTGCAGGCAATTCCCTTAAGCATTGCTACTGCCAAGCAGGTAGTGCCTAAGTTACTGTAGCTTATTTCCATGGTTGGGTTATCTAAATAAATTCTTATCAACCAAGGGACAAACTTTATGTCCAAATTAAAGCAGGTGGTGTTAAAAATTAATCTGTCAGAATTTAAGTATATAATCCCCAAACAATTGGCTTAGTCAAAAGATTCAACTGTAAACTAAAGTCTATGGTAAAGAAGTTAATAGAGAAAGAAAAAAGGTGGGATGATCATTTACAATATTTGTTATTGGAAATCAGGGAAGTGCCCAGGCTTATACTGGCTTTGCCTCTTTTTAGCTTCTTTATCGGAAGAAGCCACTGGGTGTTCTTTACCTTCTGCAGGAAGCATGGGTAGAACAACCAATAAAGGGCAAAAGCATCCTTCAATATGTGCTACAGATGTGTAATTGCAATGACCTACTCTGTAAATTGGCAAGGGAAAATTTTGCAAATGCCCAGAAGGCTCAAAAACTTCTTAATAACTATAAAACCTAAATTATATTTTATTTTTCCTGGGGATAAAGTCCTTTTGTTGTTACCTACTCAGGAAAGCAAAATACTATCAAAGTGGCAAGGGCCATTTGAAGAAATTAGAAAGGTTGGCAGAGTAACTTATGAAGTCTCTCAACCTGACTCAGATGGAGGTATGCATATCTCTAATGTTAACCTGTTGAAAGCATGAGAGGATCAAGAGGTGTTTTTTTGTGGACCCTGGTAATGGCCAATAGTAACCTCGGTCCACAGATTCCACAGTCTGATGGGGTCTCTCCACTTCTTGAACCTTTGGATTAAGATAAGCAAAATCTTCCCTTTGGGTACCTTGTTAAAGAGTTGTCAAATGTTTTTTTTTCTGCTAAACAATGGAGTTCCATTTAGTCTTGACATTGTAACCCCAGGGGTAGTAGTTCGACAGAGATCTTATAGGCTTCCAAGAGGTAGTTCCAAGGAAGTACAAGATATGTTGATTTTAAGGGTTAACTGTGGGGTCATCTAGCAACTGGTGTAGCCCCATTTTATTGATCCTGAAACCAGATGGTTCTCCAGAATTCTGCATAGACTTCAAAATTAACGGTGTCCAAATTTGATGCCTAACCAATGCCAAGGGTTGATGACTTGCTTGATAGATCAGGTTTAGCCAGATATATTTCTACCATTGATCTTATAAAGGGATATTTGCAAATTGAGTGGCCAGAGGCAGCTAGGAAGAAAAGTACTTTTTCTACTCTGTTGGGCCTTTTTCAGTGGAAAACATTGGCTTATGGCTTACATGGCCCCCCAGTCTCTTTTCAGAGGTTAATAGACTGGGTGCTTTGTCCTCATCAGAATTATGCTGCAGCATACATGGTCGATATTGTCCTATATAGTCAGCATTGGAATGCCCATTTTAAGTGTTAATTTGAAGAAATGTGTTCTACTGTAGGTAAAAATGAAACAAAGAACTTAGGGTATGTGGCGTTGTCTGAAGCCCCTTGTGAGCAAAGTACAGGCACTAGCTGATGCCCCGGTTACAACTACCAAGAAAGAGTTAAGGTCTTTTTTGGGTAAGGAAGGCTATTATAGATTTTTTTTGCCTCAGTTTTGTACCTTAGCAGCTCCGTTAACAGGTCATTTGAAAAATTCTACCCCAAGTAAACTTGTGTGTTCTGGCTACTGTCAGTCTGCATTTACCAGAATTAAACAACTTTTGTGCAAAGGCCCAGTTTTAAAGTCTCCAGATTTTACCAAGTCTTTTGTCATACTAACAAAAGCCTCAGATGTGGGCTTGCGGGCAAACTGAAAGATAGAGCAATCCTTTGCCCAAATAATTCCCATTATTATGAGATCGACAAGATCATTAAACAACTTCCAGAGGAAGACCTCATTTTCCACAGTCTCGGCACAGTTGTGACTAAAGAGGAGAGTGAAAGTGTGCGCTAGCTGAGTTTTTGCACACCATCACAGGGTATACAATCGGGAAACCAGCTTCCTTAATACCAACAGCCGGCTTCTCGACTGTCATATCCTGGCAAAGGTGAAATGTCAGTCATCTAGATGTAGACGCCTGACATTTTCCCGATGCTGGTAGACAGATGCCTGGCATCTCAATCAAAGAGATGCTGGGTGCCGCGAGTGAACAGCCATGGGGGGAAGGGTTAGGCACCCCCTGGGAGGGTTAGGGTTAGGCACCCCTGGGGGTGACTTAGGGTTAGGCATCCCCCTGGGGGACTTAGGTTTAGGCAGCAGGGAAGGGGGGGTTAGGCACTTAGAGGGGGATTAGGGTTAGGCACTTGGTGGGGAGGTTAGGGTTAGGCACACCTAAGGAGGGTTAGGGGGTTAGGTTAGTTTATACTTACCTTAGTGATGATCAGGATTTCCAGTGCTGTCAGGCTTCCACTGCTGGGAACTCTGCTTTTGTCGGCCAGGCGCTGCTGGGAATCAAACTGCCGGCCATGCTGCCAGCAGTATTTCATACCGATTCCCCATCGTGATGAGTGGACTTCCATCTCACATTCTACAACTGACAAAGGGTGCAGTTGTGATGCTCATCAGGAACCTGGACACAAGAAAAGTTTTAGTCAGTGGCACACTTATGATTATAACATAGCTCTTCTGAAATACAATTTATGTTGTAAGTTTGTGTGAGATAACAAAAGGGGTAATTGCACACCTTGCCACGCATTCTGCTAAATCCAAGTTATAGCACTTTCCCTTTTACAATCAAATGGATTCAATTTCCAATCTAATTGTCCTTGAATAAGATCATGAATGAGTCAAGGATAGACACTTGCCAAAGTTAGAATATACCTGCTAGAACCAACCTTCTCACATGGTATGGTCTATGTTGCCCTATCTCAAACAAGATCAAAGTATTCTGCTGCAATAAAGATCACTCCTGAAGATGTACCTGGAATATCTGCTGCAGATGAATGGACTCAATATATTGTCTTTACTGATGTCTTTGAATGAATTTGTTACATTTACTTGTTAATCACAAATAAAATTTACATTACAGTATTTGCTTGATATGAGTTTTTTCTTTTTTTTTTTTTTTAAAAAACTGTTGATTTTTATTAGAGATGTGCGCGGCCCCGGTGTTTTGGTTTTGGATCTGGATCTCCCCTGGTTTTGGATCTGGATTGGTTTTGCCAAAACCTCACCTCTGTGTTTTGTTTTCATGTTTTGATTTTGGATGTGGATTTTTCCTTAAAAAAATCATAAAAACAACTAAAATCAAATAAATTGGGCCTATTTTTGTTCCTACAGTATTATTAACCTGAATAGTATTTAATTCCAGTAATTCCCAATCAATTTTGACCACCTCACAATATTTTTTTTCATCTAGTTAAGGCCAATAGGTTGCATCCAGCTGGCTGGCTGACTGATCTTAGTGACACAGTGGGTGTCATGAACATGTGACAGTTTAGCTTCCAAGTTCCAACACAGACACAGTGTGTTATACAGTATGGGTTGGATACACCAATAGTTCACTTACTGTGATAGCAGTGTCAGCAGTGCGGGGTGCTGGTGGTGTCCTCAATGCAAGAGTGCCAGTGGTGTCCTCAATGCGGAAGTGCCATCAGTGTTGGCAATGTGGTGGTGTTGGCAGAGTGGTGGCCCTGGCAGTGTCCTAAGTGCATAGTGTCAGCAGAGTGGGAGTGCCAGTGGTGTCCTCAGTGCAAGAGTGCTGACAGTGTCAGCTGTGCAGGGATTCCCTCGATGTTGGAGCAGCAGCAGTGCAGGGTTGCTGACGGAGTCTTCAATATGTAGGGCAGTAGTGTGGGGGTGCTGGCAGTGTCCTTAGTGCAGGGTGCCACTGGTGTCAGCAAAGTAGGGGTGCCAGCAGTGTCCTCAGTGCATTTGTGCTGACAGTGTTGACAAGACAGGGGTGCTGGTGGTGTCCTCAGTGTCAGCAGTGTGGAGTTGCTGATGGTGTCCTCAGTACATGTGACAGCAGTGCAGGGGTGTCTGTGGTGTCTTTAGTGCAGGGTGCCGGCAGTGTCTTTAGTGCAGGTTTGCTGGCTGTGTCAGATTGGCTGTGCTGTGGTTCTGGCAGTGTCCTCAGTGATGGGTTCCCGGTGATGTCAGCAAAGTAAGGGTACCAGCGGTGTTCTCAGTGCATTTGTGCTGACAGTGTGTGCAGTGCAGGGATGCTGGTGGTGTCCACAGTATGGGAGTGCCAGCAGTTTCAGCAATGTGGGGTCACTGATGGGGTCCTCAGTACATGGGACAGCAGTGCAGGGGTGCCGGCAGTGCCCTCAGTGCAGGGTGGCGGCGGTGCCTTTATTGCAGGTTTGCTGGCTGTGTCGCAATATGGGGGTTGCTGAAGAGTTTCCAAAGTACATGGATTGGCAGTGCTGTGGTTCTGGCAGTGTCCTCAGTGAAGGGTTCACGGTGATGTCAGCAAAGTAAGGGTTCCAGCGGTGTTCTCAGTGCATTTGTGCTGACAGTTTGAGCAGTGCAGGGATTCTGGTGGTATCCTCAAAATGGGAGTGCCAGCAGTTTCAGCAATGTGGGGCACACTGATGGGGTCCTCAGTACATGGGACAGCAGTGCAGGGTGCCAGTGGTGATTTTATTGCAGGTTTTCTGGCTGTGTCACAATATGGGGGTTGCTGACAGTTTACTAAGTACATGGAATGGCAGTGCTGTGGTTCTGGCAGTGTCCTCAGTGAAGGGTTCCCGGTAATGTCAGCAAAGTAAGGGTACCAGCGGTGTTCTCAGTGCATTTGTGCTGACAGTGTGAGCAGTGCAGGGATGATGGTGGTGTCCTCAGTATGGGAGTACCAGCAGTATGAGCAATGTGGGGTCCCTGATGGGGTCCTCAGTACGTTGGGCAGCAGTGCAGGGGTGCCGGTAGTGTCCTCAGTACAGGGTACCGGCAGTGTTGGCAATGTGGGGGTGCCAGCAGTGTCTTCAGTGCATGTTTGCTGGCTGTGTCAGCAGTGCAGGGGTTGCTGACAGTGTTCTCAGTAAATTGAATGGCAGTGCTCCGGTGCTGGCAGTGTCCCTAGTGAAGGGTACCAGCGGTGTCAGCAGAGCAGAGGTGCAAATGGTGTCTTCAGTGCGTTTGCTGGCTGTATTGGCACTGTAGGGGTGTTCTCAGTGTAGGGTGCAAGTGGTGTCAGCAGCATAGGGGAGCCAATGGGGTCAGCAGCGGGGTTGCCGGCAGTATCAGCAGTGGGAGTCCCAACAGCTGGTGTGTCGTCAGCGGGGGTGCCGGAATTGGGGGGTGCCAGAAGCAGGTGTGTCGCAGCAGGGGGTGCCGGCCTTGGGAACTAGCTCCATGTTCTTTTTTCCTGCATTCAATGGGCTTAACGCTGATTGGCTGAGAGCCATGACAGACGGCTCTCTCAGACAAAGAGTGCTTTACCCATTGAAGGCAAAAAGATTTTCAAAGATGGCTGCTTGAGGCAAAACCTCAAGATCCGACAGCAGATCGCAAGGTTTTGCCTCGGGAGAGGTATCCGGGGCAGGCAGGATGATCCGAGCTTCATTCAGATTGCTCCAGATCCCCGACATTCAGGTGGGTCCAGTTCTCTGAGAACCGGACACGCTCATCCCTAATTTTGATGGGTCTCTACTAGTAGCATAATGATTTCATATAATCTTTATTATTACATATTGATCATAGATACAGTTCTTACATAATGATACAACACTTGCAGATTGTTGATACAATGTATATACTGTATCTCTCAGTATCAAACTATCAGGTACATATTGATTGGTGTCAGAATATTAGGTATTGTTTTGGTTGTGGATCTGTTTGTTTGCAGTAGAATTATTCTGACTGAATACTTGAATCATGCAGACAGGCCATGTTCAACTGTATGTGCCATAATTGGCATAAATTGACAAATCACTCTGAGTGATATAAGAAGCTTAGTGACTTCAGCAAACATTTGTGATATATAAGCTAAATTCCAAATTATTTTATTAAAGAGAAATTCCACATAAATCACTGATCCACTTATGTATTCATATATCCAAAGTGGTAAAGTTCTGCTGAATTTTAATTGGAAACTATGCTATATGCTAATAAGTATAAATAGTTTTTCTGTATAATAATGTCCTCCATCATTGCTATGTCTTAAATCTATATCAGTCTGCTGTATTATTTTACTTATCATATATTTTATTATGCTCATAAATGATTATATCTGTTCATGTCCTGTCTCTCTCTCTCTTGTTTTTCCTTTGAAAGTTTCACAACTACATAAAAAAGGTTCATTATAATGATGAATATGGTAATGAAACCTTTTTTGATGAAAAAGGAGAATTATCTTCAACATTAGAGCTCGAGAATTGGGTAACATTTAATTATACAGAAGTTGGTAGCATTTATTAAAAAAAAGTTGGAAAATATGATGGATCTGTTTCAGGTGATACACAGTTACATATTGAGCCATGGAATATACATTGGAAAAATGAAATGGTATGTTGTAATGTAACATTGACATCATGTTTTTAAATGGATATTCATTTTAAACTTTAGTATGTTCATCCAAATTTTAATTGTAAACTTCAGAAACACTGTAATACAGTATTCCCCATGTGCCAAATCTTAGATGACTCCATAAGTATTGTTAATGTGGAACTGAAATGTCTGTTATATACCCAATTTCCCTTATGATAAATAACTTTTGAATAGTACAATATATCTTCAAGAAAATGACTCATCAGAACCATATGCAGAGATGTATCCATGATAAATGGTAGGAACATACTTAGGGGATGAAATCTGGTCAGATTTCCATAGATCAAAGTTCACACAATAAAATAGAAAAAAAATATTGGCCTGCTTTTACACTGAACTCTGGTTTTTGTTTAAATGAAGATTAATTTTTCACAATTTACTTGCTATTAACATAAAAAAATATATATATATTTATATATTCATAGGAGAAATGGGCACACCAAAAAAAATAGCAAAAGAATGAACCAGGATAAGGCAATACAACAATTAAATAAACTGCACCCCAGGGTGTAATGTAAATACTGAGGTGTTTATTCAGACATCAGTCAAAAAAGAACTATTGGATTATACCTTGGAGTGCCATATATATATTAGTGATCAAATTGTGCCAGTATACAATGGTATGACATACTGAGTTTATTAAATCTGAAGACATGGGAGCTTATTGCCTCTGTGATGTACAGGGACTCCCTAGGTCTGTTTCTGTGTTTGATTCATATTTCTCTCCCCAAACAAATCATTAGTAGTGTCGAAGCTGGATGATTGCCTGAGACCAAATCTTTAAATTAATATTTGGCGACACCACTTTGTGTCACCTCTGGCAAAGACATTTTGCGTCCTCAGTACAATTCCATTGTGTATGATGCTATATTTAATTATTAGCATCGTGCATCTGTTTTGCTACCACATAATGTTGAAAGTCCAATCAAACCCTATACACACATTATATAATACATATAAAACATACAAGGCGCACAACGCATAGTTGCACTGTACATCAAAGCAGATAAGCACAAAACACAGTCATACAACACATACTAGCGAATTTACACAATATTCCCACACTCACACATGTAATCACTTATAACAAGGTTCCCAAGCATTAAGGTTAATATTAGAGGTTTTTTTTTAGCAAATGCTTATGTTGTGAAATGTAAAGTATATGATATTTAAGGTTCATAAGCTAGTAGACAAGTCTTGTTTGGTACCATTCTAAATCACTGTTTATTTTCAGATGTCCGGTTCTATCGGCAAGGAGATCGCATCATGCGTCTGCAAGTTATGACATATAGGAAATTAGTGGTTAGAATTATATCTGTATGTAGTATCTTTTGACTAGTTTAAATTGGTTATTCAGCAGGAATACCACACAAAGCAATGTCTGAGGAACTGGGACATACCACTAGTGACACTGTATGAATTGTCCTATGACCTGCATCATACCAGAATGTCCAGGAGCAAGACCCAATAGAAATCTATCAACTAGTTTATTTGTTCTGTAAGGTATATAACCTGATTACTGATTATAGTATACAGCCATTCTTCTTGGATGACCATAGGCTTCTGGATATATGACTGTATACTGGGACCAGTGCGCACGCATAAGTATCAGCTTGTACCTTTGTTTTTACTTGTTTTTTGTGCTAATTGTCTAGATCACAGCGAGTTATACTTTTCATTGAACAATATAACTTTTTGTGCTTTGGAACCACAATTGGATTGGAAAGCAATTTTTTGTTATGCAACTTGTAGCACTAAAGAGTGACATTTGGGTATAGAGATTTAGGGTTATCAATAGTAGATATTTGTCTTCTTATATATAGTGGAGTTATTATGACCACCAGCAAATAGCCAGAGTAACTGCCATGTGCAGCACAGATAGCAGCTAGATGGCCTGGGAGTGACTCAATAAGGTGCTGGTAGGTTGGCACAGGTATCTGGAGCCATGCTGACTGCAGTGCATCTCATAGCTGCAGGAGGGTGCGTGATGGAGTATGCATAGAGTGCACACAATGATCGAGGTGGTCCCACAGATGCTCATTTGTGATAAAGTCTGGGGAGTTAGGGGGCCAGGGAAGTACTTAGAAGACTTGTCGTGCTCATCCAACCACTGTAAGACACTAGCTGTGTGGCAGGTCCTCGTGCATGTTTAATTCCTGTGCAAATGCATGTGCAAAGGCTAACAGTCGCTCGATCTGCATACATAGTTGCATTTGCAATTGCTGCTGAATCAGGCCCACAGTATACTAGGCACCTTAGTGTACAGACTGTATAGTGCACACTAAACCCTAGCCCTGGAACCAGCATTCTTACAATAGCACACAGTACAGGGAAATCAATACAAGGTCAGCACAATAGTATAACCTGATAATCTAGACAACCACCAAGCACATTTTAAAACAGCATTATTAACTTACATGCACTGTCCCAGCAGTAAGAGGGAATAAAGACCACAGCTGTAATCACCCGATCTTCATTAAGGTGTAACAAGTTTGGAATGCAGCATGGAAGCTGTCAGACTGATAGGTGACAGTACAAAGCAGCAGATAGAAAGCACTATAATTGCTGGCTGAAATAAAGTGGGTGGAGCAGGTCTGTATGCAGCATGAAAACTGCAGTGCTGACAGGTAACATAACACAGCAGCTGATGGAATACTGGTTTGTATGCAGCATGGAAGCTGTCAGACTGATTGATGACAATAAACAGCAGCAGATAAAAAGCACTATACTTGCTGATTGAAATAAAGTGGGTGGAGCAGGTCTGTATGCAGCATGAAAACTGCAGTGCTGACAGGTAACATAACACATTTGCTGATGGAAGACTGGTCTGTATGCAGCGTGGAAGCTGCAGTGCTGACAGTTGATGCTACAACTGTTGTAAACTCACTGGCTGACCAGTGTGGAAGAAACTGCTCTGCATATAACATCAAAGTTGAAGTGCTGGCAGGTGATGATACTACAGATGGCAAATAGTGAGAATGCACAAAGTAACAGATAGAGTCACAGAGGGCACCATCACAGGATACAGGAGCCTAGCACTATTCTAGGTAGGAACACATTTTTCAGGCAATTGATTGCTCACAGGAACTGGTTTAAATAATAGGTCATTGATAGCAAATGGTCTAACCGACCAGGTGAGCACACAGTTGCATGAGTTAATCACAGGGAGGCATCCCTGGGATGTCTTGGAAATTGAAATAAATGAATGTCTAAGTATGTAAGGAATGCTAAGACCCAATTTGTGACAGCAATGAGGTCAATGGCTCAGAGACAAAAAGAAATATATTGATTGCAAGGAGACAAAGTTATGAATTGTGGGCCTGATTCAGCATTATTTGCAAATGTGATAATGCACGCACGCAATGAGTGATTATCTGCACACTGCACAAGCACATCAAATGGGGGGAAATGTTATGAGCACATGTGAACTGCTGCTAGCATTGATGAATCACAATGACATCAGTACAGAACAACAAAGTATGGCAGTTTACTGGGTATGACTCTCAGGAGCTTTCGCAATTTTTGCATATTTGAGCATGAATGGGGCGGGTAGTGGGTGTTGTATTCACACATTTGTGATCTTCCACTTAACAAACACTGATCATCTGTGGCATTATTTTTGAGGTAGCTAAAGGCTGCCATAGTTTATGTTACTGATGTTAATGATGAATGCAGCACAGAAGGATCAATGGCCCTCATTCAGAGCCGGACGCTCTGACAGAGCGCTTGCTCTGAATCCGGGTTGTCCTTCTCTTTTTTTTTAATGGGCTCCTGGCAAGTGGCCAAAATGATGGTCGCGATGGTCAATACTATCGTGACCATCAGGCTTGCGACGAGACCCTTGTGGTAGGGTCTCGTTGCCACAAGCCCAAGAGTGCTTTTGGCTCTGACAGAGCCAAAAGCACTCCCACTGACATCACTTGTGATGTCAGTGGGGCCGGCCCCAGATGGAGGCATTCCCATGGGAACGCCTCCATCTGGGCAGCCATGCCCCCGGCCCACCCACCAAAGGAGGTGTGCTGTCACTCAACATCGACAGCATGCCCATTTTGTAGCGAGACCCGGAGCGACGGCTTGCCCATCGCTATCTGGGTCTTGCTCATGCGCACGATGGAGTCGGCTCCGTCGTGTGCATGAAAATTGGGCCAACATTGACCTGCTTGCGAGCGCATACCGCTCGCAAGTGGGTCTGAATCAGGCCCAATGGTCCAACTACTAACAAGTTAAATACATGCAGGTGCATTCAGTTGCTGAAGTAATTCCGCTTAACACAATGCTATGCATTACTTTGCAGCACAATGCATTCTAATGTGAAGGTGTGCACAGTATGTGAATGTTTTGTCTCCAGGGCACAAGGCCTGATCAGCATCACTAATGTGATTGCAGCTGCAATCGCGCACACGTCTGCTGTGAGAATATGCTAATGTTGTAATCACCAAGTTATTGCACGGCCAACAGAAAGATGCCCAATTCCCCTATCTCACATCCATAATACCTTGCAATCCAGCCAAAAATATCTGTAACATTGAGTACCATCGGAGCCTCATGCACAATTACAGCAGGTCAGACCTTACTCAGAAATTGCTAACGTTCCTGCATGCGGTAAGGACTCAAGCTGTGTATGCTAATGCTGTGGCTTATTTATGCACGCCCCTGTAACAGTGTCCACCCACACTGGCATGTCTGCATTTCTCTGACCATCCCCTCATCTCCACCAACAAATGCTCTCCATCTGTCACTTACTCTGCGATTGCTCTGCATGATCGCAGAGCTGTCACCGAGCTGCATTCTCGCATGCACACTGCAATGCATGCGCAGTGCGCAACAATGGGCCATCTGCATATGCTTCCGCAGATACAATTCATGCTAAATCAGGCCCACAGTATGGTCATTACACAGTGTGTATGTTTTGGCCACAACCCTGTTTCATATTTATATACAGTGTATCCGGACAGTGTTCAATTTTTCCACATTTTGTTATGTTACAGCCTTATTCCAAAATGGAATAAATTAATTTTTTCCTCAAAATTTTACACACAATACCCCATAATGACAATGTGTAAAAAGTTTTTTTGCAATTTTTGCAAATTTAATTAAAAAAAAAGAAACCACATGTACATAAGTATTCACAACCTTTGCTCAGTACTTTGTTGATGCACCTTTGGCATCAATTACAGCCTCAAGTCTTTTGAATATGATCCCACAAGCTTGGCACACCTATCATTGGGCAGTTTCACCCATTCCTCTTTGCAGCACCTCTCAAAGTCCATCATGTTGGATGGGAAGCGACTATTCACAGCCATTTTCTGATCTCTCCAGAGATGTTCAAGTCTGGGCCCTGGCTGGGCCACTCAAGGACATTCACAGAGTTGTCCTGAAGCCACTCCTTTGATATCTTGGCTGTGTGCTTAGGGTCGTTGTCCTGCTGAAAAATGAATAGTCGCCCCAGGCTGAGGTTAAGAGCACTGTGGAGCAGGTTTTCATCCAGGATGTCTCTGTACATTGCTGCATTCATATTTCCCTCTATCATGACTAGTCTCCCATTTCCTGCCACTGAAAATCATCACCACAGCATGATGCTGCCACCACCATGCTTCACTGTAGGGATGGTATTGGCCTGGTGTTGAGCGGTACCTGGTTTGCTCCAAACATAACACCTGGCATTCACATCAAAGAGTTCAATCTTTGTCTCATCAGACCAGAGAGTCCTTCAGGTGCATTTTGGCAAACTTCATGGGCTCCCATATGCTTTTTACTAAGGAGTGGCTTCCGTCTGGCCTCTCTTTTGTTGATTGGTGAATTCACTGATTGGTGAATTGCTGCAGATATGGTTGTCCTTCTGGAAGGTTCTCCTCTCTCCACTGAGGAATTCTGTAGCTCTGACAGAGTGACCATCGGGTTCTTGGTCACCTCCCTGACTAGGGCCCTTCTCCCCCGATCGCTCAGTTTAGATGGTCAGCCAACTCTAGGAAGAGCACTGGTTGTTCCAAACTTCCTCCATTTATAGATGATGGAGGCCACTGTGCTCATTGGGACCTTCAAAGCAGCAGATATTTTTCTGCACCCTTCCACAGATTTGAGGTCTACAGACAATTCCTTGGACTTCATGCTTGGTTTGTGCTCTGACATGCACTGTCAAGTGTGGGACCTTATATAAACAGGTGTATGCCTTTCAAAATCATGTCCAATCAATTGAATTTACCACAGGATGATCAGTGAAAACAGGATGCACATGAGCTCTATTTTGAGCTTCATGGCAAAGGTCGTGAATTCTTATGTACATGTGATTTCTTAATGTTTTGTTTTATTAAATTTGCAATAATCTCAAAAAAACTTTTTACACGTTGTCATTATGGGGTATTGTATGTAGAATTTTGAGGACAAAAATGAATAATTCCATTTTGGAATAAGGCTGTAACAGAATAAAATGTGGAAAAGTATAGCGCTGTGAATACTTTCTGGATGCACTGTATGTTGAATATACAGTATGTATACATTACACTTTCAGGGAACCAACCCATATGTTACATCATTGTTTGTTTAGTTACATATAATGTGTTAAGTTTGATCTGTGTAACAAACTAATGGTCCTTGAGGTCCTACATTTTTTTGCACATATTAAACTCAAATATGCACATATATGTTTTATCAATAGCAATCTCTAAATTTTTTTCAGTGTTTGATTATGTATAGATTTCACTATCACGTCCAAATAATATTTTGCAAAAATAAAGCATTGAAACATTTACATATTGTGTCTAGAAATAATTATCTTTCATAAACAACAATTTAGATTCATGAAATTTAATAATAAAAATCAACAGAACAAAAAAACATCTGCAAAAAGCAAATAATCTTGCTACAAAGTCAAAGCAAAGGAATCAGAACTAATTGTTTGAATTAAAATCTAACCTTTGCAAAATACTATACAGTAAATAACAGAATATATCACCAAAAAATTTTTTTTAAAGGACAGCTTCTTGGCAAGTGTACTCACAAATGTGGCAGAGGCCAATCGCTGACTCGATCTGCAAGTAGCCTGCCCTGTACTGGATGCTCCTGGCCAGGGCTGGGGGATGCTACACCTGTGGTAGTGGCTGTGGCTTTAGTGGAGATTTGTGGTGCAGGGTTTTGTAATGGGAACCTGGCTGTTATTTCCCTCACACATTGGGCGAGAAGAGCGGAGACATTCCGCATGTTGTTATGCATGAAGAGGTTCTGCTGTTCCTGGTTAGCAATCATCCTTAGCATGAGCTTATTTCTCAGCTCCAATGATACCTCAATTTGGTCTAAAAGTGCCCATACATGGTGCGATTTTTTACATGATTTGGCCGTTTTCGATCATTCTTAACGAAAAATCGTGTAAAAAGTGGTATATTCCAGTATGATTACGACGCTAATGCACGTCCCCAGCTTTGTGTATCAGCATCGTAGATCAACTAACCTTCAGTAAGATTTTGACCTATTGTATATGATGTTACAAACATCATATAGTGTTTGAAAAATTTATACTACATGCATCTGTGTTATTGACACAGAAGCATGGATTGGTCAGTGAAACCTATCTATGCTGCTGTGTATTTCAATGACACAGATGCATGCACGGACCAGGATATCTGTGCTATGTGCATCCATGTCAATGACACAGAGGGCCTGATTCAGAGCCACTCGTAAGCGGCCGCTCATTTGCTCCGAGCGATGTTCGCACATCTGCGCATGCATATGGGTCGTAATGCGCATGTGCCAACCAGTCATTGCGGTCGGAAATCGAGCGCTCGCAAAATAGCGAGTGCCTGCTAATTTGAGTGACAGGATGATACGTTTGTGGGTGGTAACAGGGGAAGGTGCTTGAAAACGGGGAGTGGTGATCTGAACGCAGGCGTGCCAAAAGGTCAAAACAGGCATTTTAAGGGTGTGCATAATTAACAAAGCAGCATCATCGACCACGTCACTTGGTTGTTTCTTAGCCTGAACTGTTCGCATGATTGCGGTATGAAAATCCTACCACAAGCACTGCGAGCAGTTCAGATGCCTTTTGATGTACTCGATTAATCAAATAAATAGCGGAGATGACGTAGGATGCGAGCAGCCAGGGGGCATCTTTACAAAATAGCGACGCATGTTTCGTTTGCTCGCTCAGACATAGAGGCGTCAACAGACCGCAAAGAGCAAGCGCTCAATTTAAATAGCCGGCCCCTTTTTCTGAACAAGCGAGCGCAAATAGTGTCCGGCTCTGAAACAGCCCAGAGCACAGACAGGATCAGGGAAATCCATCTGTTCTGCTGCTGTAAAATATTTTGGCATGTAGGGCTGGTTGTACTTAAATACAGGGGACCCATTACATCATTTGTCCCCTGTATTTACACAAAAGCAGCACGGGATCACTAAAAGCCAGCAGCTGGTTGCTCTCTTTGAAGGGGGGCACACCATGTATTTTCTTTTCTAACAAAGGGATTTTTTTATCAGCATCAGCACAGGTGGGACTCTGTGATCCTGTCCGTGCTCTGTGTCAATGACACAATTACATGTACCATGGATCTCCTGGTCCGTGCGTGCATCTGTGTCATGGAAATACACAGCAGCATAGACTGATCTCACTGATCCTGTCCATGCTTCTGTGTCAATGGCACAGATGCATGTAGTACGGATTTCCCTGGTCCATGCTACATGCATCTGTGTCATATCACACTCAAACTAATAATTATGCAAATCAGTAGATCTTGCACGATAGATTGGGTGAATATCATGCAGCTTTTGCTGCACATCCTCCACTTCTGCTCCCACATTCCTCTGGCTTTCCTCATGCATGAGGTAAAAAATGTAATCGTTGGCAAGAATGGGTAGCCCAGATGGTTCTTGTGGGGCAGCTGGTGGACTGACTTCTGCCAAAATCTCTTCAAGTACAGCATCCTCAACATCTGAAATGGAATAAAAAATGCTAGTTGACATTTGCTTTACTATAACGAAGAAAGTAAATTTAGCAAAAATACAATACAAAGACCAGAAACAGCATGCGGGGCCTCAACAGTAGGTGCAACTTCATGCATTGTCATGTCAGTGTGAGTTCCAGGATATATTCAGTTAAGAGGAAGCTTAGAAACTTCCACCCCTTTGGAAATGGAATTACCCGATGGACCTTGTCACTGGCAAGTTTCCTCCCAGTGGTTACATTTTTCCTTTATCCATCCCAGAGCCAACTGCCATTTCTGAATATATAAAGGAGATTCTTTCAAGGGATATATATCCCTGTTTTCATCACCCACTGGAGCAGTATTCTTTTGTCTGTGAAGAAAAAAGATGGCAGTCTTTAGCCATGTATAGACTACAGGCAGTGGTGGACTAGAGCATGAAGGGCCCATAGGGGAATGTAATAATAGAGGCCCACAAAGGGGTGTGGTGAGTCACTGGAGGGAGTGTAATATATTTTATATATATATATATATATATATATATACACATGCATACACTCACATGTAGGGGTCAGGGAGGCTGTGCAGAGAGGTAGTGATAAGCATAGAGGGGTCAGGGAGGGAGTGATGAGACACCCAGTAACCCTTGAAATGCTGGTCAGTTGTGGATAAATGAAACCTCTACACATGTACTAACATTATGCCACAGTGTGGTGCCCCACATATTGTGCCATAGTGTAGTGCATCTACATTATACCACCTGTAGTGCCCATACATTACACTACACTGTAGTGCCCCCACATTATGTCACACTATAGTGCACACACATTATACCACACTATAGTGTCAACACATTATGCTACCGGTAATACCCACATATTATGCTGCACTGTAGTCCCCACACATTATGCCACCTTTAATACCAACACATTATACCACCTGTATAGCCCACACATTATGCTACACTGTAGTCCCCACACATTATGCCATCTGTATTCCCTACACATTATGCCACCAATAGTGCCCACACATTATACCACCTCTATTGCCCATAAATTATGCCACCTGTAGTCCTCAATCATTATGCCACCTGCAGTGCCCACACATTGTCACCTGTGGTGCCCACATATTATGCAACACTGTAGTCCCCACACATTATTACACCTGTATTGCCCACACATTATGCAACTGTAGTTTCTCCACATTATGCCACCTGTAGTACCCACACATTTTGCCACCTGTAGAGCCACACATTATGCTACACTGTAGTGCCCCTACATTATGCCACCTGTACTGCCCACACTTTATACCACCTCTAGTGCACACACAGTATGCCACCTAAATTCCATACACCATATGCCACCTGTAGTGCCCACACATTATGCCACCTGTAGTCCCCACACATTATGCCACCTGTAGTGCCCACATTTTATGCTACACTGTACTGCCACACATTATGCTACACTGTAGTGGCCCTACATTATGCCACCTGGACTGCCCACACTTTAGACCACCTCTAGTGCACAAACAATATGCCAACTATATTCCATACACAATTTGCCACCTGTAGTGCCCACACATTATGCCACCTGTAGTCCCCACACATAATGCTACACTGTAGTTCCCACACATTATGCCACACCTAGTCCCCACACATTATGTCACCTGTAGTGCCAACACATTATGCTACACCATATTATGCCACCTGTACTGCACACACATTATACCACCTCTAGTACCCACACAATATGCCACCTGTATTCCACACACTTTATGCCACCTGTAGTGCCCACACATTATGCCACCTGTAGTCCCCACACATTATGCCACCTGTAGTCCCCTTACATTAAGCCACCTTTAGTCCCCATACATTATGCCATCTGTTGTGCCCACATATTATGCCACCTGTAGTTTCTCCACATTATGCCACCTGTAGTCCCCACACATTTTGCCACCTGTAGTGCCACACATTATGCTACACTGTAGTGCCCCTACATTATGCGACCTGTACTGCCCACACTTTATACCACCTCTAGTGCCCATAAATTATGCCACCTGTAGTCCTCAATCATTACGGCACCTGCATTGCCCACACATTATTTCACCTGTGGTGCCCACACATTATGCAACACTGTAGTCCCCACACATTATTACACCTGTATTGCCCACACATTATGCCACTGTAGTTTCTCCACATTATGCCACCTGTAGTCCACACACATTTTGCCACCTGTAGTGCCACACATTATGCTACACTGCAGTGCCCCTACATTATGCCACCTGTACTGCCCACACTTTATACCACCTCTAGTGTACACACAATATGCCACCTAAATTCCATACACCATATGCCACCTGTAGTGCCCACACATTATGCCACCTGTAGTCCCCACACATTATGCCACCTGTAGTGCCCACATTTTATGCTACACTGTAGTGCCCCTACATTATGGCACCTGGACTGCCCACACTTTATACCACCTCTAGTGCACACACAATATGCCAACTATATTCCATACACAATATGCCACCTGTAGTGCCCACACATTATGCCACCTGTAGTGCCCACATATTATGCTACACTGTAGTCCTCACACATTATTCCACCACTAGTCCCCACACATTAGGCCACCTTTAGTCCCCAAACATTATGCCTCATGTGGAGCCCACACAGTGTATTCACCAGCAGCATCCTAAGGCAGCTAACAGAGCAGCAGTCACAGTCTCACAATGTGAGTCACACCCATGAGGCTGTGCTGCTGCTATACTTCAGGTCAGAGCATGCTCCTCTGACCCCACTGCAGAGACTGGTGGAAGTTATCTACTAGTGCACTGAAGTGCTGAGTCATAGTGATTACATTCCTTTGTGCTCCAGTCCCCTGCATGTAGCTGCCAGCCAGGTTAATCACAGCTCTGATGATATCCCAGAAAGCAGCTGCACTTGACCTGTCATACAAATAAAAATGGCACAGAATGCCACGCCCTCCCCTGATAGCAGGCATGGCTACAAATCAGTGGGGCCCACTGGGGATATCACTGAATCCCTGGCAGCCCAGTCAAAGCCTGACTACAGGGGCCTCAATGACATTATATTAAAAAGTTACACTTTGCCTCTCAAAACTGAGCTTTTCAACTGAGTCATCGGAGCCATGATATTTACCAAACGACCTACGGGGAGCATATAGTTTTATCTGAATACAAGCCAGAGATGAATGGAGGGGGCATTATGAATACCTAGTTATGCCCTTTGGTCTCTGCAATGCCCCTGTGATGTTCCTCCACTCAATTAAATCTTCACAGACTTGCTCTGTCAGTCTATGGTTGTCTACCTGGATGACATCTTATTTTTTTCCAGGATGTATCGTCTCACTACAGTCAAGTAAAGGAAGTTTTTTTACATCTACATGCCAAACAGTTGTTATATAAATTAGAGAAATGTGTCTTCCAGGTACCCTCCATTTCTTTCATTGGGTACATCATCACCACATCAAGTTTACAAATGGACCAAGAGAAGGTTATGGCCACCCAATCCTGGTCAGAAGCAACAGCTATCAAGGTGACCCATTGTATCCTGGGATTTGCTAGCTATTACAGAAAGTTAACTTGTGGATTCTCCTCTCTGGAGGCACCCATTTCAATCAGTGTGCTAGTTCTCTGTCCTCCTTTGTCTCATTAGAATCCTGTGTGCAATATTCAGTTGAAGAAATCATTGCTACCTGCTATGATTCATTATGCCTCTGCCAGTTGGTCAACCATCTCAGTTCCGGTATCCTAACCACTACAGCGCTATGTTAAAGAGTCCTCCCTCACCAGTGACCTTACTCAGCACTGATACTTATTTCCTGTATCCAGTGTCTCCAGGTGTCATGATCAGAATACCCAATGGTGGTCTGGTTTCACCTGGATCTCCATTCTCTGCATCATCCTGTGATTGCTGAAATATTCATAAACAAATAATTCTTACATCCAGCTTAATTCCAAAATGAAGAAACTGCTCTCAATGATTTAATGCACTTAGGCCCTGATTCAGAGCTGGATGCTCTGACAGAGTGTTCGCTCTGAATCAGGGCCATCCCTCTTAGTTTTTAGAGCGGCCTCCTGGCTGCTTGCATAGCTGTGGTGACCACCCACAGCTATAGCGAGCGGCCAAAAATATGGTCGCGATGGTCAAGACCATTTCGACCATTGGGCTTGCGATGAGACCCTTGTGGCAGAGTCTTGTTGCCGCAAGCCCTGGAGTGTTTTTGGCTCTATCAGAGCCAAAAGCACTCCCACTGACATCACCCATGGGAACACCTCCATCTGGGCAGCCACACCGCTGGCACGCCTACCAAAGGAGGCATGCTGTCACTCACCATTGACAGCACTCCCCCTTTGGTGCAAGTCCCATAGCGACAGCTTGGCCGTCGTTATTCGGGTCTTGCACATGTGCACAACGGAGCCGCCTCCATCGTGCACATGCGCACTTGGCCAACATTGACCCGCTTTCGAGCACTCTGCGCTCGTGAGTAGGTCTGAATTAGGCCCTTAGTCCAATTCCCACTCTGAACATGACACTGGGCAGCTTATCCACCACCAGGAGCCCTGATTACACTACCTAATACAGTTTTAAAATAATCTGACAGGTGTCTGCAATCAGCTGCTTCTCAACACTGGCCAAAACACATGGCCTGGATTCTCTCCATCAACAACCCTGCACACTCACACACACCTCAGGCATGCTATCTCTGCCACAATATGCTATCCTATAATATAAAAAACTAAAAATCATAAAGAAAAGCTGCAATAGCGAACAAACAAATAGATTGTTAAATCTGGTTGTATATTGGCTTCCTTCTCCACAACTAATGGCAGTTGAACTGGAATATCTAAGTTCAGCATCGAACAAGGAGATCATCTATGTTGATCAATTGTATTAAACTATCAGTTTTATTAAGAAACCCAATCAGTAAGAGATCTCTTGAGAACAGAGAGCCAAAGTAAGAGGAGCAAAAAATCTGCACTTAGAGATGGTTAGGTATGGAGAAGTCAAAAATAGATGAAGGTCACCTAAAATATTGGACTCCCAAGCCATCCATGCAGCTTGAAGGATACGTTATTTAACCATAAAGAAATGGATACAAAGCAGAGTATCCTTGTGAAGAGAGCTCGAGATTGAACAAGGCCTGAGGAGATGATGTATCCAATCTATCAGGAGATCTTTATCTTTGACATTTGGATGTAGCTTACCAAAAAGGGATAAAATATAGGCCCTCATTCAGAGCCGCTCGTAAGGGGCCCCTCGCTCGTTCTGACCGATGTTCGTACATCTGCGCACGAGTACGGTTTGTAATACGCATGCGCGAACCAGTCAGTGCAGCCGAAAATCGTTTGTTCACTATATAGCGAATGCCTGCTATTTTGAGTGACAGGAGGAGGTGTATGTGGGTGGTAACAGGGGAAGTGGCTTGAAAATGGGGAGTGGAGATCTGAACGCAGGTGTGCTTAAAGGTCAAAACGGGCGTTTTAAGGGAGTGCATAATTAATACAGCAGCGTCATTGACCACGTCACTTGGTTTTTTTTTACTCCGAACTGCTCGCAAAATAGCGTTTGAAAAAACCAACCACAAGAATAGCGAGCAGTTCATACACTGTTCGATGTACTCAATTAATCTAATAAATAGCGGACATGACGTAGGATGCGAGTGGCCAGGGAGCGTATTTTTCAAAATTACAACCGCAAGTTTTGCTCGCTCGTTCAGACTTAGAGGCGTGAACAGACCGCAGTTAGCGAATGGTTCATTTGAATATCCACCCCTTGTTTTAGAACGAATGACTGCAAATAGCGAGCGGCTCTGAATCAGGCCCATAATCTTTTAATTCAGAGTTGGAGACTGAATCAAGGTTTCAAATGATCTTAATTTTGTTTATCCTTGAGCGATTCTGCATATCTGCCACTTTTTACTGAAAAACCCCAATTTCTGACTACACATGATCATGTGCTGAAATGGGATGTGACCAAGTTATCCATATTATGCTTCAATCATTGGTCCAGGCACAAATAGTGGATAAATCAATTTTAACCTTCCTGATGGCTGCTGTAAGTTCTGGGTAAGGTGCATTCTGAATACAAAGAGTACTGAGCATAGAGTTTTAACAGTAAGTGAAGCATCAGTGTCTTGTTCTACACCAAAGTCCAAGAAAAGTATAGTGGTGCCTAGGGGCCCAGGAATAACAGCAGCTACAGTTCTTAACTCAGCACCTGGGGATGAAAGTCCTATAGGTTGGGTGGCCCTTGGTTTGCTAAAAGTAAGTTTGGGAGGGACACATTTCTTAATCTTTTTGGGAGGCATGATGGGAGATGGATGATGAGAAAAGAAGGGACCTTAGGATGCAACACAGAATGATCCACAAATCCAGAAAGTTAAATCAGGAGATTTATGTTGCTGTAAACTTGAAAGATGGCTTGAGATATATTCAATATTGTGTAGGTATCATTACCCCACGTGGAGCCAGAAATTATATACTTAGAAAACATTGGTGGATGACAATGGAATCATACCAATTACATCACTCCCATCATGGTTTAGTAGAGACAAAACACCCTAGTTTGTCACAACCAGGCACTAAGGTTACCTCTGTAGAGGTCAGGAAATGGGGAGTTAGGTTGGTAGAGCAGCAACTGATGGGGGTGACAGTGATAATATCTTCCTATTGTGGCCAAACCCAGGTTTGGCTGGACCTGCTCAGAGGCGTGGAGTCTAACCCACTTAGTGGTCTTCACCAGTGACCCATCCTATTTGGTTTTGGGTTTTGCTGCACCAAGTGAGCAGGTCCTGGCCCTCTGGATATAACACTAGAAATTAAATATCATTGAGAATTATTGGAAACATAAAAACACTGAAAGTTAGTAAAAATGTTATATCACTGGAAATTCTAGCAATGAGGAAGTAGTGGAAATAACTAGAAATGGGACAGCACTGGGATACACTGAAAATGAATTGGCACTGGAAATACTGGTAATAAACCAGATGCAGTCTTTCTCTGGGAAACACAGGAGATCCTGAGACTGACTTGCTGTGAAAATGTATAGTAAGTCCACACACAGAAGGTGGTAAAAAAACATCAGAGATCCTGCCACAAATTTGCTCTGAGAAATACTGGAATCAATATGGAGACTTGCTCCAAGAAAAACTAGAGAACAATGAGAGGACTAAACATGTTACTTAGGGAAATCAGCAGGAGTGGTGAAACTTGGAACACTGGTAACAGCTTAACAGCTGAAACATATAACACAGGAAATCAGCATTGAGAGGTGAACTGTCACACCAGAAATCAGCATGAGAGGTGAACTTGGAACACTGATAATCAGCTTAACAGCTGAAACTCAGGGAATCAGCTTGAGAGCTGAACTGCTTTCTGCAGAGATAATTGCTGGAAGCCACTATAAGTTGAATAAAACAGGGAGCCTGGAGTAAAGAAATAGTACTCAGACACTGGAACACTGCAGAAATGAAGTAAATGAAGAAATGAAGTTCATATGGTTACTTCCTGTTACTGCAGTCAGATCTAAATATCCCTAGGCAGTTGGTCATTGGATCAGGAGATCAGCTGAGTGACCTCAGGACTGCCATTGGGAGATACTTGTCAGGTGATATGGAATAACATGGCTGCTCCCATGCCTGCCACCATGGGAACAAGGATGCATGAATGGAAGCCCTAGCAGACTCCAGGGAGAATACTCAGCCGCCACTCAAGTCCACTCCCAGCAACTGAACACCTAAGCCCAAGGACGCAAGTGCAGAGTTAAGTAGAGGCTGATCCAAAGCCGCATCCTAACACTAGTGAATCATTTAATTCAGATAACCAAGGACCACTGTCACAAGAGTATTAAAATCATGAGTTTTCCATGCAGCATTAGACCAGCTGGGCAGGATTATGAGACCCAGAGGTCAGTCACAGTGCAGTAACAATATAGCGGGTAACAATCATGCAGGTTATAAATAAATAACTGCAGCTTAGCAAGGACATAGTAGTATTCAATCCAAACTAGTCCCAACAGCAGACTTATCTGAGGAATAACTCTATAACTTCTGCAGGCTCTCTCAGGAGGTTCTCAGATATTTTACAAACTCTGATGGTTTAAACTCTGTAAATTCTGTTACTTTGCAACTTTGTTTTATAACTGCCAGTCAGAGAGAGCAAAGACAATCACCCAGCTCTAGAGTCCACACCTCACACAGATGCCCAGAAAAAAAGTAAGTAATAAAAATAATAAATAAAATAAATAAATAAAAATAAGTAGACGGATGTGTTTTTTGAACCAGGACTGAGCCATGGCAGAGCAGCTATACAAACACACTAAACAGGAGGTCAACTTTTGTCACATCAGCCACATTTCCATTATTGTTATTGTGGAGTCACAAGTCTTGGCCTGCAAATCAAGTCCATGGCTCCACCTACAGAGGTAGGCAGGAGAAGATCACACCAGTAGTAAAGAGCCATGAGGAGGGTGAGCCTGGTCCTCTGGGAGCTGGTGAGCATGGGCACAGATACAGTGGTAGACAGTGATTGACTAGTTGGAGAGGTATGGAGCCCCTAGAACACAGAAGATGGGGAAGCAGGCAAGTATATAGTACAGAGTTGTGAGCAGTAAGATAGGCTACAGCCAGTGGCATACAATCACCTGACAGGCTGCTCAACAGACATGGGCATGGCTGGTACAGTCTCCATAGGTTCTCTGCACTGAGAAAGCTTCATTGAATGTTTAGACATTATTACTATAAAGAGATCACAGTTAGGTCCACATTCTATATTTTCTAAATAAGTTTATAAACCTCATGTCATAATCCATGGATATTGGGTCAATTCCATTAAACATGGCATATCATGCCTCCCTGAAATCAACCCTTCCAGGTTGTTTATATAGTAGTATAGTAAGTTTATAGAGCTAAATATAATAAGCATTGGTTTGTTGTCATTTTCAAAACTGATTAAAACTAACAGTTATCAACATCATACAATAAAATTACTTGTTTGCTCTCCACACTTCAAAAAGGCAGCTTGAAACAAATGTGAGTCTCACCAATCACCATAAATAAATGCAAGCTATAAGACAGTTAAAAGTGCTCTTTCTAGGTAGAGTCTACCAGATGATTCGTCCCAAGATAAATGAAATGAGTATAGTCACTTTTCTAAAGATTTTTTTAACTTCACTTGAAGTTAAAAAATGTTCATGTTAAAGTATTTAATCCCTTAAGGGGAAATGACCTGGTTCCTCCAATCATATGAATAAAGTTCAACACTACAGCCCCTCAATGTCAATGCAGTGTCCTTGATGGCATATGTAAAACACAATATGGGGACACAAAATAGTGTAAAACCAAAAACATTTATTCAATGTATAAAATACAATAAAATGACCACGTACCATCAGTGCCCTTTTATGAAAGGTACAATCAAACACATATAGGGGTATAATGCTCCCCATATAAAACAGTACCTTCCCTGTAATTAATCTGGATAGCAGCACTTCAATCTCCTACATCAACGCGTTTTGACCATTCACTGCTCTTTTTCAAGGTGTATATGGAGGTAATGTTTAACCAGGTATTTATAGGCAGTGTTGTAATCACCTCCCTTTTTCTCATTAGGGAGACTTGTTCTCTCAATAACATTATTCTATAGAATTACAATTCAAACTACAACTGGACAAAGGAGTGTACTCTAGGGTTTACTGCATCCAACAAGTATTTTTACCTGTTGTCCGTGAGATCACTGGGATTTAATTCCACTTACGAGTGTTTTATATGCAAAACGCCTCTTATGACCATGCCTACTTATATATTCAACTTAGATGCGCTATTTTATATGCGGTTTCTAAATCTAAAATGACAATTGGCATTCTGTATTAACAACAGTGGATGAGGAAATGGTAAGTATATGAGTGATGAAACACATCACAATATCCAGCAGGACCACTGATATATTTCTGGTTAGGTTCCCACCCATAAAACAGAAATAATTCTTCCAGGCTAAAACCATGTAAAACCATACAAATATGATAACATAATATGCACAGTAAAATCACAATGTATATAACAGTGTATATAAAAATATTTGTAAAACCGTATAATAAAACATATATTAAAACATATATTAAAATGCAGGTAATACATAGAGTTTATAGAAACCACTTGAGTTAAAAGTCGGCATTTAATCCATGTGGTTCAAGTGTTTTTGCATCATAAATTAATTTCATTTGAGCTTTGGCTAAGAGGGTTTCTACCTCCTTAATGCGCCAATTCCCTTCCACTTTCTGGATACCCATAATGTATTTAATTCCCTTTGTAAACACCTGATGCACTTCTGAAACATATTTGGACAGTGAATGATTCAAAACCCCTTTCTATATTTCTGTATGATATTTCTAGTTCAGCCCATTTCTCTCTAAGTTTTCTAGATGTTTTACCAATGTATTGTAACCCACACATACATTCAATCACATATATACAGTTCATGCTGTTACATGTAATGAACTCTTGTACTTTAACGGTTCTATCATTTATACTGTATCATTTGTATTTGTATCATTTGTAAATGTCTTCAATTTGTAAACCTGCAGGACCCACACCGGTGAAAACCCTTAGTTTTTATTCTTCCTGTTCTTTTTTCTGGTCTTGCACTCTTAACAAGTTTATTACTAATATTGGGAGCTCTCCTGTATGTAAACATGGGTTTAGAGGGTATTATGTCTTTCAAGATGGGGTCTTGATTTAATAAATACCAGTTGTTTCTGATATCTGATCTATTGATTTATATCTATTATTATATGAGGTGATGAAATAAATAGTAGGTTGTTCAATACTATTATTTTTACTTTTGTATTGTAATAAATCTGCTTGTGGAGTATTTTCATTTCCTCAATAGTATTATCTATTAATACCCTATCATATCCTTTTACGATAAATTTATGTTTCAATGTTTTCACTTGTTCATTAAAAAAATTCCCTTCTGTGCAGTTTCTACATACCCTATGGATTTGTCCTTTTGGGATATTTCTGAGCCATCTTGGATAATGATGGCTATTAACATTGATGTATGAGTTGCTATCAGTGGGTTTTTCATAATTTCTAGTGACTAAGAGAGTGCACATTTTTTAAATTACCAAATCTAAAAAATGTACTTCCTTCTGGCCCACATTAAAAGAAGGATATATTAAAATTGTTTTGATTTAAGTATTCATAGAACTTTTTAAGATCCTCTTCTTCGCCATTCCAAATACAAAATTTGTCATCTATGAACCTTAACCATATTGATATATTTTTTAAATAGGGGTTATTATTTCATATCACTTGGTCTTCCCACCATACCATAAATAGATTTGCATAGGAAGGTGCCACCCTACTGCCCATCGCAGTTCCCTTCTTTTGTATATAATATTGACCGTTAAACCAGAAATAATTATTGATAAGAATAAAGTCTAATGATTCCTTGATGAATTCTATTTTGTTTTCATCCAGTGTGTCCTGATTTTTCCTTTGTGTGTATTCACCTGCATTAATGCCTAATTTGTGGTCTATTAAGGTGTATAGGGATGAAATATCCACTGTCATGAGGAAGTGACTGTTGGATACCATAATATTATTTAGATGTTTTATAGTATCCATGGTGTCTTTAACATAAGATTTTGCTTTGTTCACTTCCAGTTGTAGATGGAAGTCAATATAGTATGCCAAATTAGAGGTAATAGAATCCGTACCTTTTATAATGGGCCACCTTGGTGGGTTGGTCACATCTTTATGTTTTTTTTTGGGATGATATATATCACAGGCAATACATGATATTCCTTTATCAAATACTTTTTCTCCTGTGTGTTAATAGTGCCTTGATTTTCATGCATTTTTGTGAGGTTTATAAAACTCTTCTATTGTTTCTGTAGGATTTCCTCCAATTGGCATGTATGTTGTTTTGTCACTCAGTTGCCTCATGATCTCCAAGATATACTACTCCGTATCCATGATCACTACCCCCCCCCCTTTATCAGCTGGTTTAATGGTTAGATTATGGTTCTTTTCTAAATCTTGTAGCACTGCAAATTCCTTTTTGTTTAGAATATGAGTTGGGCTCTGCTTATAGTTCAGTTTTTCAACTTCAGAACACACAATCTTATTAAAACTGTCTAAAAAACATCCTCTGCTGAAAGTGGGATTAAAAGTGGATTTAGGTTTAAAAACATTTTTATATCACTATTGCACATTTTTTTATTTAATAAAAAATACTTTGAGATATATTTCTCACAAATTTTTGTATATCAATATAGATATCAAATTTACTTAATTTGTTTACCGGAGCATATTTTAGTCCTTTCTTTAGTATGTTTTCCTCATCCTTCTGTAATGTGTATGTACTTAAATTAAAAATTTTGTAGTGTTCTCTATTTGTATTTCCTCAGTTGGTTTGCAGGTGGATAAGGTTCCAATTTTTTTCTTTTTTGTACCTTTCCCCCTTTTTCCTCTGTCTGTATGTCTCTTTTAATTTTCTACATCCATCTTTTTAGTTTTCTGTCCCTCTCCAAAAAAACTTATCTATCTAATTTTTAATAGCAGTTTGAAGTGGGAAGGTGATGATATGTATGGTATGTGGATACCTCATAGTTTCTATTTCTCTATGATTTTTTTGGACATTCATACCCATCATCGTCTGGTTTTATTGTCTCCCTAGTGTCCTCATAATTAACCCTCCTACTATTTTGTTGATATCTTTCTCCTATATTTCTTAGAAATAGAACATATGGATATAAGGGTCTATGATAATTCAATGGATGATCTCTATGTCTTCCCTCCTTATTGTTCTTCATTAAAGTTCTTATAGTGGGGGAGTAATCGGATCTGGGTGTATGAATTGGCATTTTTTGTGGGTCTCCAATTCAATGTCACTGTGATTCTCTATTTCTTCCACTTCTAATATGTTTAGAGATTCTCTCATTTCTCTAATATATTTCTTCTGCTTAATGTTAATTAAATCATTCTCTTTACATAATACTCTACCTTTTGTTTCTTTCTCTAGATCATTTTATTCTTTTAATTCCCTAAAGGGATGTATGAGGGATGTGAATTTATTCATTTGTTTCTCAACTTTTAAAATGTCTGTCCTCCTTTCTTTAATGATGAGACTAATCAATAAAAAGCACAGCTATTCAAAATTAATTGCCATTCTTTTTCAAAATCTTCATTCTCTGTTATAAAAGTACAAGGTTTATGGATTTGAAATCCTTTGGGAATTAACTCCTCTGCTATGTATTACTCTAGTGTTGTTATTTCCCACCATGCCTTACTTTCATTTCTCAGAATTTTTTCCAATTTGTTCATTATACTCTAAGTCTTCATCGTACAGTTATGTACTCTCATGGTAGAAGATAAGCAACTGAATAATGAGAGTACAGAATGTACAATGAAGACAAAGAGAGTATAATGAACAAATTGGAAAAAAAAATTAACGGAAAAATCAGGACCCACTGGATGAATACAAAATAGAATTCATCAAGGAATCATTAGACTTTATTCTTATCAATAATTATTTCTGGTTTAATGGTCAATATTAAAAACAAAATAAGGGAACTGCGATGGGCAGTAGGCACCTTCCTACGCAAATCTATCTATGGGACGGTGGGAAGACCAGGTGATATGGAATCATAACCCCTATTCAAATAAATATAACAATATGGTTAAGGTTCATATATTAAATATTTTTTATTTGGAATAGGGAAGAGGAGGATCTAAAAAAATTCTTAAATCAAAACAATTTTAATATATCTTTGACTTTTAATGTGGACCAGAAGGAAGTACATTTTTTAGATTTGGTAATTTATAAAAACTTATGATCTCTTAGCCACTAGAAATTATGAAAAACCCACTGATAGCAACTCGTACATCAATGTTAATAGCCATCATCATCTGAGATGGCTTAGAGACATCCCAAAAGGACAAATTCGTAGGGTATGAATAAACTGCACGGAAGGGAATATTTTTAATGAACAAGTGAAAACATTGAAGCATAAAATGACAGTAAATGGATATGACAGCGTATTAATAGATAATACTATTGAAGAAATGAAAAACACTCCACAAGCAGATTTATTTGAATACAAAAGTAAAAACAATAGTATTGACAACCTACTATTCATTTAATCACCTCATATAATAATAGATATACATCAACAGAACAGATATTCAGAAACAACTGGTATTTATTACAACAAGACTCCATCTTGAAGGACACTAAACCCTCTAAACCCATGTTTACATACAGGAGAGCTCCCAATATTAGTAATAGAGTTGTTAAGAGTGCGAGACCTGAAAATAGAACAGGAAGAATAAAAACTAAGGGTTTTCACTGGTGTGGGTCCTGCATTGTGTGTACCAAACACACACAACAGATCTCCAAATTGGAGACATTTACCTCCAGTACAAATGATAGAACGTTTACAGTTCAAGAGTTTATAACATGTAACAGCATGAACTGTATATATGTGATTGAATCTATGTGTGGGTTACAAAACATTAGAAAAACCATCTAGAAAACTTAGAGAGAAATGGGCTGAACATCTCACAAATATCAAGAAATGGGTTTTGAATCATTCCCTGTCCAAACAGTTTTCAGAAATGCTTCAGGGGTCAACAAAGTGATATAAATACATTATGGGTATCCAGAAAGTGGAAGGGAATTGGTGCATTAAGGGGGTAGAAACCTTCTTAGCCCAAACTGAAATGAGATTAATTTATGAAACAAAAACCCTTGAATCACATGTATTAAGTGCCGAGTTTGAACTCAAGTGGTTTCTATAAACATTATGTATACCATGTATTACCTGCATTTTAATAGACCAGTGATTGGCTGAAACGTGTTTGTGTAGTTGATTGAAGTGTGGGTATCCAGATCAAACACAGGGAAGGTACTGCTCTATAGAAGGAGCATTATACCCCTATATGTGTTTGATTGCACCTTTCATAAAAGGGTTTTGATGGTACGTGGCCATTTAATTGTATTTTATACATTGAATAAATGTTTTTGGTTTTACACTATTTTGTGTCCCAATATTGTGTTTTACATATGCCATCAAGGACACTGCATTGACATTGAGGGGGCTGTATTGTTGAACCTAATTCATGTGATTGGAGGAACCAGGTCATTTCACATTAATAGAGTAAATACTTCAACAGGAACATTTTTTTTACTTCAAATGAAGGATGGAATATCTGCAGAAAGGTGACTATACTTATTTCATTTATCTTGGGACTAATCATCCAGTAGACTGTACCTAAAATATGTGTTTTTAACTGTTTTATAGCTCGCAGTTATCAACATCATGTTTGTGTAAAAAACTGACTATAATCTTCAGGTTTCAGCCTTACTTGAACCCAACGCCAAATTCAGTCAGTTTTTGCAGATCTAAATGCCATCAATTCTGTTCTTTCAGGTAAAAGCAGACAGCAGACATAATTACAAAATTGATGGCAACCTATTCCAAACAAATTTATTTAAAAAACATGGTGTTGGTTCCACCCCCAAATCCATAACCAGCCCCAGACCTTTTAGCCTGGGCTGGTACAGGTAAAGAAAGGAGTAACTGTATGAAGTCCACCCTGTTTTCCTATAATCAACACTGGGCTAAAACAGCCAGGGTGATAATGCTATAGCAGGAAGAGACACAGCAAGTTTCCCCCCTGAAATAACAATAACCAGTCCAAAACTGGTGAGTTCATTGCTGGATCTCCTTAGAAATTTTGTACCACAAAAAAAAATTTGGTTCCCGATTACATAGGAACCAGTCCTGGCCTCGACGGGGATGTGCAGTTAATTACAGGTTCACTTGTGGCCAATGTCATTGAAGTCAATAGAAAAGCACTGATTGGCTGAGAAAGACACTCTCAAGCTCTCTCAGCCTATAAGCACTTACCCATTGATTTCAAGGACAGTATCTGCAAGTGATACAGAAATTATTGGAGATACCATCCACACAGGTATTGTTCTTGTGAATTTTTTAATGTAATTGTGTAATGATAGATTCAAGGTCCCCAAAAGTGTGCTCATATATGTATGATACAAATCAATTCACAGGGGGTGCTATCAATGACAACTTGAAGATTACACAATAAAGCGAAATAAAGAATTGTCATATTGTGATGCACTAATATTAAAATGTAACTTTTTTTTGGTTACTTAAAAATTCCAAAATCAGATCGATTAGATAGTGAAATATAAAATATTAAAGTTGTGTTATAAAGAAAGATAAAATAGTGAGTAAATTGATCCAAGCTGCTCAGAGTTCCTACCCTAACTGCAGGTAACAGTATATTATTAGTATGCATACTGTATATATTTCAGTACAGTGCTTTATAATAATGTTTCCATTGGATAATTCACCTCAAGGGGTCATACATTGTTACTATTCATACATACGGTTCCATATAAGAGATATAATAGTTGATCTAATCTATTAATGTTATAACATTATTATTAATTATTATTATTTATATGGTGCCACAAGGGTTCTGCAGCACCTTACAGAGTACATAAACAAATGAGCACACAAGAAAAACAGTTATTAACAGTACAAACAATGCAGGACAAATACATTATTTAAAAAACATTGCTGCATAACACTTAAAGTAGCAGCAGGGTGTCAGCTGCCAAATGTTAGGTGCTGTTGTAAATTAAATTATAAGTGAGGGAAGGAGAAGCATGTGAGGGAAGAGGGCCCTTCTCGTGAGAGCTTACATTCTAAAGGAGAGGGGCAGACAAACAGGAGTGATACAGATGGGCTGAAATGTGAAGAAAGAACATGGAGTAGTGGGTTAGGATGAGCACTGGAAAGCTTTGAGGAAGAAAGTTGTATTGAGAGCCCATTTGAAGATTAGGAGCCAGGAAGCAAAGTTATCAAGGAATTTTGAGTTATGGCCAGAGGGACGATAAAAGGTAGCTACTCAAATAATTTGGAAGAGGCAAATATTATGAGCATTGAATGGAAAGAATGAAATGGAGAGCTTATATTATCGTATATCTCATATAGACCTGTATGCATGAATATTAACAATGTATGCCCCCTTGAGGTGAATTATCCAATGGAAACATTATTGTCCAGCACATAGAATGCCTGAAGGGAAATGTTGTCACAAATAGAAACATTACATGGTTTCTTTGTATAATAGATTCTCTGTTTCCATCAATTAGCATACTTGGGGGATAGCTAGACTGTATTTATAGGTTAATTTTATCAACCTATTTCTGTGATAGAGAGAATTAAGTGTGACCTATATATGTGACTTTACTATAGCCCTTGTGACATATACAGTATACAGACTCCATACTAATAATATACTATTAACTTAGTCAGGGTAGGGACTTTCAGCAGCTTGGATAATTTTTCTCATTATTTTCTCTTTTATAACACAACTTTATTTTTTAGATTTCACAGATCTGAATTTTGGAATTTTTAAATAACATAAATAAAAGTTACATTTTAATATTAGTGTATCTGCAAGTGAGTCTGTCATTTCAGGAATACACTAAACACTATACAGTGCATGTCAATGGGGCTTAGGTGTCCATTATTTTGTTTTTGAAGTCCATTGTACTACCACATGGATCAAAGAGGAGGTCATCCATGGATTTGGTAAGCATGCAACGAGTGTAATGTGTGTGTGTTTTTAATAAAGGACTATAAATTCACTTTATGAGGAATTTCAGCTTTGGACTGACCCATTTGGGTTTGGTTAATGTTATGGCAGTGGAACACCTACACTGTGTGTCTCCCTGCTGGTTTATCAGCATTCATTTCCCAGGCTGGATCAGGTTGGTGCTGGTTATAGAAAAAAAAAACCCATGTAGGTTTTTCCCTATTTTTCCCATGCAAAACCAGGCTGAATGATCCAGGGCTGTTTATGGATTTGTGGGGGATGGACAATCACATTTTAATTTATTTAGCTCTTATATATATTTTAACCTAATGGAGCCTTCACAGGTATCTGTGCAGGCTTCTCCCAAACTTGCCTGCCACAAGTACTATAGATTGATTGTTTTGTTAGATTTGCCATTGTTTTTCAGTCATATGCATTTAAAAACGAGTCTCAGTAAAAGTGCAGATTGTATTCTTGTCAACGTGAAAGTATTGATGGTTGGTCTAAACTTGTCAAAATATACTAAGTACTTTGTATGTATTTGAGCAATATTCAATCCATTCACTTTTAGTGATACTTTGTTTTGGTTCATGGTAGGATATTTAGAGTGTGCCAAAGAGCTATGTGTGATGGCAAACTCATGGGGTACTTAAAACAATCAAAAGGTGCAGCTACCATCATTAAGGGTGGCCTATGTTTTAAGCTGTATCATTTATAAAAATTTGGACAAAACTATGTACTTTGGTCTAAACTAAAGGCAACAACATCTCTACATGTTGATTTTCCATTAACAATCTGTACTTAAAGCTCCTTTGTATCCAATTTAAACTAAAACCATATACAAATGATACACAACAAAAGAACAAAGACATCTGCAATTAAAATATGTATGCCACAAAGACAAAATAAAAATAATATGCTGAGGTATGCAAATCTCATGGGTAACTTTTCTTTCTGTTTTAGTTTTGAATAGTTAAAGTTTCACAAAAAAGAAACTGATGAAAAATTATGATTTATTTCTGCAACTGCTTTATTGATAAAAATTATTTATCCAGTACCTTTCTGCTTGCCAGTATATCTGCAGATTGGTTAAACTGATCCTAAGCTATTATCATTTAAAATAAGGAGAAATTATAAAATGTTTTGTTAAATTGCAGAACCTCATCTCTCTGTTTCAATAGATGCCACATGGACAATGTTCTGAAAAGTGTCAGGATGGATACAGAAAAGCACCAATGGGAGGATACCATGCATGTTGCTATGACTGTGTGCCGTGCTCAGAAGGAGAAATATCCAATAAGTCTGGTACATGTACAATATTTTACTAATTTGTTTTGGAATTTGAAGCAAATTAAAAAAATATGTGAATTCACATCAAACTTTAATCAGCATCAGCACCCAGCACCTTGTAACCTTATGTTATGTGATATAGATCTGTCCTCATACACGTAGCCTCAATATGTCTGAATAAGCTTGGCATGAATGGGCCACCGGGTCTCATGTGACTCTGTATGAGATGAGCTTCTTTTTTTCCTGCAAATGCATCTTGCATCATAATGTGATGCAACTAAGAGCATCAGGAGGTTACACTGATGAAGGTGATATGAGACATTTGTATTTATGTGTGACTGAGGGCCATATTCTGTTGGATCACAATGCTGCATTTGCATACAACCGGCCACTGCGAATATATGCTAATGAATGCATTTGCAATGCCATCATAGCAAAAGATGCAGATGCCCAGCCCTACATAATGCCACCCCCTTACCCTCTTCCCACATCCGTAGTAATGTGCAGGTGTTTTGAAGAATAAAATTATAGCGGCAGGTGCACATATGCAGAATTTTTTAAAATTTATTTTAGGGACTTAAAAATATGCTAGTACCCATTTTCATGTACCCAAATTTGATGGGACCACTTAAAAAAATGAAAAAAATAACCTAAGTGCTCTTCTGCATCACTTCTTCAATGTCGGGAAAAAAACAGCTGCTGCGGCTATTTAAATCCCCAACTTTAATTTAAAGGCTAAAACGGGGGTACCCATAGTGATCCCCCATGTTTATACAACTTTAGGGGGGTCTTACAATTTTTTTAAGGAAAAATTCATAACTTTATGCAAATCCAACTTCGGAGGTTCCCGTTTTCGATAATTTTATATTGAATTTGGGGATAAGCGGGAGTGCGCCCATTACTTTAATGCAGGTAAAAACTCAGATATGAAACGTTAACTTCAACAGTGAAGTTAACGTTTCATAATGAATACCCCCCTTAGGGTCCATTTCAGCAGCGATCACAAGTTCAACTAGATATGCAGATCGAGCGACTGTTAGCCATTGTTCATGCATATAAGCTGCTCTGTGTATGCGCTTAGATCATGCTGCAATTTTGCACACACAGAGGAATCCATTGGATAGTAAATGACAGGTCATGAGCAAAAGGGAGTTGCGATGGGGGAGTGGTCTGAAAAACTCAGGTGTGCCTGTCCATTTGAACGCCGTTGCCTAGGTGTGCATAAATCAGCCACTGTGATTGCATAAGCAGCTTGAGAGCTCACTGCATGCAAAGAGACTTGTAGTATCTGCGTTTGTTCAGACCTGCTGTAAATTCTGCGCGAGTGGTCGATGTTTGTCAATGGTACCGATGTTTAAAAAGAAGAACAACAGTGGGCACACATGGTGGCTTACCTTTGCAGGCATTAGCATATTTTCGCAGTTGATTTGTGTATCACAGCTGTGACCACAATTGCAATCCATACTGAATCTGGTCCTTAGTCACCCATAGACATCAAATTATTTAGTGCAGTCACCTGGTGCATCATAGTCACGTTACATTGTATCTTTTTCAACTAAAATTGCATTTTAGTCACAAAGTGCAAGCAGGGTAACACCGGACTAGGTGCGTCGAGGGGGGGGGGGTTTGGTGCTACTGCAGCAATAATGTTTGAGGATGCTTTTGTATATTATAACCAATATCATTAAAACTCCATACACATTCTGAGTTGTGCACAGTAGGTCTGATTCTGAGTTGTGTTTATTATGACTGATTTTGCACTGTATCCATTAGGCCCGATTCTGAATTTTGCCCATTTGGTCTGATTCTTCAATGTGTTCATTATGCCTGATTTTGTGTTGCGCCCATTAGGCCTGATTCTGCATTTTGCCCATTAGGTCTAATTCTGAGTTGTGCACATTAGGCCTGATTCTGAGTTGTGCACATTAGGCCTGATTCTGAGTTGTGCACATTAGTCCTGTTTCTGCATCTTGCCCATTAGATCTGATTCTTCAATGTGCTATTTAGGCCTGATTCTGAGTTCTACACATTAGGACTGATTCTGCGTTTTGACCAATAGATCTGATTCGGAGTTGTGCACATTAGGCCTGATTCTGTATTGTGCTCATTAGGTCTGGTTCTGCATATTGCCCATTAGGTCTGATTCTGAATTGTGCACATTAAGCCTGATTCTGTGTTGTGCTCATTAGATATGACTTTGAGATCTGCACATTGTTTCTGTATTTTGCCCAATAGGTCTGATTCTGGATTGTGCACATTATGCCTGATTCTGCATTTTGCCCATTAGGTCTGATTCTGAGTTGTGCACATTATGCCTGATTCTGAATTCTGCTGAATAGGCCTTATTCTGATCTATTAACCCTACAACTGATGCTCCAGGATTTTGGGAAATAGTTCTAGGTCTGCTTTTTCCTAGGGTGTAGGACATGCATTCTTCTTCATACTGTATAACATTCGCCAAGAGAAATTGCACACAGTAACATCATAGGAGTAAATTTACTAAGCTCCATGACTCATCGATATTGACATCACTGGTGTGTTTAGCCATTATTTTCAACTCAGAAATTTAGGAAAATTCGGGTGAGAAATCATGAAACTCTGATAAAACATAGGTAAAAACATAAAATAGAAATAAATACACCATCAGCCAAATATAGCCAGGAATACAACATGGGTATTTACCAAGAATCATGATTATAATCACAGATATAATTTTAGCAAACTTGGTCCTAAAAAAAAGTTTTAAATAGACTACCTCCTCAGCATGTTTGGGAATGTTTGGCTGTGGTCAGACACAGGGAACTTGGGTAGAAACATGATCTGAAACACCATAAAAAACACAATTCAGTAAATCATAATTCTTTTTAAATTTGAGTGTTTCAGCTGGAAATAGTCTCCCATCGAATTGGTATGAAATACCGCCAGCCGCATCAGCAGAGATCCCGGCAGCGGAAGCCCGACAGCACTGGAAATCCCGATCGTGGATAGGTAGGTATTGTCTAACCTAACCCCCCTAACCCTATCTCTCCTTAGGGGTGCCTAACTCTAACCTCCCCCCAAGTGCCTAACCCTAACCACCCCCTTCCCCGCTGTCTAAACCTAAGTCCCTCGGGGGGGTGCCTAACCCTAAGTCACCCCCGGGGTGCCAAACCCTACCCTCCTTCCCCTTGCATAACCCGAACCCTCTCGGGGGGGTGCCTAACCCTGTCCCCCCAGGAGCCCTAAACCTAACCCTCCCCCTCCATGGCTGTCCGCTCACGGTACCTGGCATCCCTACAATCGGGATGCCGGGCGCCAGTCTCCCAGCATCGGGTAAATGTTGGGCGTCTACATCTAGACACCCAGCATTTCACCCTTGTCGGGAAATGACAGTTGGGAAGCCGGCTGCCGGTATTTAGGCAGTCGGCTTCCCGATTGCATACCATCTCCCATATATGGTAAGAGACTGCAAATATTTCTGCCACAGCCAGTATAATAAAACTTAATCTTATTAGAAATGAATATCATCACTTTTTAAATTTGGGGTCATATACTGAAATATGTCTTCAACCCGCTGATAAAGGTGGATTGATAGTTTTAAGAAATTTATCGGATTATAAGGAAGAAATTGTTTGACAATTGTCTGATGAAGGATTTTATTGCTCTTTTACTTCAGATCCCACAATGATTTTTTTCTGAGGAACTCTCTGCTATACTACAGAAGGTAGTAGATAGTGATATGATCTCCCAAACCCTATGTCAGGGTTTGATACCCTATCAGCACAATTATTGTTACCCTTCCTATTTTGCACAAGTGTTTAGCATGTCCTCCAGGACAGAACATTTTTGCAGCACATTGTTCGCTTTTATAGCAAGTATCTATATATTTGGATGCTCTGTTGAAGCCGTGCATTGTAAATCATCATAAGTATTTACTGGAAATAACTTTTCTATTAAATAAACCAGAAGCATTACAAGTTATTCCAGCTGGTTCCATTTTCAGTAGCATTGACATCAAGTCTATACACTGTTACTCCTTACAGTGATGGTTTGCATGTATTCAACTTATTGCTGAAAGATAACCTGTTCTATACTGGTCGAAATGTAGGGTTGGTAGTGGAATTGTTGAATTTGTTTTTCAATTTATCTTATTATTATGATGGCAGTTTTTAGTTACAGGTATTAAGGTGTGTGATGAGGTCCAGTGTGCCCCATCGTAATCCAATGTCTATATGTTTGTAGCCAAGCAGGACATTTTTTCTCCAGATCGAGATATCTTCTTAATTTTTTTTATTCTAGATATTTTGATGACCTGCTATTAACATAGACAAGATCCAGATATGAATTTACCTCTATTTTAGAAGGGCACAACTCTTCCTCTAGTCCTATCACAGTTACTTACTGTATTGATTCAGTGACATTTAACTTTCTGGATGTATGCATTACATTAAGGTATAAGAAAATTATTACTGGCTTTTTCACTAAATCTACTGTAAGAAATACTCTACAACATGCCAGTAGTTTTCAACAAACACCTTTCAAATTTGGCCTAACCTACTTGCAGCTTTTACATGCAAGACACATCTGCAGTGCTGATCTGGTGGCAAAAGATGAACTAGATTTGATGATAGTAAACTTTGTTATCAGGGGTTACAAATATAAAGATCTACTAGCCTCATAAAACAGAGTAATGGCATTGCCACGTAATGGATTACTTAAAGCAGCTATTTAGAATCCAAAGTCCAACCACATACCTTGTATAAAACATTTTAATCCTGCCAGCACTGACATTAGATTCAGTTAGGGGTTTATGGCCTATTCTAAGCTGTGAAAATGATTTGAAATTACAGGAAACTGACATAATGTCCTGCTACACAAGGGATAAAATATAAGCAACTATTTTATGAAGACCGATGTTCTGAATCTAGGGAGAGAACGGTATCAGATCTTTCATCTGAATTCTAATAGAAAAGACTTCAGTTTGTGCTGTTTATTATGCTCCTTGAACAAAACAAATTTTCTGTTAATTTCAGTTTGTGTTTGAGTGTGCTGATGTTTAAGCCTATTTGAATGGCTATATCTGTGACAAGTGCCCTAATTACGAAACAAAAAAAATCTGGAGCCATGTTTCAGAGAATTAGTTTCTAAAAAGATCAATAGGCTCTCCTCTATAAACATACTGGTCTCAAAATTTGTTGAGGCATGTAGATGATCTTTATGGGTGGGAGGGTATTACAGATCGGAGTTCCTATGTCCACAAAATTAGAGTAAGATCAGATCAAGCCAATTCTTGGTGGAGGAGAAGAACTGATATACAATGAGAATGAGAGTAAGAATTATAATAATGGTATAATCTCAACCTCTTGAGTCAAATTCTTCAATGCATCATAAAGGTTAAATTCTGCCAATAGCCTATGAAATGTTACAGAGGGGCAAGCTGCAGTCTGGGTATAATGACCAGGAAACAGGTGGAATTTGTCTCATTTAGGAATGAGAACAAGATCAGAGTATTCCAGAAAAAGGAGTTTGCCCCATCTTATCTTTGAATTTTCAAGATGACTGCTCTGAAAAAAGACATCTGATTACAATTGTGAGCACAGAGTAATGCTATCTTGACCTATTAATCCTCCCATTACTCCTCCATAGTTAGCCTCAAGTTTAAGGATGAAAAATGGTAGACCACTGACCAAGTAGTTTAAAGTATATTTTTGGTCCAGACCAGAGATCTCCGGGAAGAGAAGTGAGTCTCCTACAAGTCTTCTACTGTAAATCAGCCATATGTTTTTGAGGAGTAGATAGGCCCAACATACTGTACTCTTATTAGGGAAATCAACCCCTTAACATTTAGTGAGTAAAAATTAAAGAGGAATAGTAGTAGTAGTAGTAGTAGTAGTAGTAAGGTTAGTAGTAGTAATAGTTACCAAACACCAGAACATGTATACAGTGTTGCACATATAGGGTTAGAGCTTTAGATAATATAATTAACTTGTCTTGGTTGAAAAAACAGACAGTACGGGATGTTTGCACACAATATGAGCTTTTACCTCATATTTAACAATATGACAACAAATTGAGTAACAAAGGAGTAATACATATATTCTGCACTATGTGGTATATGAGGTCCTACTGCAAATGTTTAAAAGCATTTTATCAATCTATGTAGAGATGTAAAGAGCAAATGAAAGAAATGAGTAGAGAGAAAGGTAACAAAGTAAGGAGAGATAGAGATCTGAGAATTAAATTGAAGATAAATAATATTTACATTTTTCACTTTTTTATTCAATAGACAATAAAAATTGTGTGAAATGCAGCAACACTGAATGGCCAAATGATGCAAGAAACCAATGTATTTCCAAAATTCAAGAGTTTCTTTCATATGAAATGGAAATAACATCTGTGTTTTCTGCCACAGCCATATTATTTTCTGTTATAATTATAATCATAATTGGAATATTTATTTCCTTTTGGAACAGCCAAATTGTCAGAGCTAATAACCAGAACCTCAGCTTTACTCTCCTCATATCTCTAAAGTTAAGTTTACTTTGTGTATTTCTTTTCCTTGGTCGTCCAAAGCATATAACCTGCATGTTGCGCCAAGTCTGCTTTGGAACTATATTTACTATTGCTGTGTCTTCTGTACTGGCTAAGACCATCATGGTTTGCATCGCTTTTAAGGCCACAAGACCTGGAAGCTACTGGAGAAAATGGATGGGAGTCAAACTACCAAATTCTTTACTGATGGTCTGCTCATCTGTCCAAGTCCTGAATGGTGTACTTTGGATGTCAGTTTCTCCTCCATTTCAAGAATTTGACATGTACTCTTCCAATGAGAAGATCATCATCCAATGTAATGAGGGTTCTGTTATGGCCTTTTATTTTATGTTAGGTTACATGGGGTTCCTGGCAGCTTTGAGCTTTGTTCTGGCTTTCATGGTTAGGACATTACCAGACATCTATAATGAGGCCAAATACATCACATTCAGCATGCTGCTGTTCTGCAGTGTTTGTGTCTGTGCCATCCCAGCCTATCTGAGCAGTAAGGGTAAAAACACTAATTGTAGAGGTGTTTGCTATATTAGCTTCATGTATTGGAATTGTATTCTGTATATTTTTCCCTAAATGCTACTATATACTGATGAGATCCGAAATAAACAAAAAAGAACTAATTATCCAGAGGAAAAAAAATTAAAGATCTAATGTCTTGTAATATGATAGAGTCACCTCAAGACAATTGGCCTAAATATTATTCACAATTAGCTTAATATGTGTTTAAAAATAGCACATGCCAATGTCTCATATTTTTGTACATATGCTGATCCATGTACATCTTGGAATCCATATGCTCTGCTCTTTCAGCTGATTTAGCACAAAAATTGAACATTTATGTTTAGATGTAAAGCTGGAAATATGTTTATGTTTCTGAAAGAGATGCATATGGTTTATTACACCAGGCACATTTACATCTAGGTATAATTTTATACCTAAATTTACATCTAAGCCTGCCCAGGACCGAAATGTGCCTACTGAATAAGTTTTGCTCATTAAAGAATAAACACTACTCACACTTACTAAATCCTATTAATGCTTTTTACATTTACACTTTATATTGTTGCTGTATGGCCACATTTACCTTATTATACATTTGAGAACCAGGTCAGAATTGCTTAGTTATGTAAAATTCAAACCTTTTTAAATCACCATCATGGGTCTCATAAGCACCTGACTTATTGTCTATAAAACATCACATGGGCATTATGTTATTTAATCTGGATCTATTAATTTAATATTTGTTATCCAATACTATGTCAGTTCTATACTCAAGGAACACTACATTAGTAAAAACTTTTGGTGATTGTTAAAATGTTGTTAAATTAAAATATTAAACTTATTAAATCTGTTTATTTGCAAAGGTGTCAGTGATAAATTTATTTACTTTCTCTGTGTATTAGCATTGTCAATGTTATGTTATTTTCCCATCTACAACCATAAAAAATGTTTGCAACTATTACCCCCTCTTTAGCTACATTATTATCCTTTATTTATATGAAGCCTCCAAGGGTCTCCAGCACCTTACAAAGTACAAATACAGAATGAGCAAGACAAGGAACAAAGAAACAATTTACATTGCAGGACAAGGACAAGTTTGCTATACATTGGTACATCAGCAGTCATAATAACCAAATATGTAGTAGGGTGGCAGAAACCAAGGGTTAGTTGCCATTGTAGGCAGTGGGGAGCAGATGATAGTATAAGCAAAGGAAGGAAAAGCACATGAGGGACCTGCTCATTAGAGCTTACATTCTAAAGGGGAGATGCAGAGAGAACAATAAATAAGATACAGGTGCCAATCAATCATTTAGGGCACTCCACTCTAACTATACTAAATTGTCCAGCGACTATCTCAGAATAAAATCTCTGTACTTGGAATGCTAAAGATGTAGGGGGAAGAGAAAAAAACAGCAATATTAACTCCTTCATAGGGAAAGAAACAATAATCTATTTTATTAAACATAAAATTTAGATATATGAAAACCATGACACAAATAGCAGCAAAATTGTGTGAAAAACACTGGGTATAAAAGGATATTTAGGTCCAGAAGTCAACAGGCAAAAAAAAGTGTTTCATGAAGCTCCGGCTAACCAACAGTGTAGTTCTGTAATTCATATACAATGTTGCAAAAAGAAGTTATGCAGACTCAATGTTAAAATATGCCTGTTTTGTTTAAGATGATTCAATTAGCAGTGCAGAAGTAACGTAAATCACAGATCAGATAAAGTGATTAGAACATTCTTACCATGCCTCAGATGTGCTGTGTAGTTCCACTTACGGCAGGTGGAATTAATTATATAATTAATAATTAAATAATAGAAAGATAGATGAGCTGGCCAGGCTACTCTTCTTCATATACTGTTATAGTCAATATTGTAAATGCAGAATCAAACATATTTCCAGTGACTGCCCTATTCGGGCTGTATCAGCCGATACAAGTGGATCTATTAATAGATGAAAGGAGCTGTCCAGTTTTGCTAAATCAATGTGGAATAGTATATTCTCACCAGAATCCAATGTAGTAGCCCCATGTACAAATGATTTCCACTTGTTATCCTTCAGTCAATGCTGGTAGCAATGCTGGACTCAATGTTGCGCTCCCCAATGACCAGTACCGGGAGCTATGTCTCATTCAGCTTCCTACTGGCAATCAGAGCTCAGCTTGGTGACAAGGTGTATAGATGGTTGCATATAACATTAGGCAAGAAGTCAGATTCCTAGAGATGCAGAGAGAGTTGACACAGACAGTGAGCAAGGAGCAAAGAACAATGGGTTAGGATGAGAGCTGGATAGATTTGAAGAAGAATTGTATTTTGAGAGCTCATTTGAAGTTTTACTAAGAGGAGGAAAGTCTGACAGGGACAGGGTGCCAGGGTTAGGCCACAGCTCAGGCAAAATTTTGGAGGCAGGAGTATCCTATTAGTACTGCAACACTAGCACAGTAATATCAAACATGATTATTCTCATAGAATGCTTACAAGGTTCCTGAATATTACAAAGATATCCAACCAACCCAGGAAAGTCAACCAATCTCCCATCCATTTCACTGTTAATTATGCCATCCATGGGCTGGATGATGGGATTCCTGATACCTGTAGTTTGTATAATTATCAACACAGGTCCTAAATATATGCCCTATGACTGGGTTTACAAGAGGGTGGTGCCAGTTCCAGCTCCTCAACATCTAGGGATGATAGTAGTGTCTCAAGCATATAAAAATAAATAAACATTCCATAATTACACATTACAGACATTGTTTTGGTGAAAGTGGATTGAACATTGCTAATGACTTTTTATATCAACTATATATTTTTGGATACAAAATGGTAAAATTCTGCGCTCTACTCTATGGAAAATGCAGCTAGATTAATATGTGGTCCCCACCACACTGAAATGCAAAATCAACAAAAAATATAAACCCAGCACAAAATCAATTAGGGTACTGTATAATGTCCACTTATGTATAATGATCAAAAGTCAATAGTCCATTTATATCACAAATCTTCTTTCAGCATAATGGAGTTTTTAAACCTAAATCCACTTTTAACCCTGTTTTTAATAGAGGTTGTTTTATTAATAGTTTTAATAAAATAGTATGCTCTGAAATTGAATCCAAGTGGAAAAACTGAAAAAAAGTTCATTCAAATGCTGGAAAAATACGAAAAGGATGGTACTATAATGGGAAAAGTAAGAGAATATTTAACGAATAAAGAACCCGTGTGGTGGGGACCACATATTAATCTAGCTGCATTTTCTATAGTGTAGAGCGCAGAATTTTACCATTTTGTACACATTTATTCTTACCCATTTAAATTCTGCTGACCATGTTAGGGTACAGAGAAAAATGACAACTTATTGTTAAATCCATTTTTGAACAGAGTAATAACAAAGAATCCACTATATTGGTTGATGAAGACCTAGAAGGTATTATGGGGAAACTAGAAAAGGTCCTAACCAAGGAAAGTAGAATATGGTGGGAAGCGGTAACCCTAGAAAGATATTTGGGAGAACAATTAATTCCCAAGGGGTTACAAATTAAAAATACGTGTGCATTTAAATCTTCAAATATTGATTTCAATGATGAATTGGAGAATATTTTGAGAACATGCTCCCTTTCATTGATGAATCTAATTGTAAAGGAAAGAAAGGAGGAACTGGCTAGTATAGAAAATGAAATTTTAGAGATCACATCATTAATTGTACCCTTTAGAGACTCGCCAGAGTGTAAAGCAATGGAAAGAAAGATGGAATTTAAAATTGTGAAAAAAGAGAGAGATCTTATCTTAAAAAACAGCAGAAATTCAATAGGGACAAAAGAGAGATAATTTAACAAAGATGTGATCTAAAAAATATCAGAGGAGGTATTTTTAGTATATCAAGTGAAGGAGGAGAGTCAGATGAAATTCAGGAATGTCCTATTCATAATACACCAATGACAATAAGGAAGGATAACCATTGGAAATACCAATCATCACGTAGACAAAATTATCCTTATAGGAATGATTGGGAAAAAGGGAGAAATAATGGTAGGAGGAATTATAACAACCGAGAAAGGTACGGTAATACGTACAATCATACCTACGAATACAATAGAAAAGATTTTAAGAGGGAAGACAATATGAATAGCAATTACAACAACTGTCAGAGACAAAGATTTAACCAAAGAACATACCATGATAGTCTTCCTGTGATAAATAGATTTGACCCCCTGGAGAGAGAGTTTTTTTTGGAGAAGGAACCAACCAGATGGAGGAGAACGTAGTTAAGAAAGTTTTTAAACATACCCACAGAGGAAAGAGGGGAAAGGGTTTAAGTAAAAATAAAAGAGGCTTGGAGAAATTGAAGACAGATAAAGATTCCAGCACAAAAATATTTAATTTGAGTTCTCATGTTTTAGCTGAAAGTGAAGAGGCGGTTCTAAGTAAAGGCCTCAAGTATGCACCAGTAAATAAATGAAACAAATTTGAAACGTACTTAGATATTTAGAAATTTATTAGAAAGTTGAGCATAAAGAAATATTTTGTTGGAAAAGAACAGAACAGTATGAGAAGAATGGAGTTTTTAAACCTAAATCCACTTTTAACCCTGTTTTTAATAGATGTTGTTTTATTAATATTTTTAATAAAATAGTATGCTCAGAAATTGAGAGGATTCCACCACAGAAATCCATCAAATACAACCTGAGTAAAGAGGAATTTGAAGCCATGCTAAAACTGGAAAAAAATAAAGATATTATTACAAAACCAGCTGATAAGGGAGGAGGAGTGGTTATTATGGATACAGAGAAATACGAAAAGGAAGTATAAAAACAATTGAATGACAAAGATACCTATATCCTTTTAAGAGGGAATCCAAGTGAAAAAACGTTCATTCAAATGCTGGAAAAATACGAAAAGGATGGTACTATATCGGGAAAAGTAAGATAATATTTAACGAATAAAGAACCGGTACTTCCAGTAATTTATGTCCTTCCAAAAATACATAAGGATATCAACAACCCTCCTGGACGTCCAATCATTGCAGGCACAGACTCTATTACATCAAATTTATCACATTATGTGGATTTTTTTCTTCAGTCTATGGTTAATAAACTTAAACCATATGTGAAAGATACCATCGACGTGATAAGGAAAATAAAAAACATTAAAGACCTCTCAGATTGTTTTTTAGTGATGGCAGATGTATGTTCATTATATACTATCATTGATCATAATCTGGGTGTACAAGCCATCACACATATATTAGAAAAAGATTTTGATTTTAACCCTCATTTTTTTTTATTTTATGAGAGAAGCAATTTTATTTATTTTAACCAATAACTTCTTTTGGTTTAAAGGGCAGTAGTTTTTGCAAAATAAATGGGACAGCCATGGGCACCCGTTTTGTACCAGCCTATGCCAATATATTTATGGGCTGGTGGGAGGAGCAAGTAATTTGGGAAAACAACCCTTTTTTAAAACATATTTTTTTATGGATCCGTTTTAATGATGACATTTTTTGTATATGGACAGGAAGTGAAAAAGAGTTGGAAGATTTTTGTGAAGCATTGAATACTAATGTTTGTAATATTCATTTATCATATAATATTAATGTGAAAGATGTTAACTTTTTAGATTTGGTCATTTATAGGGAAGGAAGTTGTTTATGTACGAGAAACTATTCCAAACCAACGGATAGTAATGCTTACATCAACACTAGGAGTCATCATCATCCAAAATGGTTAAAAAACATTTCAAAAAGTCAAATGCAGAGGGTACGTCGGAATTGTACCAATAATGGGATTTTTAAAGAACAATCTGAGCAATTAAAACACAAATTTGTAATGAAAGGATACCATGAAAATACTATCAATGGAATAATAGAAGATATGCAAGAGATACCACAAGGAAGTTTATTGGAATATAAAGAAAAAAAGCCTACAGAAATGGATGACCAAACTTTTCTACCATTTATAACTACTTTTAACTCTCAGTTTCGAAATATTGAACACATTTTCAAAAAACATTGGTACATTTTGGGACAGGATCCGGCCCTTAAAGAGATTATACCTAAGGCCCCAAGGTTTATATATAGAAAAGCTCCTAACCTTAAAAATCACCTTGTGAAAAGTTCTATAGAAGAGAAAAAAACAGGACGTATTAAAACCATAGGGTTTCACAGATGTGGTTCTTGTAAAGTCTATACTTCACACAGACACCAACCTACAAAAATTTAAAGTATAGTCTGTAATAGTACGAAATATTAATTCAAGATTAAAGGACTTTATGGCTTGTAATAGCACCAACTGCATTTATTTGATTGAATGCAGTTGTGGCCTACAATACATAGGCAAAACAAAGAGGAATCTCAGAGACAGGTGGTCTGAACATTTGTGTAATATTAGGAAGGGTTTTGATAAGCATTCTGTATCACAACATTTTAAAGAGATACATAATTGTTCCCTATTTAATATTAAATTTATGGTTGGTATAAAAAAAGTCAACGGTAATTGGAGAACTAATGGAACTGAATGAGCATTAGTACAAGCTGAAATGAAGTGTATGTATGATTTTAAAACATTGGAACCTAAAGGGTTAAATAATGATTTTGAAATCAAGTGGTTTCTATGAGTTTTATGATTGGGTTTTATTGTGGATTTTTAAATATTTTCTCCAAGCTTGTTTTTATGCTTTTTATGTTATTTCTCCTCATATATGTAATGGATGTGGTATTAATAAGTGTATATTTGCTGCTATAATGTTTTTTATTAAGTTTTTTATTAAGTTTTTATTGGTATGTAATTGCTGCTTTAAATATGCAAATTAGCACTTTAGTCATACACATAAAGTTCTTCTGGATTTAAGGATGTGTTTGATAATATGTCTGCAGAAACCGGATAATGACATAATGATGCCATTTCTGGCTTGAACTGCAACCTATGAGATTGTCTCTCTAATCAGTATAGGGGGTGTCTTTATAGGTATTTAAAGCTGGTACTTGTTGAAAAGAGTCACACTTTGATAAAGGCAACGAGCCAAAACGCTTTAGTGTGACTACAGGAGTGGGACTACAAGTACTGTGGCCTGTTTGGGAACCTGAGGGGATTGTGAAAGCAGCCTATTGACGTTTACTTTTTTCTGGAGTTAAAGTCCTCTGTTATATTAGATTAACACTTGCCTTGGTCTGGAGGCTCCCTACGGTGCGCAGGCATTTTATTGTTTGTGTGTATTAATAAAATTGTTGGTGTCAATAATACACTATGGTCTGTCCTCATTTCTATAATTCTCTTTGAGGGATATCATTATCTACATATGAATTTTCAGTCAAGAGATTAGTTTCCAAACAGAGAGATGGGAGAAAGACGTTTATTCCAAAGTTATAAGAATTTGGTAGAAGATACATGCTGAAAGAAGATTTGTGAAATAAATGGACTATTGACTTTTGTTCATTATACATAAGTGGACATTATACAGTACCCTAATTGATTTTGTGCTGGGTTTATATTTTTTATTGATTTTATATATTTTTGGATCATGCACTAATAGCCATATGTAGCTAAGCGACAATTAGAGAGAGTTCAGTTTTACAAAACAAGTCTTTTCCTCTAACCAGAGTATTCAATAACTTATATTCTTACACATATTTATTACAGATGTCTTACAGAATGACAGAAGTGTACATTTTAAGCCAATGATATTTCTGAAAGGTTTATTTCTGTAACCAGTCACAGATTTGGCAACAACAGTTAGAAATAGCAAAAAGTTGAATATACAAATGTAATTTTAGAGCAATAGATTATTATACTCATGTTGACAGTAGTCTAAAATAACTACTCTAAGGGCCAAATTCCATTAGTCACAATGGCAGCTACTTATCACAGATATCTGTTCACCTCCTCCTAAGGCTCAACCAGAAATCTGCGTTAAATAGGGCTTTCTGCCCTTATTGCAAACATGTTAACCCAGAGCTCTGGGTAAAAGTCAGAGGCTATTACATTTTCCTGTAAATTAACAAGGCTATGTGAATCAAACCCTTAGATGTCACAGCATTTACACATTCACCAATAACAATCTTAATCTGTAACTTTATTTCCTCTAATTTCATAAAGAGAACACCCTGGCCATGTACAGTACTTCCTTCATTTACACAATAATGCAAGAGATCAGGTGACTGCTGCTAAGAAGTTCAGTATAATTACTGTTGTGCTCTGTGCTGGAGAAAACAGTCAGATAATCTGGTTGGCAATAAATGATTTTAAATTTATGAACATCTTGTATTAATGATAATAGATCACTTCTAAGATAAAAGTAAATCTTCATATATAGATGATGATGATGATGATACTATGGAGAGTGAGAACCAGAGGACATGCTTTATATAGGAACATGCTCACAATGTTTTTCTGGGGAAATATTATTTTAGGTAAAAATGGAAAACTGTTAAATCCTACACAATTATTC